>CM050166.1:83801651-84401651 GCA_027410445.1 Discoglossus pictus | reverse complement strand
GAGCTAAGGTTGATCTATATGATTAAAGGGTATTACATTTTTTTTTTAAATGGTACTCACTGTGAATTGTTGTATGAAAAACAAATTTATCATTATTGATTTGAGTTTGGTTTTTATCCATGTGGACATTTTTCCATTTCCCCAGGCAATATTTTCAATGAGTTTTTCAACATTTTGAATATGTTGATTAATGAAGAGTAAGGGCCTTATTTAAGCCCGCAAATTACATTATACAGGTCGTATGTCTGTGGGCGTGAAATTTTCCGCAATTACAGAGGGATTCAATTGATCAAGCCTGCAATTTACGGGCAATTGTAAGTAGCATTTCAGAGCGTGATCATGATCTATTAAGCAAGGCCGTAACTACCAATTTAGAAACAGCCAATAGTATATGAGCCCATCATCATAACGTCAGTAAAACATGGAGGTTACACGTGAATCAATTAGCGTTTAGTAGTCCCATATGCGATCGCAATTTGTCAATGTACAAAATATTAGAAATGAACAGTGATACTGTTTTATGCATGTATTAACTCATTGATTCCCGAGATTGATATGACACCAAAATTAAACATAAGAAAAAAATATTTGCTTGAGACTGTTGTGCAATTAATTCTAATCTCTTTCATCGCTTTCCCCGTCTTTTAAAGTGCAGTATTGATTTTTTATTTCCATTTTCAGTGGTACGAACCCCCTTGCGTGTCCTATCTGGTACTCATAGGATTTTCTTCTACATTTACCATTTACAGGTGTGAAAACATTTGGGGGCTTGAGGAATTGTAGCAATGGAAGCCATTTGCGATTGTAACTCTTGAGGACGTGAAAGATCAAAGGCTTAGATGTGATGTAAGTTACAATTTTGACAACCACAGGGATTTTCATCCTGTAACCCTTAGATCGTTTGTGGCTCGCTAAAAGTTGCCAATTGTATAGCAAATTAGTTTACGGGCTACATTACGGGCTCCTGAAAACAACAATTGCTCAATTGATTAGGGACCTACGTTTTTGTGCTCAACTGAACATAGGTAGAGTTTAATTTTCCCTTTTATTTGGTACTAAACAAGCTTTAATCCACAATTTGACAAACGCTTTAAGAAACCTGTTATCATTGCACACAAATACACATTAGTAATTCTGCTTCACATGTATGTCATGAAGAAGTTCAGAAGCTGCAATTTTATGGACATTTTAAATATGATAACTGTTCATTGATGCATGCAATATTATTCACATTTTTAGGTGCCCTTTGTTTACTTAAGCTATTTAATTTTCTCCACATCATTTTCAACCTCTTAAGAGTTGGAAATGTACACCAAAAGAATTTAGCAACCAGATAGTATAACAGTTACATTGTCTGATAACCCATGTCAGGCAAATTAACCAGATAACAAGCGCTCACTGAGGGAGCACACAACTAATATCATGTAGCTGTCAAACAGTAGTGGGTTATTATCAATTATTGATATTTCCTATATCGTGATTTGTTTCGGAAATAGAAATGTGGCAATCAGGCCTAATTTAACTTCATGTGCATCCTGGTTTCATGCTTACATTTAGAAGCACATCATGAGTTTGAAAAAAAAAGTTTGCAGATGTGCTTACCACAGTCAGCTATGAGAGAGATGTTGCCAATGTTGCACACAGATCAACGAACGATTAAGATATCAGAAGCGATCACTACAGCTTAGTGACAGATGGCTCAATTGTTTGCACCTGTTTCCCTTGTATTACTAACGTCTGGAATGGATTATTCCGGCTTGTGTTAGACACATTTCACCTTTCCACACTATGACGTGCTCTTGCAACATCTTTGGTAAAACTCATGCAACCCTCAACTCTCTTTAACAGGAGGTCAGGAAGAGAGAGTCATCTGCCAAGTGCTTCTTCTTTATTTGTAATTCTCATTTGTCTTAGAAGGATTGTTAATGTTAGTCAAGGGACTTCCTTTTAAGATTACCATCATGCATAGATTCAGCTGTTCTAAATATATTTGTAAAGTTACCTTGTTTTCATTAATGTTTTTAATTTATTTTCTATGCATTTTGTATTTTGCTTTCTACCACGTGGGACCCAGCTGCAGAATAAGTGGTCAGTAATAGCAGGCGTCTTCATTTTAAGAGGAACGTCCCTATGAATTATCAGGATGTTATTGCTGCCTCTCGTTACAATGGTTACCATTTGATGACTCTTGTGTCTGGTTGCATACTTATCACATATAACAGACTTCTTCATCCATCACTGTGCTCATAACACTTATAGCTGCTTGCTTAACATATTTTATGCTAGGGAATTATATTATTTCTCAAAAATTCATTATATTTAAGAAACATACAAATGGCATTACAAAATATGAGACAAAAGTGTTTTTTTTTCATATATACACACCATAGTGACAATAGCATAAAATGCATTGACACACTGATGTATAATGTGAAAAACCGATTAACTCATTGATTAATTGCTGAGCTGGCCTGGATCTCTGAGGGTCTCCAATATTTGAGTAAGGGTTGTCCTAATCTGGTAAATCAAAGAGGCAAAGGCATATCCAGTGTCTGATATTAGATAATGATAATACAAGTAGCAAGTATGTATATAATGAATATTCTCTTCCAAAATTTCCATTGGAAAGAACAGGATTGACAACCCAGGTTTGATGTAAAAGCTAGAAAAGTAATATCTTAGGGAATTAAACCCATTAGTGCTTGACACTACAAATTCAAATGTGAAAACAACATAGGGTTAATCATAATTATATATTAATAGCAAAATTTTATTGGTGAAAAAACAACGTCGATTAAAAGAATTTAAAAGCAATTTAAAAACACTGTGAAAGGTGATTCCTTCAATGACTCTTGTGACCACTATTACCACTCTATTATATAGTATTTTTAGAGTGTGGTTACACAGGTAAATTCCTCAGAGTATATAAAAGGGCAAATGCACAATGATTTAAGGGCTGTAAACAAAACCCATAGATGGATGTATATGTATACAATATTAATATAGATTACTGACAAAAGAAGTGAAACACCTACTATTAATAGAGTTATCTTGGTGTTTCAAAACTGTAAAGGCTCAGCCTCATATGGGAATGTCATGCAGTCTGATACAGATACCAGTCACTATATGCAGCAAAGCTGCTTTCCCTTAATGTGTCTGTATACAGAAACGACTGACATGCTGTTTGCAGAGCAATGGTTATCTCCTCTTAACTACGTTATTGAGGGTCTGTGTCAGTTCAGGGGTAAGGCTTTAATAGCCCAAATAATATGCCCTTAAAAGTGCCTCTGAGTTCTTTTTAGTAGAGCGTTTGCGCCTCCATTAGCTCGGAGTTTCGCGCTTCCTGAATGTAGCGTGCGTGATGACGTCACGCTACCTACGCCTGTTACCTAACATGTTTCTACGTTACAAAACGTCTTTGTCAAAGGATCAAGGCGTGTACTGAAAATGAGAGCTATATAAAGGAAACGGTAGCCATGGTTACCAACGCTACCGAGTGTGCTACACTGAAATAAATCTCTTATATGTTATAAGCCTGGAAGAAAGGAAGATAATTACATTAGAACTAGTATAAGGATATCCTTATATGATAATGCAGGATTTAAGGAAGTCTTCCATATATAGGTGTGAATCAATGGATATAATCTCTTCTAGTGATCAATGTGTCACTGGGAAGTGAACTATAGGGTATATAGTGCATATGGTGCTAAGAAATACCATACAGTGCTTAGAGCAGAGGATAATAAAATGATGGATGAAGTCCCAGATTATGAGGGACTATTTAATAAGTATATACAGTGTGTCAATATAGGATAAAATCCTAGTGGAGGGCACCATCTATTAAGAGGGGCAATAAAAGATAAACTCAAGTAATAGTGTGAATAAGGCAAAGGTGCTCTATAAAAGAGGCAAAGGATGTGTACTATATCAAATAAAACATATATGTGAAACAAAAAAGTGAAAAAGTTAAATGAAGGGAGTATACGAAAAACCTTCATTTAACCCATTGGGTACTTGTGCTTGAAGTTTATAAATCCATTTAGACTCAGATTGTAATAGCTTTTTTTGGAAGTTGCCCCTTCTGGGTCCTGAAGTTACTGAATCTATGATGCAGAACTTAAGTACATCCGGATTGTTGTTATGGCAATATTTAATATGTCTTGCTATGGGGGTATCATATTCATTGAGAATAGAGTATATATGTTCCCCCATTCTACGTCGAAGCTCTCTACAGGTTTTACCTACATAAACCTTATTGCAAAGGCATGTGGCTATATATATCACTCCTGTAGATTTACAGTTAAAAAAGTTGTTAATTTCATAACTGAGCCCATTAATAGGGTGTATGTAGTTTTTGCACGGTTTTACAAATTTGCAAAATTTGCATCTTCCACATTTGTACATTCCCTTAAGGGGTTTAAGCCATGTCTTGGTCTCAATAGGAGTATCATTGTACAGACTATGTACAATCATATCTTTGATATTGGTGCCTCTCCTATATGTTATGCTTGCCTTTGAAGTTAAAGCATCTTGTATGTCTTTATCACTTGTAAGAAGATGCCAATGTTTTTCAAGAATGGTCCTAATAATGTCAGAATCATGACCATATGTCATTATGCATCTAATAAAATCCTGGTTGGATGTGTCGTTAGTTTTGGTGGTATTCTTTTTGACATGTGCATTAAGCAGGTCAGTTCTATTACAAGATAGGGCATGCTTATAGGCTGATTTAAGACTCCTATTTGGATAACCTCTTGTTTTAAACCGCTGTCTAAGTTTATCTGCTTCTATTTTAAATTCATGTTCTGTACTGCAATTTCTCCGAATCCTTAAATATTGGCCTTTAGGGATTCCTCTTTTTTGGGGTCCAAAGTGCTGGCTTTCCCATTTTAATAGTGTGTTGGAGGCTGTTTCCTTTCTAAAAGTTGAAGTGCATATTTTCCCCTCTGAGTCCTTCTTGATTTTTAGATCTAGGAAGGAAACTTCACTTTTATTTGCCTCAGAGGTAAATCTCAGGCCTATTTCGTTGTTATTCAAATATGATAAAAACGCAGTAAGATCTTCTCTACTACCCGTCCAGACAAGAAACACATCATCTATGTATCTTCTCCAGATGAGTATATTACTTCCAAAGGTATGTGCGTTATCATCATATATATATTTATCCTCCCACCAGCCAAGGAACAGATTGGCATAACTGGGAGCACACGGTGTTCCCATTGCCGTTCCTTGTTGTTGGTGGTACCATTTATGGTTAAAGATGAAAAAATTATGTTTCAAAACATATTCAAGCAGTGATATCAGCAGTTGGTTTAATTCTTCAAAGATGGAGCCTTTCATCTTAAGAAAATATTTTATTGCATCAATTCCAAAGTGATGAGGAATGCTACTGTAGAGAGCCTCCACGTCGATGCATACCAGCCACGAGTCAGTGGGTATAGTTAGGTCTTCTAGTTGCCTAAGGATATCTGGGGTATCCTTCACGTATGATGGTAATCCCATCACAAAGTCTCTCAGATGGTAATCCAAAAAAATACTACAATTATGTGACAAATTGTCAGTACCAGAGACTATAGGTCTTCCCGGGATAGGCCTCGTCTTTTTATGTACTTTTGGAAGGGAGTAGAAGACTGACACCGTAGGGAATTTGGGGAGCAAAAATTGATAAGTTTGATCATCAATGATTCCTGAGTGTTTAACACCATCTAAGATGTTCTTGAGGGTAGATTTAAATTCGGCTGTGGGGTCCTTGGGAATGATCTTATAGGTCATTTTATCCTTAAGGATCCTTTCACACATATCTTTATAGTCCATGTTGTCCATTAGGACTATATTTCCACCCTTATCGGCTGGTTTAATGTGGATGGTGTTATCTTCTCTCAGTTCTTTCAGAGCTGTATATTCAGATTTAGTAAGATTGTGTATTTTTTTGTAGCTCATATGGTCTATGTTCTCTATGTCATTCGAGACTTGTTGTAAGAATACCCAAATGTTGGCATAATCTTTTAGTTGCGGTGTGAAAGTACTTTTATTTCTCCATCTCTTAGGTTCAATTGTTGGTGTACAGTTTTCTTCCAATAGTTCCATAAGGCCTTGTATGATTTTAATATCCTCTTGGGGTACACCTAGGTTGAGGATTTCCCTCTCTTGCTTCATTTTATAAAACTTATGTAGAGCTAATTTTCTAGAGAACAAATTTAAATCCTTTATGTGAGTAAAGGTATCTGCTTTGGATGTAGGTACAAAGGTTAGGCCTTTACTTAATACTGAAATATGTGACTCTTGCATTTTAAAGTGTGATAAGTTGATAATTCTCAGTTCATCCTCTCTTTTACTGGGTACCCTTGAAATTGATTTGGTCTTGTTTGTATCGATCTCCTTCCTTGAGACCGTCCTCTTCCTAAAAAAGGAGTAGGTGGGAGATCATTCTCATAACTAGAATAAGGTCTTGTTAGTCTATCAGGATCATATTGATTCCTTCTCGGGCGTAGTTCATATTGGTCCCTTCTCCAATTGGAGTTTCTTGTTCTGTTATTGGTTTTATATTGATGGAAGGTGGGACCTGTGAGGTCTTTTCTGGTAGTATTATCCTCTATATCTGAGGTATCATAATCAGATGAACTAATTTCAGATCCAGTTTGAGTTTCTGAATTCGCTGGTAGTCTCTTATATATTCTACCTGTCTTGAAATCTGTTTGATCTCTTAGAAATTTCCTTTGTTTGCGATCTTTGATGTCTTTTTTAAATTTGTTAATGTTAAAGTTCAGTTTGTTACACAAAATTTCAAAGTCAGAGAGGTCTTTGAATTTGTCAACTTCTATTTGATTCAGTATAACTCTTTGTTTAATGTTCTCTAGATTTTTCTGCTCAGTTTCAATAATTAGAGACATAAGGTCCATAGAGCATTTGAATAAAATTTCTTTCCATTTGGACAGAAAGGTCTCATCGTTTATATTGGAGGCTGGTGTAATATTAGTCCTTAAACCTCTGGGAATTAGTTTATTTTTCATGTAGTTTTGGAGACTGGATATTTCCCAGATTGATCTAATTTGCTTCCTCATATTTTTTTGAAGCTCATATAGAGCTGAATTTACATCCTTATTTTCAGTTCTAGGTTGTATTGAGGGCATAAAAGTTTCATCTGCCTCAATTTGTAATTGTGCAAAGTCCAGACTGGTGATACTAGCCCCTGCCATTTTGAATTGTATAAATTATTTTTTGGGTTGACAGCAGGCAGAGAGAGTGAAAGTGTAGACTTGTTATTACAACCCCTAAGTGTGGATTGAACCACTATTAGAAATGAGCAGAAAAGTAATATCTTAGGGAATTAAACCCATTAGTGCTTGACACTACAAATTCAAATGTGAAAACAACATAGGGTTAATCATAATTATATATTAATAGCAAAATTTTATTGGTGAAAAAACAACGTCGATTAAAAGAATTTAAAAGCAATTTAAAAACACTGTGAAAGGTGATTCCTTCAATGACTCTTGTGACCACTATTACCACTCTATTATATAGTATTTTTAGAGTGTGGTTACACAGGTAAATTCCTCAGAGTATATAAAAGGGCAAATGCACAATGATTTAAGGGCTGTAAACAAAACCCATAGATGGATGTATATGTATACAATATTAATATAGATTACTGACAAAAGAAGTGAAACACCTACTATTAATAGAGTTATCTTGGTGTTTCAAAACTGTAAAGGCTCAGCCTCATATGGGAATGTCATGCAGTCTGATACAGATACCAGTCACTATATGCAGCAAAGCTGCTTTCCCTTAATGTGTCTGTATACAGAAACGACTGACATGCTGTTTGCAGAGCAATGGTTATCTCCTCTTAACTACGTTATTGAGGGTCTGTGTCAGTTCAGGGGTAAGGCTTTAATAGCCCAAATAATATGCCCTTAAAAGTGCCTCTGAGTTCTTTTTAGTAGAGCGTTTGCGCCTCCATTAGCTCGGAGTTTCGCGCTTCCTGAATGTAGCGTGCGTGATGACGTCACGCTACCTACGCCTGTTACCTAACATGTTTCTACGTTACAAAACGTCTTTGTCAAAGGATCAAGGCGTGTACTGAAAATGAGAGCTATATAAAGGAAACGGTAGCCATGGTTACCAACGCTACCGAGTGTGCTACACTGAAATAAATCTCTTATATGTTATAAGCCTGGAAGAAAGGAAGATAATTACATTAGAACTAGTATAAGGATATCCTTATATGATAATGCAGGATTTAAGGAAGTCTTCCATATATAGGTGTGAATCAATGGATATAATCTCTTCTAGTGATCAATGTGTCACTGGGAAGTGAACTATAGGGTATATAGTGCATATGGTGCTAAGAAATACCATACAGTGCTTAGAGCAGAGGATAATAAAATGATGGATGAAGTCCCAGATTATGAGGGACTATTTAATAAGTATATACAGTGTGTCAATATAGGATAAAATCCTAGTGGAGGGCACCATCTATTAAGAGGGGCAATAAAAGATAAACTCAAGTAATAGTGTGAATAAGGCAAAGGTGCTCTATAAAAGAGGCAAAGGATGTGTACTATATCAAATAAAACATATATGTGAAACAAAAAAGTGAAAAAGTTAAATGAAGGGAGTATACGAAAAACCTTCATTTAACCCATTGGGTACTTGTGCTTGAAGTTTATAAATCCATTTAGACTCAGATTGTAATAGCTTTTTTTGGAAGTTGCCCCTTCTGGGTCCTGAAGTTACTGAATCTATGATGCAGAACTTAAGTACATCCGGATTGTTGTTATGGCAATATTTAATATGTCTTGCTATGGGGGTATCATATTCATTGAGAATAGAGTATATATGTTCCCCCATTCTACGTCGAAGCTCTCTACAGGTTTTACCTACATAAACCTTATTGCAAAGGCATGTGGCTATATATATCACTCCTGTAGATTTACAGTTAAAAAAGTTGTTAATTTCATAACTGAGCCCATTAATAGGGTGTATGTAGTTTTTGCACGGTTTTACAAATTTGCAAAATTTGCATCTTCCACATTTGTACATTCCCTTAAGGGGTTTAAGCCATGTCTTGGTCTCAATAGGAGTATCATTGTACAGACTATGTACAATCATATCTTTGATATTGGTGCCTCTCCTATATGTTATGCTTGCCTTTGAAGTTAAAGCATCTTGTATGTCTTTATCACTTGTAAGAAGATGCCAATGTTTTTCAAGAATGGTCCTAATAATGTCAGAATCATGACCATATGTCATTATGCATCTAATAAAATCCTGGTTGGATGTGTCGTTAGTTTTGGTGGTATTCTTTTTGACATGTGCATTAAGCAGGTCAGTTCTATTACAAGATAGGGCATGCTTATAGGCTGATTTAAGACTCCTATTTGGATAACCTCTTGTTTTAAACCGCTGTCTAAGTTTATCTGCTTCTATTTTAAATTCATGTTCTGTACTGCAATTTCTCCGAATCCTTAAATATTGGCCTTTAGGGATTCCTCTTTTTTGGGGTCCAAAGTGCTGGCTTTCCCATTTTAATAGTGTGTTGGAGGCTGTTTCCTTTCTAAAAGTTGAAGTGCATATTTTCCCCTCTGAGTCCTTCTTGATTTTTAGATCTAGGAAGGAAACTTCACTTTTATTTGCCTCAGAGGTAAATCTCAGGCCTATTTCGTTGTTATTCAAATATGATAAAAACGCAGTAAGATCTTCTCTACTACCCGTCCAGACAAGAAACACATCATCTATGTATCTTCTCCAGATGAGTATATTACTTCCAAAGGTATGTGCGTTATCATCATATATATATTTATCCTCCCACCAGCCAAGGAACAGATTGGCATAACTGGGAGCACACGGTGTTCCCATTGCCGTTCCTTGTTGTTGGTGGTACCATTTATGGTTAAAGATGAAAAAATTATGTTTCAAAACATATTCAAGCAGTGATATCAGCAGTTGGTTTAATTCTTCAAAGATGGAGCCTTTCATCTTAAGAAAATATTTTATTGCATCAATTCCAAAGTGATGAGGAATGCTACTGTAGAGAGCCTCCACGTCGATGCATACCAGCCACGAGTCAGTGGGTATAGTTAGGTCTTCTAGTTGCCTAAGGATATCTGGGGTATCCTTCACGTATGATGGTAATCCCATCACAAAGTCTCTCAGATGGTAATCCAAAAAAATACTACAATTATGTGACAAATTGTCAGTACCAGAGACTATAGGTCTTCCCGGGATAGGCCTCATCTTTTTATGTACTTTTGGAAGGGAGTAGAAGACTGACACCGTAGGGAATTTGGGGAGCAAAAATTGATAAGTTTGATCATCAATGATTCCTGAGTGTTTAACACCATCTAAGATGTTCTTGAGGGTAGATTTAAATTCGGCTGTGGGGTCCTTGGGAATGATCTTATAGGTCATTTTATCCTTAAGGATCCTTTCACACATATCTTTATAGTCCATGTTGTCCATTAGGACTATATTTCCACCCTTATCGGCTGGTTTAATGTGGATGGTGTTATCTTCTCTCAGTTCTTTCAGAGCTGTATATTCAGATTTAGTAAGATTGTGTATTTTTTTGTAGCTCATATGGTCTATGTTCTCTATGTCATTCGAGACTTGTTGTAAGAATACCCAAATGTTGGCATAATCTTTTAGTTGCGGTGTGAAAGTACTTTTATTTCTCCATCTCTTAGGTTCAATTGTTGGTGTACAGTTTTCTTCCAATAGTTCCATAAGGCCTTGTATGATTTTAATATCCTCTTGGGGTACACCTAGGTTGAGGATTTCCCTCTCTTGCTTCATTTTATAAAACTTATGTAGAGCTAATTTTCTAGAGAACAAATTTAAATCCTTTATGTGAGTAAAGGTATCTGCTTTGGATGTAGGTACAAAGGTTAGGCCTTTACTTAATACTGAAATATGTGACTCTTGCATTTTAAAGTGTGATAAGTTGATAATTCTCAGTTCATCCTCTCTTTTACTGGGTACCCTTGAAATTGATTTGGTCTTGTTTGTATCGATCTCCTTCCTTGAGACCGTCCTCTTCCTAAAAAAGGAGTAGGTGGGAGATCATTCTCATAACTAGAATAAGGTCTTGTTAGTCTATCAGGATCATATTGATTCCTTCTCGGGCGTAGTTCATATTGGTCCCTTCTCCAATTGGAGTTTCTTGTTCTGTTATTGGTTTTATATTGATGGAAGGTGGGACCTGTGAGGTCTTTTCTGGTAGTATTATCCTCTATATCTGAGGTATCATAATCAGATGAACTAATTTCAGATCCAGTTTGAGTTTCTGAATTCGCTGGTAGTCTCTTATATATTCTACCTGTCTTGAAATCTGTTTGATCTCTTAGAAATTTCCTTTGTTTGCGATCTTTGATGTCTTTTTTAAATTTGTTAATGTTAAAGTTCAGTTTGTTACACAAAATTTCAAAGTCAGAGAGGTCTTTGAATTTGTCAACTTCTATTTGATTCAGTATAACTCTTTGTTTAATGTTCTCTAGATTTTTCTGCTCAGTTTCAATAATTAGAGACATAAGGTCCATAGAGCATTTGAATAAAATTTCTTTCCATTTGGACAGAAAGGTCTCATCGTTTATATTGGAGGCTGGTGTAATATTAGTCCTTAAACCTCTGGGAATTAGTTTATTTTTCATGTAGTTTTGGAGACTGGATATTTCCCAGATTGATCTAATTTGCTTCCTCATATTTTTTTGAAGCTCATATAGAGCTGAATTTACATCCTTATTTTCAGTTCTAGGTTGTATTGAGGGCATAAAAGTTTCATCTGCCTCAATTTGTAATTGTGCAAAGTCCAGACTGGTGATACTAGCCCCTGCCATTTTGAATTGTATAAATTATTTTTTGGGTTGACAGCAGGCAGAGAGAGTGAAAGTGTAGACTTGTTATTACAACCCCTAAGTGTGGATTGAACCACTATTAGAAATGAGCAGAAAAGTAATATCTTAGGGAATTAAACCCATTAGTGCTTGACACTACAAATTCAAATGTGAAAACAACATAGGGTTAATCATAATTATATATTAATAGCAAAATTTTATTGGTGAAAAAACAACGTCGATTAAAAGAATTTAAAAGCAATTTAAAAACACTGTGAAAGGTGATTCCTTCAATGACTCTTGTGACCACTATTACCACTCTATTATATAGTATTTTTAGAGTGTGGTTACACAGGTAAATTCCTCAGAGTATATGAAAGGGCAAATGCACAATGATTTAAGGGCTGTAAACAAAACCCATAGATGGATGTATATGTATACAATATTAATATAGATTACTGACAAAAGAAGTGAAACACCTACTATTAATAGAGTTATCTTGGTGTTTCAAAACTGTAAAGGCTCAGCCTCATATGGGAATGTCATGCAGTCTGATACAGATACCAGTCACTATATGCAGCAAAGCTGCTTTCCCTTAATGTGTCTGTATACAGAAACGACTGACATGCTGTTTGCAGAGCAATGGTTATCTCCTCTTAACTACGTTATTGAGGGTCTGTGTCAGTTCAGGGGTAAGGCTTTAATAGCCCAAATAATATGCCCTTAAAAGTGCCTCTGAGTTCTTTTTAGTAGAGCGTTTGCGCCTCCATTAGCTCGGAGTTTCGCGCTTCCTGAATGTAGCGTGCGTGATGACGTCACGCTACCTACGCCTGTTACCTAACATGTTT
The DNA here is from genome assembly GCA_027410445.1 of Discoglossus pictus. Classification (NCBI taxonomy): domain Eukaryota; kingdom Metazoa; phylum Chordata; class Amphibia; order Anura; family Alytidae; genus Discoglossus; species Discoglossus pictus. Next base: position 84,388,969 of record CM050166.1, on the reverse strand, counting down.
CTACGTTACAAAACGTCTTTGTCAAAGGATCAAGGCGTGTACTGAAAATGAGAGCTATATAAAGGAAACGGTAGCCATGGTTACCAACGCTACCGAGTGTGCTACACTGAAATAAATCTCTTATATGTTATAAGCCTGGAAGAAAGGAAGATAATTACATTAGAACTAGTATAAGGATATCCTTATATGATAATGCAGGATTTAAGGAAGTCTTCCATATATAGGTGTGAATCAATGGATATAATCTCTTCTAGTGATCAATGTGTCACTGGGAAGTGAACTATAGGGTATATAGTGCATATGGTGCTAAGAAATACCATACAGTGCTTAGAGCAGAGGATAATAAAATGATGGATGAAGTCCCAGATTATGAGGGACTATTTAATAAGTATATACAGTGTGTCAATATAGGATAAAATCCTAGTGGAGGGCACCATCTATTAAGAGGGGCAATAAAAGATAAACTCAAGTAATAGTGTGAATAAGGTAAAGGTGCTCTATAAAAGAGGCAAAGGATGTGTACTATATCAAATAAAACATATATGTGAAACAAAAAAGTGAAAAAGTTAAATGAAGGGAGTATACGAAAAACCTTCATTTAACCCATTGGGTACTTGTGCTTGAAGTTTATAAATCCATTTAGACTCAGATTGTAATAGCTTTTTTTTGGAAGTTGCCCCTTCTGGGTCCTGAAGTTACTGAATCTATGATGCAGAACTTAAGTACATCCGGATTGTTGTTATGGCAATATTTAATATGTCTTGCTATGGGGGTATCATATTCATTGAGAATAGAGTATATATGTTCCCCCATTCTACGTCGAAGCTCTCTACAGGTTTTACCTACATAAACCTTATTGCAAAGGCATGTGGCTATATATATCACTCCTGTAGATTTACAGTTAAAAAAGTTGTTAATTTCATAACTGAGCCCATTAATAGGGTGTATGTAGTTTTTGCACGGTTTTACAAATTTGCAAAATTTGCATCTTCCACATTTGTACATTCCCTTAAGGGGTTTAAGCCATGTCTTGGTCTCAATAGGAGTATCATTGTACAGACTATGTACAATCATATCTTTGATATTGGTGCCTCTCCTATATGTTATGCTTGCCTTTGAAGTTAAAGCATCTTGTATGTCTTTATCACTTGTAAGAAGATGCCAATGTTTTTCAAGAATGGTCCTAATAATGTCAGAATCATGACCATATGTCATTATGCATCTAATAAAATCCTGGTTGGATGTGTCGTTAGTTTTGGTGGTATTCTTTTTGACATGTGCATTAAGCAGGTCAGTTCTATTACAAGATAGGGCATGCTTATAGGCTGATTTAAGACTCCTATTTGGATAACCTCTTGTTTTAAACCGCTGTCTAAGTTTATCTGCTTCTATTTTAAATTCATGTTCTGTACTGCAATTTCTCCGAATCCTTAAATATTGGCCTTTAGGGATTCCTCTTTTTTGGGGTCCAAAGTGCTGGCTTTCCCATTTTAATAGTGTGTTGGAGGCTGTTTCCTTTCTAAAAGTTGAAGTGCATATTTTCCCCTCTGAGTCCTTCTTGATTTTTAGATCTAGGAAGGAAACTTCACTTTTATTTGCCTCAGAGGTAAATCTCAGGCCTATTTCGTTGTTATTCAAATATGATAAAAACGCAGTAAGATCTTCTCTACTACCCGTCCAGACAAGAAACACATCATCTATGTATCTTCTCCAGATGAGTATATTACTTCCAAAGGTATGTGCGTTATCATCATATATATATTTATCCTCCCACCAGCCAAGGAACAGATTGGCATAACTGGGAGCACACGGTGTTCCCATTGCCGTTCCTTGTTGTTGGTGGTACCATTTATGGTTAAAGATGAAAAAATTATGTTTCAAAACATATTCAAGCAGTGATATCAGCAGTTGGTTTAATTCTTCAAAGATGGAGCCTTTCATCTTAAGAAAATATTTTATTGCATCAATTCCAAAGTGATGAGGAATGCTACTGTAGAGAGCCTCCACGTCGATGCATACCAGCCACGAGTCAGTGGGTATAGTTAGGTCTTCTAGTTGCCTAAGGATATCTGGGGTATCCTTCACGTATGATGGTAATCCCATCACAAAGTCTCTCAGATGGTAATCCAAAAAAATACTACAATTATGTGACAAATTGTCAGTACCAGAGACTATAGGTCTTCCCGGGATAGGCCTCGTCTTTTTATGTACTTTTGGAAGGGAGTAGAAGACTGACACCGTAGGGAATTTGGGGAGCAAAAATTGATAAGTTTGATCATCAATGATTCCTGAGTGTTTAACACCATCTAAGATGTTCTTGAGGGTAGATTTAAATTCGGCTGTGGGGTCCTTGGGAATGATCTTATAGGTCATTTTATCCTTAAGGATCCTTTCACACATATCTTTATAGTCCATGTTGTCCATTAGGACTATATTTCCACCCTTATCGGCTGGTTTAATGTGGATGGTGTTATCTTCTCTCAGTTCTTTCAGAGCTGTATATTCAGATTTAGTAAGATTGTGTATTTTTTTGTAGCTCATATGGTCTATGTTCTCTATGTCATTCGAGACTTGTTGTAAGAATACCCAAATGTTGGCATAATCTTTTAGTTGCGGTGTGAAAGTACTTTTATTTCTCCATCTCTTAGGTTCAATTGTTGGTGTACAGTTTTCTTCCAATAGTTCCATAAGGCCTTGTATGATTTTAATATCCTCTTGGGGTACACCTAGGTTGAGGATTTCCCTCTCTTGCTTCATTTTATAAAACTTATGTAGAGCTAATTTTCTAGAGAACAAATTTAAATCCTTTATGTGAGTAAAGGTATCTGCTTTGGATGTAGGTACAAAGGTTAGGCCTTTACTTAATACTGAAATATGTGACTCTTGCATTTTAAAGTGTGATAAGTTGATAATTCTCAGTTCATCCTCTCTTTTACTGGGTACCCTTGAAATTGATTTGGTCTTGTTTGTATCGATCTCCTTCCTTGAGACCGTCCTCTTCCTAAAAAAGGAGTAGGTGGGAGATCATTCTCATAACTAGAATAAGGTCTTGTTAGTCTATCAGGATCATATTGATTCCTTCTCGGGCGTAGTTCATATTGGTCCCTTCTCCAATTGGAGTTTCTTGTTCTGTTATTGGTTTTATATTGATGGAAGGTGGGACCTGTGAGGTCTTTTCTGGTAGTATTATCCTCTATATCTGAGGTATCATAATCAGATGAACTAATTTCAGATCCAGTTTGAGTTTCTGAATTCGCTGGTAGTCTCTTATATATTCTACCTGTCTTGAAATCTGTTTGATCTCTTAGAAATTTCCTTTGTTTGCGATCTTTGATGTCTTTTTTAAATTTGTTAATGTTAAAGTTCAGTTTGTTACACAAAATTTCAAAGTCAGAGAGGTCTTTGAATTTGTCAACTTCTATTTGATTCAGTATAACTCTTTGTTTAATGTTCTCTAGATTTTTCTGCTCAGTTTCAATAATTAGAGACATAAGGTCCATAGAGCATTTGAATAAAATTTCTTTCCATTTGGACAGAAAGGTCTCATCGTTTATATTGGAGGCTGGTGTAATATTAGTCCTTAAACCTCTGGGAATTAGTTTATTTTTCATGTAGTTTTGGAGACTGGATATTTCCCAGATTGATCTAATTTGCTTCCTCATATTTTTTTGAAGCTCATATAGAGCTGAATTTACATCCTTATTTTCAGTTCTAGGTTGTATTGAGGGCATAAAAGTTTCATCTGCCTCAATTTGTAATTGTGCAAAGTCCAGACTGGTGATACTAGCCCCTGCCATTTTGAATTGTATAAATTATTTTTTGGGTTGACAGCAGGCAGAGAGAGTGAAAGTGTAGACTTGTTATTACAACCCCTAAGTGTGGATTGAACCACTATTAGAAATGAGCAGAAAAGTAATATCTTAGGGAATTAAACCCATTAGTGCTTGACACTACAAATTCAAATGTGAAAACAACATAGGGTTAATCATAATTATATATTAATAGCAAAATTTTATTGGTGAAAAAACAACGTCGATTAAAAGAATTTAAAAGCAATTTAAAAACACTGTGAAAGGTGATTCCTTCAATGACTCTTGTGACCACTATTACCACTCTATTATATAGTATTTTTAGAGTGTGGTTACACAGGTAAATTCCTCAGAGTATATAAAAGGGCAAATGCACAATGATTTAAGGGCTGTAAACAAAACCCATAGATGGATGTATATGTATACAATATTAATATAGATTACTGACAAAAGAAGTGAAACACCTACTATTAATAGAGTTATCTTGGTGTTTCAAAACTGTAAAGGCTCAGCCTCATATGGGAATGTCATGCAGTCTGATACAGATACCAGTCACTATATGCAGCAAAGCTGCTTTCCCTTAATGTGTCTGTATACAGAAACGACTGACATGCTGTTTGCAGAGCAATGGTTATCTCCTCTTAACTACGTTATTGAGGGTCTGTGTCAGTTCAGGGGTAAGGCTTTAATAGCCCAAATAATATGCCCTTAAAAGTGCCTCTGAGTTCTTGATGTAAAAGCTGCAATAGCTCCCTATTAGTACTTTTACAGTTTACTATATTAATACATAAAAAATAAAAAAAACACTTTTGGTAAGGGACATGGTTGAGAAGAGATCCATTTATTTTTCAAAATCCTTTAGGAAAAATAAATGTATTTTATGAAACACAAAGTAGACATGGTTCCTTCACCTGGCTGGTGTATCTTACATTGAGTTATAGCTCAGATTTTAAGTAGTACCCAAAAGATGGTTCATATTGCAGTATGTGCAGAGAAACATAGACATACACAGCAGAAAAAAGACACCAGGCTCATCTAGTATGCTTATATTCCTATATGTTGTAAAACTTTAATCTCAATCTGGTACTCTAGGTATGTGTGAGCCCCATCACAAGCATGGGGTGGGTGCACTGAGATGTGAAGTTTAGAGAGGTTTTGGAGAAACGTTCCACTTCCATGTTATCCTATGAAACAAACTTACTAGGATGGAACATAAACCGTAACAATTTCTCCAGGCTTCACAGCTTGTGACATCCCCGTATTAATCAGACCACACTCAAAGTATAGAAAGGTAGACAGGTGATTGTAATACCCTCCACTGTATATAAAAACAGGGAAAGAAAAAGCCGAAATGAGTACACCTAAATGTCTCAAGCAGGCAAGGAAAACTGATTTCATAAAGCATTTCTCAGTGAACAGTGCTTCCATTGTGGCTAAGGATTCTGGTTAGTGACATGCAAATGACACTCAACAAATACAACCTTTTAAAGCCTAGCCCACTGATTTTGTGGGGAAGCAGGTCTCCTGAACAATTTAGCTCGTATAAAGGCCTTTTTATTTACACATCAGTTGGAAGTGTAAGGGAGAGACAGTTGTAGTGTCAGTGTAAGGGAGAGACAATCGCAAAATTACAAGGGAATACCTAAATATATTAATAGTCAAATATAATTTATAGTTCTAAAATGTGTACTGCATTTTCATTATTCTCCATCATGAAGAAAATAGGCATGGACTGTGGGGTACTGTATATGTACTTAGATTTAACATTTCCAAGAGTTCTTTATTTATCATTGGCTCATATGCCCAGTGATGATAAGTTTACCCTAAACTTTTGCTAATGCTTCAAAAAGTGTCATATTTTAAACACTCATTTCCAATACTCTGTGTCTTTTCTTTTTCCAAATGATTTATCTTGTATTGGAAAACACTTTAGATGGTACTTGAGCTCAGTAACTCACCTCAGATCTAGGTACCACTGAACAGATCATAGACTTTCTAGTGTAGGTGCTGCACCTCAGTCCAGGTTAACACTGTTCGGGACAAACAGGGCAAGTCCACAGCTTGTAAAGTCTGACACTGCTCAGAGCAGGAAGTGCTGTCCACAACTGGTATATTAGGTACTGAGAAGGGCACACCGACTTTTGGGCGAAGGAGACATGCGCAACGTCATGTGCGCACCGACAAATGCGCGCACCCACACCAGGGCGGTGGGTGAGTACCTGGGGTTAGAGGGTGGGTACTGGGGGAGAGAGACCTGGGGTTAGAGGGTGAGTACTAGGGGGATTATATACAACATCACTTGTAGATAGGTCGTTGTGTCCACTAGGGATATTTCAGTCCTATTATTATGGCATCTATTCCAAAAGAGAGATCTTAAGCTTCTGGAAAGCGCAAATATTATCATCCACATGAATATAACACCAAACTGATCAGAGCAGGCAGGATCATCCAGAATACTTAAATTAGGTTATTAGTTACAGTAAGGTGTGGCAGGATAGCGCAAAAAAACAGAGGAGCAGAAAAAAGTGGTTTCCATGACCGTGGTGTATCAAAAGCTCCTGCTCACTTAAAGACAAGAAAATACATTTAAAAAGCTGAACTCTTTGATCATGGTTTTGGACTCCTATATCAAAATGAGACACATATATAAACAGTTTTACAATATGAGCTGCCATAGATCTAGAGAGTCAGGCTTTAAGGAGAAACAAATTAATCTGAAATTATTCATATATATCACCTTTTTTAAATATTTGTCTAATGAACAAACACCAAATTAACACCAAAACATTGAATTTTATTTTTGTTGTTATATTGGACCCTGTAACAACCCGAGTCCCCTGCTCCAGATGCGGGTGCACCTCTGATCATCTGCTCATGATCGAACAGTTTACCAGGATCAACTGGAGATCAACTGGAAGAAGATCCTGCTATGAGATGAAGATGGTCTTGGATCTTGAAAGAAGACACAAGAGCCAGTACAAAGTCTCAAAACAGCCATATCACTTTATGAGGGGAAAGAGATTAGTTATAGGGGGTAAAACAAAAAAAACCTGAGAAACAGGTTTTTCAGAATAGGTAGTATGTACTAATTTTGCAATGCAAGCTTATTTCCCTTTAAGCTATAATAATTAAGAGGAGAAATAGCAGACCCGTATAAACCGCTATAACATCTTTATGATCAGGTTTATAGTTTATAATAGATCCAGTTGTTGGAGAATTGCCAGAATGGGCTAATTTTGACACCTGACCTTATTTCCTTGTGAGTTATAATAGCTGATACTGTTGGTAAACAGACACATGTGAGTGTAAAGATCAGGTTTACCATTTACAAGCCACCTCACTCTCTAGTATTTATGCTAGTTATGGATATGGTAATATACTGTAGCTAACAACATAGAAGGTAATTGGGTATAGGTGATCTATGATAGTTGGTCATTACAAATAATTTTGGTGGTTTAACCTTTTTGTATCTAAATGGAGATTTCAGCTCAGTTTGCCGATATTGATATTCTGAGTCTACCTTTCTCATTGTGTTGTAACAAATTAGCTATTACGTTTTGCCATAATAAATTAGGCTTGAGACAGCTTAATTGGATATATTTGGATACATTTCAAGCTTGTTGTTGGGTAGTACAAGAGGTTCATTATATTCAACAAATAATTTGTGGTCTATAATTGGATACTACATAGCTATATAAGCAGCTGATATCATCACATTCAACCACCAAAGCGGAAATACTTCAGCTGTGTATTTTTTGATTTTATAAATATTCAAATAAAAGTTACGTCTTATATTCATTACTTGCGACTTGCCCCCGATAAAATTTTTCTTTTTTGTGCAGCGGAAGGTATAAATTGTTATTTTGCATTACTAATTAATACTTATTCAATTAATGTATGTTAATAATTAATTCTAAATGAATAAATGTATTAGGAAGTGTGAAGCATTAATATATTCATAAAGTAACGGCAGTGTAAAATATGCTATTAAGCATATATATAATTTTTTAGAATAATTAATTTGTTAACTACTTAATAAATTAATATACTTTACCTATTTGTAATTAATATATCCAGCAATCAATATCCTGAAGAGCTAACAATCTCTTTTGATTTTGCATACAATGTACAGTTGGAGTGTTGCTGCCCTGATGAGAAAGTGTCAGCAATGTGGCAAGTGTGCAGTATTAGGCTGCGTGCGCAAGGCCAAACCACTGGTTTATTCATGTAAAGCGCAATTTTAGATTTGTAATGTTATTAGTTGCAAGTTAGTGTTGTAAAATGGGGGCGATTGTTTATGTGTTATGTGGCTCTCGAGCAGTTTCTGTCCTTTCTAATACTGTATTTTGTACCTCGTAGTGGTATGCTTCAGGTGGGGTTTTGAGCAGTTCGGGGTCGTGTAGCCTCGTTTTGCAACAAAAATATTTTAACTAGGCACTCCTTGCCAGCAACTGCGTACTTTAGGCCCGCAAATGCGGACCCTCATGAAGCGAGGGGCTGCATTTGCGGAGGTGGAGGCTCCCATGTCGACCGCAAAATTTAAGGACTTAGCAACCACAAATACAAGCCGCGGGAGATAGAAAAAACCCTTTACAAACTCGCAAAAATACGACCTTAGCGCCCGAAAGAACGGGCACATGAAAACATTCAAAACACAATAAAAACAAACAACAAACACATAAAAAGCTTACCCACAGCAAGGGGCGGGACTCCGGACCTCTGAAAGTGAAGTTACACCTCAACTTAAGTTGAAATACAAGAGTTTAGACACCAGAAAATCCCCTAAGCGAGAGAAAAAATGTCGAAAAAATACGAAAACGAGGCTACAGGACCCTAAAAATGCAAAACACCACCAAACACATACGGATTTTCCGAAAAAGCCGGACGAGGTCCAAGAACAAGGACGCAAAATCAGCCACAGCCGCGTACCACACACATTAGGCGCCATTTTACAACACTAACTTACACAATGCGGAAGTACACAGCTACCCTAACGGATTTTCCTCGGGCACGCACACTATTTACACTGCACACATTGCTGACACTTACACTGCAGCTCCACAGCAGTGAAAACACACATTGTATGCTGCAGCAACATGAAAACAGATTGCCAGCACTTCAACACAATGCTTCCTGCATATATTACTTCAAAATAGGTAAAGTATATTCATTTATTATTTCATTAATTATTTCATTTGCATACACAGTATATATATATATATATATATATATATATATATATATATGTTATATGTTTTTATATATATATATATATATATATATATATATATATGTGTGAAGACCACCTGATTTGGGGGACTATGCTCACCCCAAATCTCTTTCTCTCTACGGGTCTCAACTGTTTTTTCAGATCTCGACACCAGCAGACACTTCAGATGACAGCATCATTTCTGATGAGACAGGCACCATCAGACCCCTTTTCTTAGGATCTAAGAATCACACACCATGTACCTTTGATTAGTACAAGCAGACTCTGACACCACCTTTATTTAGTTTGTCCAAAATCAGACTGGCACTTCTTTATTGTTACAGAGATATCTAAAAACACACAAAGATCTCACTCCCTCCCACTTGCCTAACCCCTCCTCTTGTGGGCAATAACTTGTTACAATCTCACCACCTGGGAGATGTCTATCCCATAATACCTCCCCCCAGTTGCCAGATCTCAACTTACAGGTTATAAAACTAAACTTCCCCCTTCCAGACTAATGCCAGAGCAGTCCCACGTGGCCGATCGCAGGGCCATATAAATTCTTTAAAATCATTAACCCTTTGTCAAATAAGTGACTGCATTAACTTTATTATTTAAGCAGAGCCCACTATCCTATTTCTAACACAGATACAGTATTCCAATGTTAATCAATGACAGCACTATATGCACTTATTACATCCATGATATAACTACATGTATGCATTACACCCATGATATCACTGTTAAGCAAGTTGTTAGTACCTCCGTACCTTGTAACCACACATATAATAACTGATGAACCCCAAACAGTCCAGTGGGCCCTTCCGTTCATAACAATATATATATATGTATAAAATGCATTTAAGCTCCCCAGGTCCTCTTGGCACACTATTTTCCCTCCCTCCTTTCTCCTCATCTCCCCTAGCCCATTTCCCTCTTTTCCTTATCTCGCCCTACCCCATCTCCCCTTCTCCTCATCTCCCCTTCCCCATCTCATCTTCTCCCATTTCCCCCTTTCTCCTTATCTCCACATACCCCATCTCCCCTTCCCCATCTCCTCATCTCCCTTCTTCTTATCTCCCTCTTCTCCCCTTCCTCATATCTCCTCTTCTTCTCATCTCCCCTTTCTCTTACTGTATGCTGCTGACAGGTGATTAGAGTCTGTGCAGCCTACCCCTGCCAGTGCATCTTTAAGCTGGGGCAGGATATCCTGTGTGATATACAGGATATCCTGCCCCAGCCTAATGACGCGCCAGCATTTTGCCTTTATCATGCCTTTGTTTTCAGAAATTCATTCGGAACCTTACTGAATTTTAGCAACAAATAATAGTTTACCTTCAGCATGGAGCGCTGAAAACTATTGGATTGTGACTTTTATTTCTCTTTTTTCCCCCTGTAAAATACATATTTATTTATTACTAAGAATGACACTTTATATTACTAATTTGATATGACTTTAAAATATCCTTCTCCAAGGTCAGCCATAGGTCATTAAAGTGAAAGAAATGTTCCAATCTTCATTTGGATAGGTCTTTTGAGGTCTCACTAGCTTGTGTGTAGATCTATTTTAGACAATTTTCATGTTAGTCCAAAAATTTACTTTTCCAACAAAAAATCTACTTTTTACTCCAACTCTGTACTGCAAGTTCCAATGAATACATTAGGTGGTATATTTTGCATTGTGATAATGTGCTGCTCTTTGCAGAAGATAAACATCCATGTTCAGCCTGTGGGCTGCTCTTATTTGCGTTGTGGTTTACACATTTGTACATCACTTGACCTAGCCAAAAACATCTCAGAAACATGAATCATCTGTTTGTCAGAGACACACATAAGGAGAAGTAAATGTTAATGCATGTTTATTAGTAAATCCTTATGGGGTATTAAAAAAAATCCCCAAGAAAAGAGCATTTCTTACATTTAATAAGATACACCACATTGCTTAGTTTATATGTGAATGATCCTTGTATACTGAATATATTGCTATTTAACTGTGGTGAAGGTGGTCTCTATGCATATCTTTATGGGGTATATAAAAACCCAATGGGAACATTTAAATATACAAGACATAGTTCTTGGTCATGTTCCGACTTTCGATAAAACACTTACTTATGCTTTCAGAACACTTGTTCAAATATATTGGGAGTTTGGAAAAATATAAAACTGGAGATATAAGCTAATATATGAGCAGTTTATTTGGTATTTATATTCATTAAGAAGTCTTTGATTTATATCTTACCAGACCATTAACCACAATTAATTTATCTGTTATGTTTTTCTTGGGTAGAATTTGGCTGCATCAAAAAGGGTTAAGCAGCAAAAATCTAGAATAGAGACAGAATAGAGAGAGAAATGGTAGTGTGTGAAAGATTTAGAGCTTTAGTTAGCAAACTTTTGTTTCAATTGACCACTCAAAAACTCCACAGGGACCACCTGAATGTTGCTGCCTCACAGTGGGTTTAATCCGCTCACTTCTTCCCTGAAAGTGCTAAAATCTCTAAAAAAAATATGTTGTTTATTTTTATTAAACTTTGTGAATTGGAGTTTCCAATTAAAGAGATTTCACTGGGCTGGGACCTGTTCAATAGATACATCCACACAGCTGGGCAGGTTACACTTACATAGTGACAGGAGGGTCCTCTATGCGGTCATTGATTCATGTGATTCGTCCTCAAGTAGGAAAGATGCACAGAAAGCTCATCCATTAATAAAAACGAATTATGCTACCATACTGATACCTGACGGCAGAAAGGTTCCTGCTTTCATGGTTTAACTGGAACCTTCCCCGCTGTGTGGATAACATAGGGCCTCATTCCAATCCAATAAGTAACTATGGGAGCTTTTTTTGCTCTAGTTACATAGCCATTCATATTGGATGTTTAGGATCCTTGTATCACGCATACCCACTTTGAGTTTGTTAGAAAAGATGTCCTATGTATAATAAATAGGGGTCAGACATGATGTTTTGTGAAATTAATCAATCTGCATGCCCTTTCGATTTTCGCGGCGCACATTCGCCGTAAAAATATTAAGAAAGCAAAACTTCAAGTTAAGTGATTTGTACAGATCATAAAATAGCCTGTTTCCCGCCCAAAAGCTTACTGTGTCGTAGCTATTGCTACTTACCGTAACACACAGGACTAGGCATTGGTGGGCTTTGTATACATAGGAAGCTCGTCAGTAAGGTATGAAGCGGTTAATTTCCTATTATTGTGCACATAAGTTACTGTTCTACTTATTATACATATTTCATATAATTTTTCAACACATAACATTGTTTTATTTATTACACTTATACAGTTATTTTACAAGGTATATAATATACCTGTGTGTCTATTTAGGTTGATTTACCTTATTCTCACTGAATAAAAATCAAATAAATAGTCCCTGTATGGGTCTGCCTACTACAGAGCATGCAGACACAGACTTTGTATTACTTGCTGTGCAGCGCAGTGTCTTAGTTTATAAGGAACCACATTTCAGCAGCATGTTGCAGAATGTTGCTGATAGTGGCCACTGATTGGTTAGTATGAAACAGTAAAGCAAGTACAGCAGATTATGTGCCTTCATGAGCTGCAGAGGGCTAACACAACAATATTGTTTTGATTTGAGGCTGTACAAACAGAGGCACAAGCACTTCTTAACGGTATATGGAAGTAAGCTGGGTTATGAATGCATCCGATAGAGGGGAACTAGTAGTGTATTTATTTCCACACACTCTGTTTTTTAGCATTGCATTAAAAAAACGATTGCAAGCGATGTTTACAACCCTAGGATTGAGACAAATTCAATTCAATTGAATCAGGAATCATTCCTAGCAAATAAAAACTCCAATGGGATTAATTTAACCATACAGGGTCAACACTTTAAGAAGGTAGGTATGCAGTAACACTCAGAGATCATATATCATCAATCTAATGTTGTTATCTGATATACTATTGATATCTCATTTTAGCTCAAAGGACATCCAATGTCTCAATGGAGGTGACCGAGGCTGGGACTAAGGCCAAGGCCAAGGCTGAGCCTGAGCCACAGGCAGAGCCTGAGCCTGAGCCACAGGGAGAGCCTGAATATGAGCCACCAGACGAGGAGGATGGCCCTGCCAGAGGAGGACCTATCTTATGAGGAGGAAGATCAGTTCAAGTGGTCAGCTGGGGGAACCTGCAGCACCATCATCTACCAGAGTAGAGTTTGACCTAACAGCCCCCTCCTGGGATCTTCTTCTGGCAGGATCCAAGATCATGGCGCCTCCGCCACCAACACCTCTTCCACCAACAGCTCCTCCACTACCACCTCCATCAGCACCATGGCTTCAGGGGCAATCCATGAGACATCCACAGTTGCTACCACCCCAGCACCTCCCTACCATGCTAACACCACCACCGCCATCACCACAACACCCAATGCAGTCACCATTGGCAGTCACCAGCTCCTCACTCCCAGGGACATCCACATCAGTGGAAGAAGAATATCCAACCTGACCACATTTTACCAGTGGTGGTCACACCATTGTATTACGCATTAAATGTATCAAGAAATGTAGAGGCATCACGCTCAGGTGGAGACATACATGGCCAGGCTGTTACAAAATCAGCTGCAGAGTACTACATTGAGCACTCCGAAGCAGTCCCCAAACCACTAACCACAGCCTGGCCAATCACACTGTGCCTACACCTCCATCTTCACCATCAGATATGCCTCCACCATCATCTAGGAGATCCCTATGTAGGAGAGGGCTTGGTGGCACAGGAGGGGGCCCTGTGACCAGGAAGAGAAAGAGATAGGGGTTACATCTCTTTTTTTTGCCTCTCAAATACATTCCTCAGTGAAAAATATTCATCTAATCTCATATATTGTGGAGTAATGACCACATGTAATTCTAGTAAATGCTATGTTTTATTATTGTACAGTGTTAACTTTCAGCTAACATATTATTACATTTTTACATTTTTATACAGCCTCTTGTCCTGTTGGGTAGAATTTGCACCACAGCGTCGATATTAATGCATGGTCTGCTGCAGTTAAGACTGTGGGTATAATAAATAGTTATGGCTATTATACCTTAATCCATTTATCTGTGTGTTTCTAATGGTTACTGATTTGGGATATTGACATACATTACATTTAGTTAATGTTCTGATATGTGAATCAAATCATATTTCAATATACCCATCCTGTGTTATGGTATATTTCATGTCTATAAATCATATATTAAGAAGTCTTCTGCATGAAGAGATTAGAAATTTTGGATAACAACTTAATCATATGAATAGATCAAATATGGATGATGTTAAAATCTGTCTGGACTCCTCTATGTCTTCATACTGTAATCTTATGTTTCCATGTCAAAAATATTATGTTAATTAGAACTTAATCTTGTTATGGCCAAGTGATAACACTTTACATGTTAAATATCATGTTAACATGAACATTATTTAATATCAATTTACATATTGGTGCAAATAACACTAAAAATATGCATTATGTGTACTTTCAAAATTAGATAATTAGCCTTATTTTTCTATAAGAAATTTGTTCATGTTATCAGTACACACCATAACAATCACATAGACATGGTTGTGAAGTTGCATGAATTAGTGTGATTAAAGAGTGTTCATGCTGTATTTTACACATATTTCTACATTTAGTATGAACAACTGTAATACTTATTTTTGGAGGTAATACTACTATATCATTACATCACAATACTGTTCTGCATCACTGTTCCGCTGATGGGTTTTCTAACACGACATATGATCTTTTTATAAGATATTTATACCCAAACACTAGATTGAATTTAACATATTTTTTATATTTATATTTATCCATATTCTCAGCAATGGTGGGGACTTAACAGGACAGGTGTACACAGGATCATTGAAGATGCCAATAAGTCTCCTGTGGCTCCTCTTGCCACTCCTCAGAATCCTTGGGCTCTTGCTGGACCTGCTCAAAACCTACATCGACATCAATGTGTTCCTCCTGTCAGCATTTGCCTCTATATCAACCCTGTCCATGTGCCACTAAAACTTGCCTGTTGAGGTTCACTTCCAGCATGGATTACAGGCCCCCATTCACCCACATTTGTTTCCAAGAACTCCTGTCTTGCAAGCCACAGGCTGTCCATAATCACACATCTCACACCCTAGTGTCTAACATGTTGCATAACATACCTTCTAATCAATATGACATGTAAATCACTCTCAGTACTCTGATGTGCTCTAGATCCATGCTGGCAATGTCTAGTGTTTAGGGCAGGGGTGTCCAAACTCGGTCCTGGTGGGTGCACAGGTGAGTCAATCAGGATGACTGAAGAAGTGATTGACTCACCTGTGCACAGCAGGGTTATCATCAAATTCAGGCATGTGTGTTGCCCTCCAGGGCTGAGTTTGAAGACTCCTGGCTTAGGGTATGGCTAGCCCTTTTATAGACCTTCCTGACTTCTATAAACCACTTGTATACTGAAGTCAGTTTTACCATTACCATTATATATATATTTGATGTTTACGTGTATTATTGACAGGAGTTGAAATTCACAGTTGTATGCAGATTCACACATCATACTACCCTATTATGTGATTAGTATGCAAAATACCGTATATACTCGAGTATAAGCTGACTTTTTCAGCACATTTTTTATGCTGAAAAAACCCTACTCGGCTTACACTTGAGTGAGGATCCCGCTTACCTGTTCTTCGATGCAGTGCGGGTGTTTCTCCTCCTCCCTCCTCTTCCCCATCCTCCTCCTCCATCCTTCACCCTTCCTCCTTCCGCTTTCCCCCTTCCTCCTTCCTCATTCGTCATTCCCGCCATTCACCTGTTATTATTAGCCTCCGATCAGCTCCTGCTGCTGATCGGAGCCCCTCTTCACAAGTGCGTCACATCATTAGCATGTGCCGGTTCCAGAGAAAGGCATAAGACACGCTGCGGGGCTCCGGTCAGCAGCAGGAGCTGATCAGAGGCTACAGAGAAGAGGTGAGAGGGGGGTTGGAGGGAGGATAAGGAGGGAAGAGGAAGGTGGAGGAGGATGAGGGGGGAAGAGGAGGATGAGGGGGGAAGAGTAGGATGAGGGGGGAAGAGGAGGGGAAGAGGAGGGTGAGGGGAGGAGGGTGAGAGGGGGAAGAGGGTGAGAGGGGAAGGGGGAAGAGGAGGGTGAGGGGGGATTGGGGGAGAGGAGGATGATGGGGGAAGGGGGGAAGAGGAGGGTGATGGGGAAAGGGGGGAAAGAGGAGGAAGACGGGGAAGAGGGGATGAGGGGAGAAGAGGGGGATGAGGGGGAAGAGGTAGATGAGGGGGGAAGAGGAGGATGAGGGGGAAGAGGAGGATGAGGGGGGAAAGGAGGAGGATGAGGGGGGAGGAGGATGAGGTAGAAAGGAGGAGGATGAGGGGGGAGGAGGATGAGGTGGGCTTAGGGCTCATAATATATGTTTTCGTTGACCCTATTTTCCACTTATACAGCTAGTTTACTGTTTTTCTTTTAAAAAGATATTCAAAAACATTTAACCTACTGGTGCCTCAATTAATGTAATTTTATTGGTATCTATTTTTATTTTTTAAATTTATCAGTAGCTGCTGCATTTCCTACCCTAGGCTTATACTCGAGTCAATAAGTTTTCCCAGTTTTTTGTGGTAAAATTAGGTGCCTCAGCTTATATTCGGGTTGGCTTATACTCGAGTATATACGGTATATACCTATGAGAATGTTTTATATAATAGTAATTCCGCACTTAAATAATTTTTTTTATATTTTGTTTACAATACTGTCTCTTTAAATTACATTCAGGGCTTTCAGATAGGCTTTATACAAGTAGGATACAACCTTTTATCTCTAATTGGAGTAGGCTTGGCTAGACATAACTTGCCAATGTATTTGTTTTTACACTATTCTGCTCAGTCTTCACATATTGTTGGATTTCTGGTTTCTTGGAATCGCTACCTAGTGATTTACATGTCAACTTGATATGTAAATCACCTCCAAAAAAGACCTCTGTGGAATAGTATGTTATTAGGAACCGTAGGATAGGGGGTTAATTTTAGTTGCCACATAGGACCTTACAGGACCTCTGTGGCATAGTGTGTTCACTGGGTGTCCTTACAAGACCGCCATGGCATATATTTTGGATTTACATAAAGGCAAATGTAAGATGCCATAGAGGACCTGTAGTGACATCCAATGCACCTATTATTAGTATATACGACATGGAGGTCCTTACAGAACCTCTATGGTACCTACAGCAAACCTACTATGCCATGGAAAGGAGTTTATGTAGATGGATGGGGGGAAGGGGTGTTTTTTTACAGCAGCATGGCTGTGGAGACTACTGAACTGACAGGTCAGTGTCACCAGCAGCAGGCTGTATGGGGGTCATAGCACAACAGGGCTGCATGGTCACTACTTTGTTGTTGTTTTTGTAGTGATTGAGATTGTAATAGATACGTAGCTTGTGCAAAAAAAGTTCCCAGAGTTACAGGAGGGCCTTTTTATGCATCTATGTAGAAGATTGGAACAAGGTCCCAAGTATCTACTAAAAATAATTAAACAGTTAAATTCAGTTGAAGCACCCTAAATCTTTACAATCTATAATCTCAATCTTCAAATTTCTGTATCACTTTTATCCAAAATATATATTCAACAAGTTTTATAACAGCATTGGTTGAAGAGTTAATTATAATACAGATTTAATCATACAGATACAAAAGGAGTAGGAGGCCCTGCCCCAACAGTCTAGGATATATGGCGTGGGTCTCCAAAGCATTGTATGGTTTATTACTGCTGTTGAAAACATACATAGTATAGGAAACCAAGAAGACGGTTGAATCATGACCTGGTCATTGTGGCATGTCATAGCAGGGGAGAGTATTAAAGGGTGGGGCACTGGAACAGGTGCAACTGGAATTATCTGAATAAATAATAATTTAATGAGAAAGTGAGGTTAATGTTTGTATATTCTGTCACAATGGGATAAGCACAGGAAGTCTTGCACAAAATGAATAAATAATAATTTAATTAGTTAGAGCACCTAAAAAAACTATTTTTGTAGCAAAAGTTTAATACATTGATTGCACAAATTATTGAATACATAAATATAGGTGCTTAATAATAATATTACACAATGAGGAATATGCAGATAGGTGATAAAGTTATCCACTTGCTGATGATATTCTATTTTATATGAGAGACCCAATAGAGGTACTATTGTATGTTTTTAAGATTGATATTAGATAACAGGGGTATCATTTATGTATAAAAAATGTATCTTGCCCTTAAAGATTACAAAAATACATTTAAACCTAATTTAAGGTAAAATAGCAGAAAATAAAAAATTAAATTAAACACACAATATTGCTAATTAAAAGCAGTTTATATTTACTTGTCACACCTTAAGTCATTCTGGATGACTACTCCTGGTACTTTCTATGTGAAACCACATTTGCAAGTTTTTTCATTACCAATTAAATGTTAGCTCTGTGTCTGCTGTACAGTCCCAGTAATCTTTATCTGACAAGACTGCCTCGTTCTCGCTTATCTGATTTATCTTCTTTTAAAATGCCCTTTGTGAGTCTACGAGACTCTGTGAGCTGTTATTGTTCTGCGTTTAGAAATGGTAGAATAGCCTCATGAAAGATTAATGACTTCCTGTGAGCCTCTTGTACCTGCAATTACCAAAATTGTACTAGAAAAAGAAGGAAGGATGTCAAAGTCTTCAGGCCAGGTATTTGCTGGCAGGGAACAAGAGTTGTAGTTCCAGCTCAGCTCTAAAAGCCAACAAAACATCTGTAGTTAGCTAATATATCACACTTTATTTTTCATCAGCAGCCATGCTATCACTTCGCTTCCATATAATAAGTAAAGGCTATCTCGTTTAAAAGTCAATGCTATGACTCACAATTTACATGTGGCATTTTGCTGACGTACTGATGACTGGGAATACATTCCCACTGCAAGGTCTGACATTTTA
Organism: Discoglossus pictus; assembly: GCA_027410445.1. NCBI lineage: Eukaryota > Metazoa > Chordata > Amphibia > Anura > Alytidae > Discoglossus > Discoglossus pictus. The sequence continues at coordinate 84,369,989 of CM050166.1, read as the reverse complement.
CTCCTTTTGATTTCCATGAGGATTCTTCCTTTATTGTTGTTTCTGATTGATTTTGTACAGTTTGCCCTACAGTGAAATCCAAAGGTCTGAAGGAAACTTTATATTGTGTGCGTACTTAAAACTCATCATCCATCATTAAGCAAAGTCTCTTGTATCTCTATAGGAACATAAGAACAGTGGCGGGAATAGGCTTACATTGATTTCTTGCCACTGAACAAAAGAAAGCCGCAGGGTAATATTAATGTAGCACGTATGGGATTATGCATTTAGTCTCTCAGATTGAAGTATAGCTAATATGCCTTCACGTTATTTAAAGGTGGATGGAGTTCATTGTCTTCTGCTTACAGATTGTATGGGGAATGCATTACATCAGAACAAAAAACAACCACAACATTATCCCATGGAATGCTTTGTTTTAAGTCCCATGAAAAGGTCACCAAATAGCTTTATTAAACTTTAAAAAAACGAAGAAGCTAGTGTTAGACAGTTAAAGGGACCCGCAAAGGGGTTAAAGACATGTCCGTAGCACTGTAAAAGCAAATAAAAAATCAATACTGCACTGTAAATGACAGGGAAAGCGATGACAGACATTAGAATTAAATGCACAACAGACTCAAGCTCACAAATCGGAAATAAAAAATAATTTTATTTTGTGTTTCATTTGAGGGTTAGATGATCTCGGGAATCAATGAGTTAATACATATCAGGCCAGACTAGAACAGTATCAGCATTTATAGTTACATAGTAATTGAGGTTGAAAAATAATTTTAGTCCATCAAGCTCAACCTTTTTAGATCTCCACCGATCTGCAATATGCAGATTCATTGTTAAATGTTAATTGATCCAGAGGAAGGCAAACAGAAAAAAAACAAAGTGAAACTTTGACAATTGCCTCAAAAGGGGAAAAAAATAATTATTTCCTGACTCCAGATCTGGCAAACGGACTCCTCCCTGGATCAGTACTCCCTCTCTAATTATCTAGGATAGCCCCGAATACCCTTTTTATTTAAAAATATATCCAATCCCTTTTTAAAGTTATTTACAGAATTCGATGTCACCACCTCCTTTGGTAGAGTATTCGACTGATTAACCACCCTTACGGTGAAGAACCCTTTTCTTTCTTTCTTTCTTTTTAGTTTTAATCGTAAAGGATGTCCTCTTGTCAGTTGAAAACCGCTTGGCACAAAAAGTTCACTTGACAAAGCCTTGTATTGACCCTGGATGTATTTATATAAGGTAATCATATCTCCTCTTAGACGCCTTTTTTCCAGCGAAAATAAGTTTAATTTGGTTAGTCTTCTTCATAACTTAGCCCCTCCATTGCCCTCATTAGTTTTGTTGCCCCTTTGATTTTATTCTTCTACTTTTATTTCCACATGGTATATGGTGGTGATACGTATGTATATTTAGTAAGCATATGAACGTTGTCCATTTATTTTCAGTATTTTTACTCGTCAGTTCTCTGTCCCAGTCTATACTTTGTATTGCTGCCCTTAGACCGTTAAAATCTGCCCTTTTAAAATTGAGAGTTTTTGTTAAGCCCTTACAGTTATGTTTTTTTTTTATTCAATCTCAAATGAGACTGTGTTGTGATCACTGTTTTCCAAAGGTTGCCCTATTTCAACATTTGATACTATATCAATAATATTTGTTATGACTAAATCCAAGATAGCCTCATTTCTAGTAGGCTCTTGTATAACCTGGGCCATATAATTATCTCTGGGTGTACTTAAGAACCTGCTCCCATTAGCTGAACTGCTGGTCTCATTTTCCCAGTTTATTTCAGGGTAATTAAAATCTCCCATTATTAGAACTTGACTATGCTTAGCTGCATTTCCAACCTGTAACAATAATTGTATTTCCCCACTTTCAGTTATTTTTGGGGGTTTATATCATACTCCAACTAATATTCTTTTAGAATTTGCTGCTCCGCTATTTAACTCTACCCACAAACATTCAACATTACTGCTAGTTCCACCAAAAATATTTTCTCTGACTATAGGCTTAAATTCAAGCTTAACATACATATAAATCCCTCTTTTACCATTGCCCCTATCTTTTCTAAATAGGTTATAACCATCCAAATTAACAGTCCAGTCATGAGATTCATCCCAACATGTTTCAGTAATGCCTATTAAATCCCAATTCTTATTCACTGCTAATAATTCTAACTCTCCCATTTTTCCTGGCAAGCTTCTGACATTAGCAAGCATACACTTTATGTTATCAGTCTGTAGTTCTGAAGTGCCTGCCACTGTACTTGAGTTACTTAACAGTACCTCCCTATTGACTATACTAACCCTTCCCCATCTCCTCCCCCTTGATTAGTTAATGCATTCCTTACCCCCTCTACACTTTCTACCCCATTACTTCTATTTAGTCCCTCCTCCCCGCCTACTAGTTTAAAAACTTCCCCAGCCGTTCTACCATTATTTTTATTATTTTGTGTTCTGCGGTTTTGCGAGTCTGATCACATATCGGACCCTAAACGCTAATTGATTGACATGTAACCTCCATGTTTTACTGACCTAATGATGACGGCCTCATTTTCTTTTGGCTGTTTCTAAATGGGTAGTTAAGGCCTTGCTTAATTGATCATGTTGCCTGCCTGAAATGCTACTTATGATTGGATGGTTTACGGTTTCGGCTTTCGGCCCGTAACTTGTGGGCTTGTTCAATTGAATAGCACTGGAATCGTAGCTGAGTTCCAGCCTGCAGCACGCCCGCAGACATACAGCCTGTATACTGCAAGATGTGGGCTTCTAATTGAATGAGACATTTTTTTTGAACTGCTATCCAAAAGCAAGGTCTTCACTAACTAAAAACTTCTGTAAAAATTATGCTCTGTGCTGATATAGAGCCCTATTCATTTGGCCAAATTGCAATTGCATAAGGTCCCAAGTGAGCAGGAAATTAGCATATTGAGCTACATATTAGCTGCAATCCTAAACTTCTGAGAAATTATTTACAGTAGAGAAAATAGACATGCTCTTTAAAGGGACTTTAACAAGATGTTGATTTCATTGTAAAGATCATGAAAAACTGACTATAAATTGTACTAGCAGTTTTTCTGTATAGCAAATCATGACATATTTTGAATTGATTTTGTGGCTCCTGTATGCTAATGTGCTGCTCAGTATGCTAATGTGTGACTCAGAGTACTTTGATTTGGCTTTAAACATGTTTTAAACATTACAAATGTTTTTTTCTTGTATGAAATATATTAAATGAAGCATGTTTAAACCTTGTTGAAGAGGACTTGACAAAGCATACTATAATATGTAGCTCATATTGGCAGAGAAGGTTCCCTGGTGGTCCAGTGGTTAGTGGTGAGCACAAAAGTGGCCGGTTGGACGATGTCTGCAATGAGCTCTCATTATGGAGGTGCAATTTATGTAGAAACTTAGTGATTAAAAACAAAAAGAAAAAGGCTGCTATGACCATAAGATTTGGCTGAAAAGTTATAGATATATCGGCAGGGGTCAAACTAGAGCTTTATATTAAGTTATAATATACTCAACAGCCAAAAGTAAAGTAGAGCTGATTAATATATACTGTAAGACCATCAGAACCTACCAGGGTGTCTCAGCTTATTTTAAGTATATATATAACTATACATTTTGCTTTGATTTGGATACTGTTTAGTGCAAGCTAATTCTTGAGAGAAATATGTCCCTAGGATCAGCAAGGTGTGTATAGCTGCAAGCAACATATTATATGTCAATATATGACTAAAGTAAAATACTTTGTTGATTAATGGAATAACTGACATCTATGAAACTTAACCTTAATGATACACCAGACTTTGTGGGACATGTATAACATGATACAAGCGAAATACATTGGATTCATTTTGTCTTCATGAAGCTGCCATTTTGTTTGCCAGAGAAGTGGTGTTAGGCTGCAGCGTAGAGGAATGAAAGTTGTGATGTTACAATAGGTGTACCAAAAATGCAACACAAATGTCATGAAATCACATTATACCTATAAAAATACAGCCATACACTAAAAATATATGGGTGCTTATTCAGCCTAACTTTACATCAAAAAAGTACAATATCAGCACTATGAAGGATAAAATGTAGAGTTTAAATTTTATTGATGAGTTTAGAGGAAGATGGGTTTTGTTATCAAGACACCCAAATTAGGGAACTATCCAGATCCCATGTGCATATTAAAAAAAACAATTGGTATATATATATATATATATATATATATATATATATAGATAGTACATTTGTGAATATATTTGAACATCAAAAAGAGGTTAAAATACTTGCTTCCTGATCAAAATTCTGATAAATACAGATATTGCACTGCACTTTGGGTACCTGGGCAGGGACATACAAATGTGCACACAAAGGCTTCGCTCTTTAATCTAGACACCATTTCAAACATGTCTCCTTTTAGGCATATGCCGACTGTATTACACTGCTTTAACAAAGCACAGGATGGATTATGCACAAGCCACGAAACCCACCCATACACAGACAGCACAGTTTTGAGGCTACTACCTTTCATCAGCGTGGCACTAGTTTCTAGCTTGGGTAGGTAGGTTACCACCACATTAATCTTATTTATGGTGGCAAACAAGCGCTAGAAGCCCTCCTTATATATATATATTTTTAAGAAAAAAAAATATAAGAAGTAAATAAATATATATATAGTAGCGAATTGCCTGTCAAAAAATGACGGCAATAGAGTTGTCAAGGAATGTTGTTTGGCACAGACATTATTTTTTATGGTGGTCTGAGATCTTGGCGCTCATTGCGAGCCTCTTGGTTGTTGTATTTTTTTATGAGAGGTGTTTTTGCTGTCATTGTAAGGTCGGCGCTGATCTGCTTTTTGCGCTTATTGCAAGGCTGTCTCCTGGTGTAGTTTGTGAGCTATGAGCGGCGTTGGCGCTCGTTGTGAGGCGCGCAGTGAATGTCTTTTGCGTTTATTGCAATGTTTTTATTTTATTTTTTGTGTATATGTATATTGTGATGATAATTAAATAAGTAATAAATTAATAAATTAATATAGTTTACTTATTTGTAAGAAATACATGCAGGAAGCAGTGTGCTGAAGAGCTGACAATCTGTTTTGATGTTCCTGCAGCATACATTGTAGGTTTGCAGTGTTGTGTAACTGAGGTGTAAGTGTCAGCAATGTGTGCAGTGTGTAGTGTAAATAGGCTACGTGCGCGAGGGGAAGCCGTTAGTTTAAGCATTGTTGCAGAGGTCCTGTGTGTCCCCCCTTGGTGTGGGTAAGGTTTTTATTATTTTTTTTGTGTATTTGTGTTTTTTTTATGTTTGCCGCTGTGCGCGGGTTGTCCGTTAAGGTCGTATTTTTGCGAATCCGTAATGGATTTTTTTCTAAGTCCTGCGGGTCATAATTGTTTTTGTGTCAGTCCGCAATTTACTTTTTTCTAAGTCCCTCGGCTCGTATTTTTTTGCGTAAGTCCATAGTTAGTCATTGCGTGTTTCTGTTTTTTTCCCCGATTGTGTGGTCTTTTGTAACCGGTTGTGAGGCGCCGTAGAGCCTCCACCTCCGCAAACGCACCCCCTTTTTGTGAGGGTCAGCATTTGCGGTCGGAAAGTCGTAGGCGGTCGTACGCATGAGCGCTCATCTCCATCAGTGCAAGCCCGCAAACGTTAGCAATGACCCGCATGCTAACAACTATATATGTGATAAGAAATGTTGGTAGTAAGAGACAAATCCAATATCTATATTCATATAAATACAGAACTTAATACAAACATGGGATTTCACTCTAACTAAAATTTCCAAAATTTCTTGTGACCTCCAACATTCCTGGTCATATTTTTTTTTCTTTCTGTTTTATTGTTGTTCATCTACTCCTTAAGATATAAGAATATTTAAAGACCTATTAATTCATGTGGTTTTCACTTATCTAAAACCTTATGCAGACATGCACACTTGACTGAACAGGACATTATTCATGATTACTGTCTGCTAAACTAAAAATCAGGATTGCTTTTAACTTGATAAAGAGAGGTTGCTCTCGACAGCTCATTATTACTATGAATATGTTTGTCCAACAAAGAAGTATCACTATATACTGCAATCCGGTGATTATTCATCTCTCTCTTAATATATATATATATATTTGTGGGCATTTGTGGGCACAATTACATGTCCCTGCTCAGCTTCCCATGCAGTGTAATAACAGTTTTTCTCGGAATTCTGAGCTGGAAGCAGTTTTTTTTAACTTGCTTTAGACATTCAAATGTGAACACAGATGTACTATTTATTTAATATTTAATATATTTAATATATATATATAGTCTTGGAACATTTATCCTTTAGTGAATCACCTCCCCATAACCCTATGGACTACAGCACACCAGGCACATCTTTTGTCTGTTAGTGCTTATCCATAAGGTTTTCATGGTAAAGATACTGGAGTGGGTTGTCAGTTCCTTCTCCAGTGGAACGTGATTTGTCTGACGTTTCTGCTAACACTTGCCCATCTTGGGTGAACCTACATGGTATAGCTCACAGCTTCACTGAGGTACACAATCCCCTTGACTATGACAAGGTTAAGATCCAGAAGTGGCATAATATCATTGAGTTTATGCTATAAGACAGAACGTATTAGAACTTACTGTAAGTAAACATCCAGCTGCATCACTTTAATTTTTTAGGTTTGCCAAAGGCTTTTAAATAGTTTTTGACATATATCAAATATAAATGTGTCTTCTTTAAGTAAGATGGATTGACAATGTTATAACATTTCTGTACCAAATGGTGTTATAAAAAGTTTTCTAAAACTGATGGAGAGTTGCACGCTGTTTAGATTTTGGAACCACCGTCTATTGAAAAGTGACTTGTTTTGGTTATTTACTGATTGTAGCTTTTGTTCCACCTGTTATTTCTTTCTGGTGTATCAAGTAAATCATGGATACATTTTTTAAAGCTAACAAACCGGACTAGGTTTAGTAACTGCCCAGGCTTTGCTTCCCAGTTGATGAAGAAATACCCACAAGGACATTGATTGATTTTGTTTTCATCACTTTTGTATATTTGGACAGTAACAACTGCATTGGTATAAATTAACTCTTAGTGTATGGCAGTGGAAATAAGTATGATTGATCAAAAGATCAAATTGTAATTTAGTAGGCACAACAAATATATTTACTTAACCATCACTTCTTTTTTTTTTTTTATCATTTTTATTGAGAAAAAAAGATTACATCGCATACAGACAAGTATTGGAGAGTAAATACAATACAATGATAGATTGCGACCTGAAATATAAAAATTTTCCTTTGTCTTTTCTCAGTTCTTTTTTTTTTCTAACGTTATATACACCTTCTTGCATTGTTCTTTAAATAAACTTGAACAAATGTATATAATAATGTAAAATATTGTGAAAGAAGAGAAAAAAAAAAACAGGGGGAAGAAAGGATGGGAAGGGGTATCAAGCCTGTAATATCAGACTCCTACACTCACCGACTGTCAGCCCTGAGTGTCCAAATTTCCCAACACGAAGCCCATCTTCTGTAATTCCCATCTAACTTGGCAGATAATACACTCATTGACTGAATGTAATTGATTTTTCTCAGGACGTCTTCGTACGTTGGAATGGTTAATTTCCAGTGTTTTGCAATTATACTTCTCGTATCTAGGAATATCTGATTTGAAAAGAATTGAGCTGCTTTTGGTAAACCTGGAATTGGTAATCCTAACAAAGCTTCCTCTGGCTTTTGAGGGATATTTGTGTCCCATAACTTCTCCAGAGAGATGTAGGTTTCGTTCCAAATGTGCCTGATTTTGGGACAGTCCCATAACATATGTTTTAGAGTTTCGAAAGTGTTACAGCGCCTGGAGCAATTTCCCTCTAGTGAGTGATTTGAAAGTTGCATTCTAGCTGGGGTAAGGTACCATCTCAAGATGGTTTTGTATGCATTTCCTTTAAGGTTATATCGAAGGAAGAATTTAATGCATTTTTGCAAATATTTCCCCACTGCTCATTGTCTATGGTAACATTAAGTTCAGCTTCCAATACATATCTATATGATAATTTAAATGATTGAAGAGTGTTGTGATATTTTTCCTGCCATTTCAGTTGTATAAACAACATTGTTCAAAGGGAGTTTTTCTGGCTAATTACTTGTCCTTTGCAATATGTCTTAAATTGGTGTTAATCAACATTAGGTTAAACTATTCAGTGAGTGGTAGTTGATAATTTGTGCTAAATTCTGTCAGGAATTAATACTGACATTTCATCAGTATGTCTGCTGCAATTGTTATCTGTTTTTGTATCCACCAGAAAAGTTGGGAGTTTTTGTTTATTGAAGGATCTTTATGAAGTAGCCAAAGGGGCGAGAGCCATGAACCTTTTTCCATCAACTGAGATCTTTTGTTTATTTGTTTCCACAGTGTGATGGAGTAGTTAACACTTTGTAAAAGCAGTTTCAAATTTATTTTATGGTGTACTCTTAACCATAATGCCTGGCTCAAAAGTATGCTTTGTTCCTGAAGAACATGTTTTCAATATCCACCCACACTGGAGGGGGGTCTTTGGTATACCATTTAGTTATTTGGGCTAATTGAGCAGCCTTATGGTATCTTACAATATCTGGGGTGGCAAATCCCTTTCCTTTTTGAGGCCGACATGGTCATTTTATTTATGCTTGGCTTTTTTTTGCTCCAGATGAAGTGAGAGATTGCTTTCTGTATATTTGTCAAATCTTTTAATTTAATTGCTGTTGGGATAGTCCTGACAGTAATTTAGGGAGGATATTCATTTTAATAACATGGATTTTGCCGAACCATGATATTTTGAGAGTGAACCAAGTATTGAAATCTTTGAGTATCTCTTTAATGATATTAGGATAGTTTACAGCATAAACTACCGTATTTATCGGCGTATAACACACACACCGGCGATTAACACGCACCTTATTTTAAGAAGGAAATTTCAGGGGGAAAAAAATTCAAATAAAGAACTTTGAAGCAAAATCCTCAACTTCAACCTCCCTCCTCATCCTCAACCCCTCCTCATCCTCCCTCCTCAACCCCCCAATCCTCAACCCCCTCCTCAAATCCCCTCCTTCACCCCATCCTCCTTCCTCAACCCCCCTATCCTCAACCCCCTCCTCAACCCCCCTCCTCAACCTCAACGCCCCTATCCTCAACCCCCTCCTCAACCTCCCTCCTCATCCTCAACCCCCCTCCTCATTCTCAACCTCCCTCCTCATCCTCCCTCCTCATCCTCAACCCCCTCCTCAACCTCCCTCCTCAACCTCCCTCCTCATCCTCCCTCCTCAACCCCCCCATCCTCAACCCCCTCCTCAACCTCCCTCCTCAAATCCCCTCCTCAACCCCACATCCTCAAACCCTTCCTCATTCTAAACCCCCCTCCGCATTCTAACCCTCCTCCTCATTCTAAACCCCCCTCCTCAACCTAAACCCTCCCTCTCCTCAACCTAAACACCCCTCCTCAACCTAAACCCCCCTAAATACCTCCTCCTCACTTACCTGCTTCTGCTCCGGCCTCCGCTCCGCTCCTTGACCCGGCGCGCATGTGACGTCACATGCGTGCCACGTCATTAGCCTAGTCTATTAGAACGTGTATCTGTCAAAAAAATTACAGGTACTAAATAGGACTTGCAAAGGCATTTTCCAACACTTTTTATAGATGTAGGAGCAATTAAACATACAACACTGTACTTTAAAAGCATGGGGAGGCATAAAAAGACATTGGAATTAATTGCACAACAATCTCCAAGGAACAAATATGCCAAAACAATTATATACATTTTTTGACTGGTTATACATATGGTAACATTAAAAGTGTTGCTGAAAGGTACATAAAGCAATTAAAGACACAGTATATAACTAAATAGCAAGTAAAGACATGTAACTGCCTAAGAAAGAATACGTAATACCCACAGAGGCTCAAATATGGACTATGTATATTTATTAACATATTTGAGTCATATATATATATTGAGACAAAAACTATTGGCAATATTGCACTGACACATGACATATATCAATTTACCGGGGGAACATACACCACAGTACGCAAGAGGTTAATACCAATCTGGAAACACACGGACCACAACAGGGGCTCTATTGCACTGACAATTAAAGGGATAGACACACCTCAAATAATACTCAGCAACACCATTGATCATCACCACAGCACACTACTGACACAGATCATCTACCCACATCCATGGGAATGTATGTTATCTACACCAGAAACTTGGATCTTAGAAACTGTGGTGTGAGAAATGGAAGCATGGGTAGCCTTGGGCCTTAAAGAGAGGAGGAGGTGACATTGATGGTGGCTACATGGGTATATCATTAGATAGCACAGGCTAGGCATTGAGTTGTCCCAGGGAGCATGTAAGGGAGACGCTGTTAGAGGCACAGGGACATGGGGATTCAGGGCTAAATAATGACACAAGGGATTGCATTAATGTGTTCAGGCTGTTGAGGAAGGCTAACAAACACACATGCCCTCATTCAATTGCAATGTGGCCAATTGAATAGGGCTCTAAATTAGCACATAACTTATTTTTTTTTTTAAGTTTTTAGTTAGTAAACATCTATCCAAAAGCAAGGTTTTCACGGACTAAAAACTGTGCTATGTGCCTATTTAGAGCCCTATTCAATTGGACAAACTGCAGCTGAATGACGCCCACAGTAAGGCTGTGGAGAGGCACATGGAGCAACAGCAAACTGATCTCCATCAAGGGCAATCTTGGGTACAATTCCCATGCTATTGCTGTTGGGCATGGGGCAAGCTGTATACTAAATAATAATTATGGGACATTATAGATTTTGTTACTGTAGAAATGAATTATTTAAAAAAATCCTGTGATTTGGTTAAGAACCCTTCACAGGAATGGTGATACCGAACAATGCTACAATGTATACTTTTCCTGAGTGTTATCTCACAAACATCGCCAATAATATTTTTTCATGCATGATGGAAAATACTGTGATAATAACACATGAAATAGTGCTTGAATTAATTTTTTTTAAATATTAATACATGAGATAACTTCGAAACCACACCTGGAACAATCACATAACAATTTTATGGACAGTAAATGGTGATAATTACTTCATAAGGATGGCACACCATGCAGGTTTTAGGTGTTGTGTACCAGTTATGTTAAAATGATAATACAAACATCACTTTAAACATAGAAAGTGTAAACACTTGGCCATGAAAACATGACATCCAAATTCACTTAAGATTAGTGACATGCAAACATATGATTACAGTAATTAAATGCATAAAGGGATGGGTGTATAGGAAGATAATCTACGTACGAATATATGATAGTTACATAAATGTTATGTATCTTGATGTCCAAAAACAATAACCATTACAAACACACATAAACAGTGATAATGGTATAAAAAAACTTTATTATATACACAGAGCACAGTAGTAATAAATGTATACGACTGTGCATTAATATCATGGGTCTGATGTGGGCAAATCCCGGAAGGACAAGAGGCTGTATGGGAAATAGGGGAAACCTAAGGGGTTAAAGGTAATACTGAATAATAATAATAATAACAAGGATGCTTAGCATATACTAGGGTCACATGTGGTCAGAACACCATAATCTGATGAAAATAAATCTTATCATACATCACTACATTTAATAGAAGTAACCAGTGCATATCACTTACATCTGGTCTTCATCTGCTCAATTAAACAGATGCATAAACTTATGGACGATATAATCCAATTCAGTTACACACATACACTGTGTTCAAAAAAACAAAACTCTGAAAACAAAATGGTAGTCAAAACCTAAAAAAATCAGAAAATGCCTGCATGTGACAGTACAGTGCTAAATATGGTAACTGTAACAATACACCAACTTACCTGATATTCATCTACAATCATTGCTAACCATTAGGTAGGTGTCATAACTATTAATAATGATGTGTCATCACACAATGAATGCTTAGCTGTGACCACAGTCAGTGGTACAAGAGTACTATCACCATCGCCATATGATATTGTTTAGCAACATTGACATCTCTTTCATATGGTATACATGTGTTATCACATTTTAAACGATTCTTATGATATCACAATGTCTAAACACCTACCCATTAATATGGAGAGGACGCAAAGGTCAGCAGCAATGATGTCTTTTACTTACATTAGACAAAAGTATCTGTTTTCATATTGATATTGAGGATAGGACATCCTTCGCTAATGCATGTATTAATGCTGGCTTTGATTAACATGCCATTGTGGGTCTTTCCATGTCCCCTGCCATATCTGCATTGGTCTAAATTAATGATAACAACAACCATGTTTTCTAAAATTGGATATTTGAGTTAATTAATAGCGTGTGAGCTACATTTTAGGAGGGGATGCCATTGATGGAATGTATATCTGATGGCCACTGTGAATATATTTCAATTATTTTATTTTGTAGTATAGCTTACAGATGAAAAAGTTGCCTTCATGGACCTGAATTGTGCCCAAAATCAAAACATTAAAAAGAAACATAAATACTAAAGCCTAACAAAAATATGGACTGCACATCTCTTCTCAACGGCATAACTCAGTGACCATCAATTGGTGAAATGTTAAACTCTAACCTCTATTCTGTAGTCAGGCTAGATTATGTTAACATTTGGAGCAACAGATTGTTACTGAGGAGTGCTGTTAAGAAGGTCCAAAATGATGTGCTTCCACTACATTCTCCTCCGCCTTGTCACAGTGCCTAAACCCCACGTACAATCTCCATAAGTGAGGGAGGTTGCAGGGAGAGGCATTCCCCCACGACGCAGCAGCACCGGAGGTGGCAAAGGCATTGATAGTGGTGAAGAGTGGCCAAACTGAAGGTGTGTAGGGAGGCCTCTGAGCTGAAGGAGGCAGTGCTTGGAACCAGAGCACGTTAGGTGATGTCAAACTCAGTTGGATGAGTGTGCTCTGGTTATCCAATGACTGGAGAAGCCTGGCCATGTAGATTCCATCTTTAGGTTGTGCCTCCTCACCTCCCTATAGTGACTCCAGAGGCTGCTTTCTACTGAGGCATGGTTGGAGGAGGCACTGGTCTGGAGCCCCTGTGTAGCATCCACTTGCTCCCACATCAGGATTGGCATCTCCCCCATGGCAGCAATGGTGGACCTAGGGATGGAGGTCTGCTGTTGCCAGGCATGACTGTGTGTGGAGGCGGCAGTAACGGTGGCCTAGTGAGGAGGGGCTAAGGCCCGGCTGGAGTCCATGGTGGTGGTGGGCTAGGTCGTGGGAGAGCCAGGTTATTCCGGCGAGGAGGAGGTGTTGGTAAGTACCTTGGATCGGTCCAGTAGGAGGGCCCGGGTGGAGAGTGGGCCAGTCGGGTTGAATGCCACGGATCCTATTTATCAGACATCTTGTTGTCTTGGACCTTAATTTCTACTATGTGTAGCTATCATTTGCTAGATGTGATCAACTCTTTGGATTACGAGCTTGGTTGTTATTGGCTCATAACAATATCTTGTTTCCTGATGCAGTATGTATATACATACACATACTCTTCAGAACTTGCTTGTCCATGTAACCAATTAGTAACTATAGAAAGTCTAGAGGGGGTAAGGAATGATTTTAACTAGTCATGGAGGAGGAGATAGGGGGAGCGTTAGTATAGTCAATAGGGAGTGTGGGATTTAATAGGTATTACTGAAACATGGTGGGGAGACTCTCATGACTGGACTGTAAATCTGAATGGTTATAACCTATTCAGGAAATATAGGTGCAATGGTAAAAGAGGTACAGACAAGTACGTTAAGCCTGAATTCAAAACTATAGTTTAATTTTAACAGAATATTGGTAGGAATATGCTATAAATCCACAAATATAATTGAAAGTGAGGAACTGCAATTATTGTTACAGATTGGAAATGTAACTAAGCATGGTCAAATTTTAATAATGGGAGGTTTTAACTACCCTGAAATACACTGGATGAATGAGACCAGTAGTTCAGCTAAGAGGAGCAGGTTCTTGAGTACACTCAAAGTTCATTATCTGCCCCAGGTTATACAAGAACCTACTAGAAATGAGGCTGTCTTGGATTTAGTCATCACAAATAATATTGATATAGCAAAAAACTCTTAATTTTAAAAGGGCAGATTTTAACGATTTAAAGAGACAAAGAACTGACAGGTAAAAATACTGAACATAAATGGACAACATTAAAATCCTTACTAAATATGCATACTTATCACCATATACCATGTAAAAATAAAAGTAAAAGTAAAAGGAATAAATCACATCCCATGTGGCTTAACAATGATTTAAATATCAAAATACAGAGTAAAAGAAAACAGAAGGAACAGAGACTGCCTTATGTGAGTACAAGGAAATCAACAAGGCTTGCAAAAGAGCTAATAGACTGGCTAAAATGGAAAATGAAAAGTTAGTTGCAATGGAGAGTAAGACTAACCCTAAAATATGTTTTAAATATATTAATGAGAAGAAGGCGAGGAAGGAAGCTATAGGAACATTATAATGTGACGCAGGCCATCTGAAAATTAGTGACCAGGAAAAGGTAGATGAACAAAATAGGTTATTTTCTTCGGTATTCACAAGGGAGGTACAAGTGGTTGGGACACTGCAACATAATGGGGCTAAACTACCTTTACCAAATAAATTGTTAACATAGAAGGCAATCCAAAAGAGATTGGAAGAAATAAATGTTAAAAAAGAACTAGGTTCTGATGTAATACTTCCAAGGGTACTGAGGGAAATGAGTTCTGTAATAGCCAAACCATTATATCAATCAACACAGGGTCTCTACCAGATGACTGGAGAAAAGCAGAGGTGATACCTATATTTAAGAAGGGAGCAAGAACAAATCCAGTAAATTATAGACCTATAAGTCTCAGTCCTGTAGGAGGAAAGCTTTAAGAAGGGTTAATAAGAGATAGTATACAAGAATATGTCTATTTGAACAGGATTATAAGTAGGAGCCAACATGGATTTATGAGGGATAAGTCATGTCAAACAAATCTCATTAGTTTCTTTGAGGAGGTTAGTAAAACCTGGATCAAGGCAACTCAGTGGATGTAGTCTTTTTGGATTTTGCAATGGCTTTTCATACAGTGTCACATGGAAGACTACTTTGAAAGTTAGGTGATATGATTACCTTCTATAAATATATCCATCCAATCCAACGCTTTGTCAAGTGAACTTTTTGTGCCAAGAGGTTTTCAACTGACAGGTTTTCAACTGAGGTTAGAAGTAAAAGGATTCCACTTTAAAAAAAAAAAAGAGTTCTCAGTAAGGGTGATTAATCTGCGGAATTCTCTACCAAAGGAGGTTGTGACAGTGGATTTGATAGTTCACTTTAAAAAGGGGTTGGAGATATTTTTGAGTAAAAATGGCATTCAGGGTTTTCCTGGATAATTAGCAAGGGAGTATTGATCCAAGGAGGAGTCCGATTGCCAGTATCAGGGGTCAGGAAGGATTTTTTTTTCCCTTTTGAGACATTTGTTAATGGTTTTTTTTTCTGTTTGCCTTTCTTTGGATCAATCAACAACTCACCTGCATATTGCAGACCAGAGGAGATCTAAAAAGGTTGAACTTGATGGAATAAACACATCTTTCAACCTTAATCACTATGTAACTATGTAACTATAACTCAGCAATAGTTGTTAACATGCTCCTGAGAGGTGTTCCCTGATAGGCTAGTACACTACACTGAACATCCATCCCTACAGAGTCTGTATCTGCATTTGCTGCAGTGGACACACCTATATGTGGATTCTCTAATGGATGATTACTCATGTTTTACCACTGATGAAAGGGATTTGTCAGCTACATGCATATGAAAACGCATGAATGATCTATCTATCCCTTGGTAAATCCAGAGAGCTGACATCTCACTCTCATTGGTGGTCAGAATTTACATGGGTTTGTGTTAGCTGTATATGTGGTGTACATGTAGTGGCATGTTGGTGTATATGATATTCACCTGACAAGAAGGCTGGATCCTGTTGGGCCACCAGGCCTGGAGCTTAACATATCCTTGCTTAACATATCCTTGAGCACCCTCTCCCACTTGTTGTACTTGACAGTCACTTGGTGGCCACCACTTGGAGATATCGCTGCTCTCTCCTCCTCTGACATCATCCTCCTCCCCTTGGCTCGGCTGTCACCAAAACAACCATTTACCGACCTTACATCCCTTTTTGCAAAGTCCTAACTTCCCTCCCTCCTGCAAGAATAGTGGAGTGGTAACGGATGACAACGAGGAGGACCACCATCTCCTCATGCCTGTAGTTCTACCTCACCTCTCTTACCCTAACCTCCACTCCCTTTCTCCCTCCATCTCCTATCCTCACCTCCATTCCCTCTCTCCCTCCCTCACTCTCCTACCATCACCTCCATTCCCTCTCTCCCTCCCTCTTGAGTTTCTCAATAAAGCTGCATGTCAATTCCAACAACTATCAAACAAAAATGAATTCTTGATATAAGTACTTCGTACCACTTAAAATTGCATCCTGTTCAAACTGAAATGAAGTGGTAGTCTGAAAACAAATATTGCATAGATAAAACAATATTGCATAGATAAAACAATATTGCATAGATAAAACAAAATGATCATTCAGACGGTGGCCAGGAGCTGGACTTGTGTATTTGAAAAGTTCTCAGCAGAACAGAAGGATCAACGTCTTTACAAGTGGATATATCTACATGCTGTTCTTATACCTCATATGGTGGGGTATGTATATGTGAGTGTTATAATTTATTTATATGTGAATTCTAATAAATAGAACTGATTTGCACTGGTAGGTGGTGGTGCGCTTCTTTCCCTCATACCCTTTTATCTGTTTCATATTTTTAGAGGACGGAAGTGAACAGTGCTCTGCCAAGAAGCTGCACACCCTGGGTGCATACTACTGTGGAATTGTATTGGATATTGCTTGACACCCAGAAGCACACCCATCTTTCCTAAATTTCCCACACAGCCTACTCAGTCTGTGAGTCACTAAAGGCAATGTATTGACAGGAACACCCAGTGGGACTTTCCTTGGACTAGCTCCCAAGCGTACTAAACCAATAGTTCTGACTATATATATAAGTGCTTACTTAACTTAATTATTTGTGAACTTTGTGACTTATAGTATAATTTAGGTGCTTCTAATTAACTACACTGGCTAGTGCAGCTCATTATTTATTTTACCACATCTGAGGAGGTCAGAAACAGCCTAAAACTAACTTCAAAAACTCGTAACTCACTTTTTCCTACATGCTTTTTTACTCCTTATCACAGTGCTGTTCAACTGCCAGCCGGGCACAGCCCCCCAAATCGATATCCGCGGCCCACTGACTGCCAGGAGAATATCCATACAAACCTAATATTATCAATATAAAACATGTAGGACAATTTAAATATTGGGAAATCATGTGCAAATTCCCTACAGCCTTATTAAATTGCAATTCAGTAAATCTAAAGGGCTCTATATAAGCTCATAGCATATTTTTTTACAGAAGTTTTTAGTTAGTGAACTTCTATCCAAAAACAAGGTCTTCACTAACTAAAAAAATCTGTGCTTATATAGAGCCCTTTAGATTTGCCAGATCGCAATTTAATAAGGCTGCTAATGTTTAGTTATGTCATGCAAAATATAAAAATATATGTATGTATATGTTTAGATTTTGTTTTAATTATTATTTTATAACTGGCCTGCTACCTTGAAAAAGAAAATATATTTTAAACGCGTCGAGTAGATTAGGGCTCCCACACGGGTTGTCCCTAATACCATTTTTTCTGCCCTAAATCCCCATAAGAAATGAAAAAAAGACCTAAGAAACTAAAGGAGAATTTAGGCTTAAATAAATAATAATTGAGAATATATAAAGAGTGTATAAAAAGGTAACAAAAGATACAATCTCAGAAAGCAAACAACATCATGATAAAATTAATGAATTACCCTGATGTCATCTTAAGAAAGGTTTTTTTTTGTAAGGGGAATTTTAGAGCAGTATATTCCTAAGGTTTATACTAGGAATAGCCGTCCAAACCACAATATTATTCTGGTGGACTTTGTTGTACATTATTATTTTAAATTAAGACTATAAGGAGGATACCAATTGAAAATAGAAAAAGGAATTCCTGCCACCTTTATATAAACTTGTGTTTTTAACAAGATGTGATTTTTTTGTGTTTGTCCTATACAATATTTAAATACCCAATGGGTTTTATGATAATGAAATGAAAGTTAAGTTAAAAGAAATATGAGATACAAATTTATAACAATATAGCAATATATTTTATTAGCCTGTTTAATGAAATTCAGTTTTATCATATTACTGTATAAATATGCATGGGAAATAATTTGATTTTATTTGGTAGCTTTTATTTTGGACTTAATTTGAACCTCTTTTATCGGAAGAAATGGTTAAAAGTTTAAATATGTATAACTATACTGAAAATTATGCAATATTTTAAGTCTTCATAATTAAATTTGTGTTGATGAAAAGACCTTCACGTGTGGCACAACTTGTTTTTAGGTGACTATGTTTTTTTTTTGTCTTAGACCCCCTGGGGATAGGAGAAGTTTTCTGAAATAATTCCCTGAGTCCATCTCTTAATGTCTATGGTTACTTTGTTTTTCCAAAATGAATGTTTTTTCAGGCTATTCTCCGACGGACCTGAGTTCACAACACACAGCTGGGTTAGTCAAAGCCTTGTCTTTCATTTCAGACAGGTGGCAGTTTAGTTCAATCTTATCATTGCTCAAAAGGGAGGTTATGGAAGGTCACACAAACTAATTACAAAAGGCTTCTTTGCCACAGGTGTCACTAGTTCTTTAGGGTTGTTTGGCCCATCTGAATGATTAATGATTAAATAACTTGTCTTGCCTGCAAGTGAGGGAAATACAATTGTAGTAGCAGAACAAAGCCAAAATTTTACTGCAATAACCAATTTTACTAATAATCTAAGAATAGTAATTGCGTTTACTTATGTTGCCTATTGTGCTGTAGCTATTATGTACAAATAAACACAGACATATTGTACTAAATATAAAAAGCATCTGTATTTTAATAAATGTGTCCTGGTTTAACCTATCTATCTATCTATCATCTATCTATCTATCTATCTCTATGTACATCTATCTATCTATCTATCTATCTATCTATCTATCTATCTATCTATCTATCTATCTATCTCTATGTACATCTATCTATCTATCTATCTATCTATCTATCTATCTATCTATCTATCTATCTCTATGTACATCTATCTATCTATCTATCTCTATGTACATCTATCTATCTATCTATCTATCTATCTATCTATCTCTCTGTCTCCTTCTCTCTCTCTCTCTCTCTTGCTATCTATC
Organism: Discoglossus pictus; assembly: GCA_027410445.1. Lineage (NCBI taxonomy): Eukaryota > Metazoa > Chordata > Amphibia > Anura > Alytidae > Discoglossus > Discoglossus pictus. The sequence continues at coordinate 84,350,657 of CM050166.1, read as the reverse complement.
TATCTATCTATCTATCTATCTATCTATCTATCTATCTATCTATGTCTATCTATCTATCTATCTATCTCTATCTATCTATCTATCTATCTATCTATCTATCTATCTATCTATCTATCTATCTATCTATCTATCCATATATCCATCTATCTATCTATCTATCTATCTATTTCTCTGTCTCCTTCTCTCTCTCTCTCTCTCTCTCTCTCTCTCTCTCTCTCTCTCTCTCTTGCTATCTATCTATCTATCTATCTATCTATCTATCTATCTATCTCTATATTTGTCAGCATATTTACCTAGATTTGACATCTCCAAGGACAATCCAAGCCTCAAATCCGCCCTTATATGTTATAAACTCATAAAATAAAAAGGAGCACATATATCTCTAGGTCATGCAGTTTATCTATAATTATGTGGAGATTTTTTTTTTGCCATGTGTTAATATAATACGTTCTGCTCAATCCCTGTATAGCGCTGCAGAATATATTGGCTTGTTACAATTCATGGATAACAATACTATAAATAATAAGGATATTAAAATATTCTTTAAGAATAGTTCAAATCTACAAAATGCGTTCAACACAACAAATTTATTTTTCTTCCTCACATAAAATAAACAATAAGTAAATAGTAATGAACAATTTCACTATGATAATGAAATGTATAATTAAGGACATCATCTGTGTTGCGTGTATGAAAGCACACACTTTGTATAGAAGTCATTATTTCATAACTATAAATACAAACCATTCATTAAGGTATGGGGTAGAACTATGCAAAAATTAGGAAAATTAGTGGTCAGCGGAGAGAATTAAAAAATCATATTAGGGATATTTATGTTTTCATTTCTAATGATATGACCGTTTTTTTCATACTAGAATGAATCTACAGTGGGGGGAAAAAGTATTTGATCCCCTATCAATCAGCAAGATTTCTGGCTTCCAGGTGTCTTTTATACAGGAAACGAGCTGAGATTAGGAGCACTCTCTTAAAGGGAGTGCTTCTAATCGCAGCTTGTTACCTGTATAAAAGACACCTGTCCACAAAAGCAATCAATCAATCAGATTCCCAACTCTCCACCATGACCAAGACCAAAGAGCTGTCCAAGGATGTCAGGGACAAGAGTGTAGACCTACACACGGCTGGAGTGGGCTACAAGACCATCGCCAAGCAGATTGGTGAGAAGGTGACAACAATTGGTGTGATTATTCACGAACGGAAGAAACACAAAATAACTGTCAGCATTCCTCGGTCTGGTGCTCCATGCAAGATCTCACCTTGTGGAGTTTCAATGATCATGAGAACGGTGAGGAATCAGCCCAGAACTACATGGGAGGATCTTGTCAATGATTTCAAGGCAGCTGGGACCATAATCACCAAGAAAACAAATGGTAACACACCATGCCGTGAAGGACTGAAATCCTGCAGCGCCCGCAAGGTCCCCCTGCTCAAGAAAGGACATGTACAGGTCCGTCTGAAGTTTGCCATCTGAATGATTGAGAGGAAAACTGGGTGAAAGAGTAGTGGCCAGATGAAACCAAAATCAAGCTCTTTTGCATCAACTTAACTCGCTGTGTTTGGCAGAGGAGGAATGCTGCCTATAAACCCAAGAACACATCCCCACTGTCAAACATGGAGGTGGAAACATTATGCTTTGGGGGTGTTTTTCTGCTAAGGGAACAGAACAACTGCACCACATCAAAGGGACATTGGATGGGGTCATGTACTGTCAAATCTTGGGTGAGAACCTCCTTCACTCAGCGTATTCCAGCATGACAATGACCCAAAACACACAGCCAAGGAAGCAAAGGAGTGGCTCAAGAAGAAGCACATTAAGGTCCTGGAGTAGTCTGGCCAGTCGCCAGACCTTAATCCCATAGAAAATCTGTGGAGGGAGCTGAAGGTTCGAGTTTCCAAACATCAGCCTCGAAACCTTAATGACTTGGATAAGATCTACAAAGAGGAGTGGGACAAAATCCCTCCTGAGATGTGTACAAACCTGGTGGCCAACTACAAGAAATGTCTGACCTCTGTGATTGCCAACAAGGGTTTTGCCACCCAGTACTAAGACGAAGGGGGCAAATACTTATTTCCCTCATTGACCTGCAAATTAATTTACAACTTTTTTTGACATGCGTTTTTCTTGTTTGTTTTTTTTATTCTGTCTCTCACTGTTAAAATACACCTACTATTAAAATGATAGACTGATCATTTCTTTGTCAGTGCACAAACGTTCAAAATCAGCAGGAGATCAAATACTTTTTTTTCCCACTGTAAATTAACCTCCTCCCATGCTCACCTACAGGATATCTAAAAATCAGCCCCATTCTCTACCTCACTGTACAAGACTATCCCCTAATCTTCAGATTTTTTAATGTTCTCTGATAACCTACCTGTTTAGGGAAACTTACCATCTACCTCCTTAACTCAATCAACCACTTCACACAAGGTTATCCTTTCTGTTTAACATACTTCTCCTTAACCACGCTAGAACATTGATGCATCCAGCAGTCCCCTTACAGTATATCATGTTTCTATCCCTATTATCTCTTAGATTATAGACTGTCCCAAGAGCAGGGCTATCACCTGTATTGTTTTATATGCCTTCTAATGTTTCCCTGGTTTTTTGTACCCCTAGTTTTATAAAACCTGCTGACACTCTGAAAACAAAATGTAATAAAAATACTACTACTAATAATAATAAGAATTAATGGAGCAATTTATCCATTATTGTTTACTGCAAATGTTATTTATTTTATGTGATATCTTATATTCTTTATATGTTATCAAATTCAGCAGAAGATATCAGATTATACAAAACATGACCCAAATTCATTAAGCTGCACTGTGAAGGACCCCATAAGTTCCAAGCCGATTGCAGCTTCAAGCTTAACTATATTCACAAAGACTGCCTTATTATAATGAGGATTGCCTCTTTCACTGACTCCCCACACACTTTCTTACTCTGCTATGTAAGGCCTCGATTTAATTCCAAACCCGTAATTACCTTCATACATCCCGTATGTTTGCGAGTTACAAAATGTGTGCAGTTACAGATGTATTTAATTGACTCAATCTTGCAATTACAGACTCACAGCCCCAACACGCAAACCATGAACCCGTAAGAACCATTTCAGGGCCGGAACATGATCAATTCAGCAAGCCTGTAAGTTACAATTTAGACACAACCAATAGTAAATGAGACCGCCATGATGACATCAGTAAAACATGGCGTTTAAACGACAAATCATTACTGTTTAGAAGTCCAATTTGTGATCGGACTCGAAATCCAGAAATGTAGAAATCAATAAACCAACTGTTCTAGTCCACGTGGGTTCCATGATAAGTATTAAACCATTGATTACCAGGATCAATATAACATGGAAATAAAACGTAAAAATATGTATTTTTTATTGCAGATTTGCGAGCTTGAATCTGTTGTGCAATTAATTCTAATATCTTTCATTGCTTTCCCAGTATTTTAAAGTACAGTAGTGTGTTTATATTTGCTTTTGCAGTGTTACTAGCAGGTTTTTAACCCACTTGTGGGTCCTATCTAGTACACGTGAGATTTTTTGATATGGGTATGAAGGCAATTGCAGGCTTGAATTAGCTTTTTGGAACTTGTAATATTTGAAGCATCAAAGGAGGAGATAGGTCGGAGTTACGATTTTGACAACTGCAGTACTTTTGTGCCTGTAACTCACAATTGCAATGAGAGTAGCTAACAGACGACAATTTATTATCAGTAACATTTACTGGCTCTTGTAACTGCAATTTGTTTAATTAAATGGGGGCCTAAGTGCTTACAAATGAGCATGTGCCGTGGAGAACAGAGAAATTACAAGTGTGTAGCTACAAAGTATGAGATTTCAATAACTACACAATATGTTTATTTTTCTTACATATAGCACAAAACAATAGAAAATTCATGTGACTCTATTATAAAAAAACACATGATTCAAAATGTGTATAATAATAGAAATCACAAGATAAAAATATGTTTACCTTTCAGCTTCTATTATAAAATACATTATGGGGTGTGTAAATATAATTATATTAATCATATGTATATATAATTAATAGTAGTAAAATATTTGATGGTTGGTATTATAGTATTTGGCAAATATAGATATGTAAAAAAGCTAATTATTATTATTATGCACTAGTGAAATTGTGAACCTTATAATCATATTTGTTGCAATAACAATTTCTTATACCTTTCTAGGTTATACTTTAAGTTTTTAAAATGATGCCCAATTAAATATTTGCAAATTAGTAATATCAAACCACGCCCTACAATAATTTTTCTTTCAATTACATTAATTTACCTCTCTTTGCTCCTCTTCGCCAGATTCCCAGGTACTTAGGTCCTCTTGCATTTCCTATTTTCTCTAAGCTGAAACTTTATGAAATATTATGCTTTCTGCACAGTGTTTTATTACAATGATAGCTTATTGAGGACTTAGTGGTGCACCAGAGCATATAGCAATTATTATAATAATGTTGGGAACTTTAGCAAAGGTATGCACTTGAATTTATACACATGGAACAAATTGATTAGAACTCAGGAGCAACTCTTTTTAGCAAGTTATTTGATTGTGCTGCACTCTACAGTTATGAGACAGCTCCAGTGAAGTGCTAGTATACTTTATCAGAGTTTTTTTTTAAATCTACTTTTTTAGATGTATTTTTTTGTTGAAATACAGTTTTTCAATTAAAATAAACCCTAAACAAACAATGTCAATGTCCATTATATTATCCTTTATACTAACTTTCAGTATAGCTACGGAAATTCGTGTTAGTATGTTACATGACACTGTAAATACATTATTGTTGCATCCCTTGTCAAACCTTTTGCATTGTGTATGAAACACCAGATAAGTGGTGTTACATAGTATACCAACTGCTTTTTAGCAGCATGATACACCGGTAGAGTAATTCCCCTCTTCAGTGGATGTGGCCTTAGTTCACAGCTGTGCAACATGGCACCTTACATGAGAGAGACGAGGAAGAAAAGAGGAGGTTCCAGAAAGTAAAAATCTGTTACTCTGGGGGCTTCTTAGAAGTAATGAAGTCAAAATGTTATATATCAATTGTGTTGAGGAACATCATATTAATTAAGTAATCTAGTTAAAACACATAAAACATATAAAAAAGTTTTGCCTAAAGAGTCACTTTAAAAGATATGAAAACTGGACCATTGCAATGGCTCTTTAAGTTCCATCTCTTACCCACTTAACATGTCCTTCATTTTTCCTTTATTGATATTAGACTAATATGTTGGAATCAGTTTATGAATTTGGAGAGTTAAATATATTTGGATTGTGCTAATGTGATATAATAAAGTTTGCTAAACGCAGTTTAGTCCACTGCAACTTTTTAAAATTAAGATAAAATTCATTGCTCTACTACTGCAACTCTCTCCTTGCTGGCTTCCCCATCACCGCTCTGTCTCCATTCCAATCCATAACGAACACCTGTGCTAGACACATTTACCATACTCAGGGCCCTCTTAAATTTCAGGAGTTACAGAGTGATTAAATTAGAAAAGGCTGCAACAACATGGCCGGAATCAAAATCCGTAAACCATGCTTCAGCATGTAGCATTTCCGGGCGTGAACATGATAAATATTTCAAACCTGCAGTTATGGGCATAAACGGAGCCTATAGTAAAAGGGACCGTTGTCATTATGTCACTAAAACATGGAGGGTACATTTCAATCACTTTCGGTGTTGAAGTCCGAGTTGCGATCAGACCCGCATTCCAGAAATAATACATTATAAAAAATCAATAAATATAATATTCTAGTCCATGCAAGTTATATTATATTTATATACACATTGATTGCCGGGATCAATATAACACGTAAATTAAACATAAATTAAATTATTTTGTATTGCAGATTTGCGAGCTTGAGAATGTTATGCTATTAATTTTAATACCTAACATCACTTTCCCTGTAATTTAAAATACAGTATTGTGTTTATATTTGTTTCAGTGATACGGACAGGACTTTAACCCCGTTGCGGTTCCTCTCTAGTACCCGTAGGATTTTTGGCTACAATTGCGGGCTTGAGGACTTGTAGCAATTTAAAAGAGATTTGCAATTGTAACATTTACGGGCTTAAAAGATCAAAGGCTTAGCTGGGTAGGAGTTCAGTTTTTGGCAGCCCGTAGGTATTTTCCGTCTGTAACCCGCAGATCGTTTGTGAGTAGCTAAAAGAGGCCAATTTAATAGCAGTAACTCTTGTGGGCTCCTTTACGGGCTTCCGGAAATACAAATCAGCAAATTTAATAGGGGCCCTCAATGTTCAGTGTCTGCAGTTCCTCTTTGTCAGTCACCCCACAACTTTCTCATAACCTCCAAAATCAATTTTAAAATCATGGCCTTAACATATAAATCCCTCAACAACAGTGTTGTTTTTGCTTTGTACCTAACCCTTATATAGTGCTATGGAATATGTTGGAGCATTACATATAAAAGATAATAATAATTATAATAATAATTACTATTTAAATATAAATACAGTTGGAGCAACTTCAGTTGTTTGCATTGCTAGATTATTCAGTAGAAATATGCAAATAAATAAAAAATATACAGAGGACAAGACAATTACCAAAATTGAACAATTCACAAAAATAAAGAACATATCGGAATTGGAAAAAATGAGTTCTCTTCTGGTTGACTTCTGGTTGATTTTTACTCTTAGCATATCTAGCCTAAAGAAATATTGAGCTGAATAAATCTGGCAATGATTTTTCCATTAATACAAAAAAAGACAGGAAATATAAAGGATAGTTTACCCTTAAGAAAAAAGCATGTGCCTTCAGTGCCTGAAATTTCCTCAATTTGTTCTAAATTAATTTTAATTACACAGCTTCTTTAGTTCACTGTCCTTAAGATATTCATTAGCTGTTCAGGTGATCTCTTTGTGTCTCTGCTCTGTTTTATTACATTGACGTCTTTCAGTGAAAGACTTAACATCATGACCTTAACATTTAATGTATTAATCCTAATTTTATCCTCCTATCCTGACTTTCTGCTGTATTTAATCAGTCCAGGTTAATTCTGACTTGCATGTCTCCCACCCAGTATGAATAGGTGCACTGTTGGATTTTTCCAGTATTGACCACCCACTTTTATGAGAATCTGCAATGAATTAGAAAATCTGTCATTGCAAAGAGATGCTGGGCAGCTTGGGTAGGGCATGGCATTCATCCCAAACAATACACTCCCTTTGTCTACTATCTCCTAAGCTAACCTAACATAACTTAACCTTGTGGTCAATGCTATCTTTATTCTCTCCGAAGGAATGCTAGTTGGCCAGCATTATTAAGAAATATCTACACAGTGTTTAGTAACTGCGCAATAAGCCATGGTTCTATTAAAAACCATCTGTGTAATTAATAGCACATTTGTTCTCAGCCTCTTCTCAATTTGTCCATTAGTTGTATAAAAGTTCAGGACAAAGGATAATATGGTTCAGCTCTATTTTACAAGAATTTTTCAGGAAGTTGGAAACACATGATAATTTAGCTAAAAAGGATAAAGAGCTCAAAAAAGAACAGAGAAGACACCGCGCCTTCATTACACGCGCCTTTGTCACAGACTGACGTTTGAATACCAATGTGCATTGATGGTCTCCACCTTGTATTGTTAAATGTATAATAAAAGGGAAAATGGGTACGTTTCTCATAAAAGCCAAGTAAACTGATAGAAGTATTTCTAAGGACTCAACATCAAAAAGTTTTAGAAACCATTTATACTTTCACCTGACTATTCAAGGCATTGCTTGAGTTTCTGTCTTAATATTTCTACTTGACAGTAAGGTTATATCCCCAGGCTGCCCACTTTTACACAGAGGCTTTTTTCCAAAGAGCATACAACAAAAAAAGATTTTGAGGAAAAAATATCAAAGAGCAAAGTCATGTATATTGTTTCAGTATTACAGAGAAAAAAAAATCCAACCCACATTGAAAAGTTTTATATTATATTAATGATGTTGCAATAATTTAACAAACGCTAAATAAATATAAATTCAATATCCAGACTTCATGATTTTATACCTAAATATGCTTATTGCTTGGTATGAATAATTTGATTATGCAAGCAGCAATTCTGTTTGATAGCCATGAGAATGCTATATATTCATGAAAAAAGAGAGAAAGAAATCTAAAATAACTAAAAAAAAGAAAATCAACAATTCATACCTTTCTATATCTACCTGTCCCTCGGTTTGTCTGCATTCTGACATCTTTCTGGCTGTCTGTTTTTCAATTTTTTTATTAAATATGAGAGGATTCACTGTGTTCTGTTTGAGTGTTTGTAGTTCATTGTTATAGAATGTGTCTTTATAGAGTACACCTCCTTTGGGATAGCTATAGATTTTGTTTGTTTGTACTGATAAAACTATCTTTTATTGGAATAATACATACTGTGCTTCTGTAAATATGCATAGAACAGAAAAAAATAGGTAATAAATTAAATAATTGACAATAAATACAGTATGGTGAAGTTGCATCTTCATCTTTGCCAACAAGATGAACTAAGATAACTAGTAATATAACCTAAAGATGATATTCAAAACAGAAAAATAAAGTTGGGATGTAGACCCATGAGTGCAAGGTGCAATTCACACCTAACAATATGTCAGTTCAGTAACATTAGCACCAGAGGTAATCTCATGGCCTCTGTCCTCAGGTGGCAACTGTGGTTCAGAGACAAAGAGCCAAGATCAAACACAGGAATCATATGAAAACAGGGGGTCACAAGGGTAACAGTTAAAAAATAACAAAGAAGTCAGGCTAGCCAAGGTCAAACACAGGTAAGTAGAAAAAAGAAAAGAAATAAAAAAAACAGAGCCACATACAAAAAAGTGTAACTCTACCTCTGATTTCATATGCTGATTTCCAGGACAGTGACAGGTGGAGTCATTTTGTAATCATAAAATCTTTATGCCAGAGAATTGAGTATGGCACAGAAATAAAGTATAATGCAAAATAAAAGTAACTTAGACTCTTTGCGGTACATTTGGTCTGCACAGTCCAAACGTGTATTTGTTAACATTGTGTGCCAGTGTGGATCTTCACACACCCACAAAACTGCGCTGTGAAAACAGGGCAATGCACAACAAACTTTTCTGTTTTTTATTAATACAACGCTTAAAGATTCCAAGTCTCAATATCAAGAATTAGAGTAATAGAGTAATAAAGGAAAAATAGATATTATGAGGCAAGACCATTAAGGCTAACTAAATAGAGAACCAGATGTAAGGTGGGCATGTCTGCTGTAACAATGCATGGTTGAGAATGGGAGATTGGAAGGTCAATAGGAAAAGTATTACAGCAGCCAAGGAGTGGCATGATAATCGAATGAATTAGTACTTGAAAGGATCACATTTTGTATATGTAAGGGAGGGTACTGTATACTATCAAGACAGTTGATTTGAAAAATGTGTGGTGGTGGTGTGGGGGGGGGGCAACATTACACCTCCATCCTATAATTCCCTCTCCTCTGTCTTCCTCCCTCTTTCCTGCCTCCCCCTTCAACAATATTTAATAGCCTTTTATTACCTTCAGTAGACAAGGTGTCATTACAAATGGACAGTGATAAATCACATCATGTGACTTGCAGTACCCAATGGTTAAAGGATGCTCTAAACCTCCCTTGACAGGTAATAAAAGCATTGTTTAAAGTTATATCTACGTTTCCTTGATTAACTAATTTCTGCAATTCTTAGGTAAACACCATCCATGCTATATGCAGCAAATTTCATAAAACATTTTATTTTTATTAATATCTAAATACTCCTCTAATTATTATGTTAACAACCCCAGGGGTGTCTGTGTTTGCCTCAGCCAATAGGAAAGCCCTCATGTCAGCCCCGAAGTCATTACTGGGATGTGACCCACCCAGCTACTTCCTGTATCTGCTGTGCATGCCAGGCCCGGCCCCACCAGAGTTCAGCACAGACAGAGCTGCTGTGGGTGTGCGAGACCTGCACCTGTCACCAGAGAGAGTGAGAGAGAGAGAGTGAGAGAGAAAAAAAGAAAAAAACATGCAGCAGTAGTCGATGCAGGGAATGGACAACCTGCAGATGTGGTAATGATACAAGCAGGCTCAGCTGCTGCTTAGCTCTGCCAAATAGAGAGAGGAAGGAAAATAAATAAACACCAGCAGCAGTAGTTGCAGTAGTATCCCAGGCTGCTTTACAACACAAGCAGAAACCCCAGAGTTTGATATAAATGTTTCATCTACCTCTGCTTCCTCCTGATTGGCCAAAACAAATTATTAATTTTATGACTGTTTAGCCTGGGTTTGGGGGGGGGGGGGTTGTTAACTCTAATTTTCAACTGTCAGAAATTACAAGACATTTTGCTAACTTCAAGGTAAGTTTTTAAATGTTTATTTTGGTATTTTTTCAGGCAATTTTTTTCATACACTACTAATTCTCGTCTATCAGATGTAATCATAATCCAGGAAACTTAGACATATCTTTAAGTATTGGTGAAAAGGAAATGGAAGGAGGGAGGAAGAAAGAGGGGGGTAAAGCATACAGGATTCCATCTGTCACACGGCACCTCATGAGATATGAAATCTCATGATTAAACTAATTCAATTAATGATTCCTTAGTTATTGCAATTTCCCAAAATATCTATATGGACACTGTAATGAACTAGCATTCATAACCATTAGGACCATTGTGATCATATTTTAAAAAATGTACTCTTTTGAAGAACTATACTTGAAATATGCAATATGTTTTTAGTGTGTAAAATAATCATACAACTTTTAATTTATAAGGCTGTGTTTATTTTATTTATTTATGTTTGCCTTTAAATAACATTTTGACCTCTATCCTGTTTAGCTAAATAACAGATGGGATTTACTAGGCATTTTCGCACCTGAGATGAGGTGAGAAGGGCTCTTTTTCATCATAGTATATCAAGGGATGATGTGAGATACACTTGATATGCTAAGTAAATTTCCCTTAAATAGAAGAAAACTGATCACAGCGGCCCTTTAAATAGTAAAAGTAAGTATACATAACTTTTCTATTTATTGTGATTAAAAGGGTAATTTTTTTGGTGAGAAAACTTAAATATAGTTAACTCTGATCTTTTGGCTGGAGCCACTGCCATAGTTTACCATTTGTAATCTAATGAAATGCATTTTAGTGAAAAGGGAGCATACAATAATAATGAAATTGTAGAAGATTCTGTCTTAATTACACGTAATAGCGCCTTCATTTGGAAATAAGATAGCATCACTTATATAAGAAAATTTGAATTTTATTCCACCATTCTGTCTCTGAAGTAGCTGTTCTTCACAACGTTCCTGGAAGACAACATGTAGCCACACCAATGAGGATTTTATACAGTGGACCAATGGGATATATTGTTATTTTGCAAGCAGACATTTTTCCAAGTAGCATTACAAGCATGGGTGTAGGAACTGGGGGATGAGGAGACAAATCCCAACCAAAATGTTCTCTGCCTGTGTCTACTATGGGCCCCTATGAACCCCTGATTACAATTGTGTTTGCTTATCTATCCCTGTAATAGTTGTGGTATTTTAACCAGTTGGGAACTGATCATTTCAGTTTTCTTGTTTTTATTGGCAAATAACTAATACAAAACTAATGTACCACATTTCATTATCTAGGGAGGTGAAAGCAAAGAAATAAACATAGCCCTGGAAAAATAAAATATGGCAAGCTGCATATCATGAGGTAATGATGGGAAATCATGCCTTCTTTAGGTTGTTACAGTGTGATAGTAAATTGGTGCAGCTCGCTCTTTTAAATGAACCAGTTCATAAAATGAAATATGGCTTACGCAAACATTAAAATTAAAGAGAAATGTTTTCTAAGTGAGACAGAATGATTTAATTGTTTGTAGTTGGCTAGCTGTAATGTTCTGTTCTAGATTGGCAGGTTGTTATTATTAAAGAAATCATGCTTAGAATTTTAATGTTTGCGTAAGCCATATTTCATTTTATGAACTGATCAGCTGATTCAAACAATGACTATGATTTCTTAGTCACTGGACCTTCCCACTGTACTGGTCCGGTTTTCATAGTTTATGTTTCAAATAGATTTTTTTTATGTATACTGTTATGAAATACAAGATCATTCCAATTCATAAATCCTTTTTTTGGCACATTAACAAAACGTGATGCTACTCTCCATTTATTTTTGTCATGTTTGAATTTTATAATTTTTCAGTAATCCACATAAGTATTTTTGGGTGTGTTTATGAATACATATATTGATGTCTTTTTCTCGTTATCTCTCTAACATTATGCATTCATCTCAGTCTCTTTACCCAGCTTCCCTGTGCTTTTATTAAAAGCACCATCTTGCCTGTTTCACCTGTCCCATATGTGTCTGCTATTTCACAAAATAATCAATATTGCATGTGACCTGATATGTACTTAAATCCGTCTACAGCTTGTTGATCTAAATAAAATATTTCCCAATAAACCACTATATACTGCAATACTCTTATTTTTAATCTGTAATACTGAACATTCACAGCTACTCCAATCTTCACAAATTACAGAAATTAATAACAATTATAATGAAAATATAAGTTTAAGATTATAACAGAAATATATAAAATAATAATATAAATTATATTTAGAAAAAATTAGCAATGAAATAAAAACAAAATTCTATATTTTTTTGCCGCTTTCAATTTTTTTTAAACGTATTTACACTTGTTGTAATTGAAATTATAAATCAATTATTATTTGTATACTCCATTCATGAAGACCATATTTCCAAAAATATATCTGTATTTTCTTTCATTTTGGCTGACAATAATGTATACACAGATTGAAAGAAATAGGCACTCAATTCACAGGTCCTCAAGTGATTAATATTACAATAGTAAAGGGAACTGATTAATCTAAAAACAATCTTTATTAGATATGAGTTAAAAAGAAAAATTGTGCAAAGGAAAAAAGAAAATCAAGTGATTGTAAGCAATTGTACTATGCTGTTCGATTATAATGTAGGGATGTCAAGAAACAATTATTATATATAGGAGTCACCCCTTCGGGGTTCATAATTCTCATTCTTACTATTGGGAGGCTGACAATAATGGCATTTTTTATTAAGGACTGTGCAGGGTAATATTGTTTTGAGGAAGCATGAATATATAGTATGTGTTGACAGCGATTGCTCTTGTAATTTGGATTGTCATCAGTTCAACCTCATTGTTGAATAAATAGAGCCCTGAAAAAACTATAATGAACTGTAGTTACCAACAACCTTTATTGTGTTACTCATAAATGTTTCAATGGTATAATATGTGGCTGGGATCACCAATGTGGGGTTATGGAGGGTTCAGTTTTTCCTTACCATATTAGCTGAGGTCCGGCTCTTCTCAGCTGACCCACTTCTGGTGGCCCATGTATCCTGGCACTCCTTCACTAATCATGTTAATTAGGTAAAGCTTAAGTCTGTCTGCAGATTAGGCAAAAAGGTTAATGTGTGTATATGCAAAGTGATGTCCTCCAATCTGGGTTTGGACTGTAAGTTTAATATTAAACTTACAGTCAAGTTCAGGCTCAGCTGCTACTGGTATCCACCCACTACAGGTTAATTAGAAAAAAAAATGGCACCAGCACAATGACAATTGGGCTTGTAATGTTGGACCAAAGATTTTGTTAGGGCAGCTTATCAATGTTTATTTTCCTATCTTATCTCACTATTCCTAAACCCCTTTACACCAGACTCTCTGTAGGCAGATACTCTAATCTCTGAAAATGAATTTAATATTAAATATTGCTATTATAAATGATTAACTTTGTTGTTTAGTCTTTCAGGCACCTCCAACTCTCCGTGATTCTATGGACAGCAGCACGCCAGGTGCATCTCTCAGTCACTGCCCCTCTGGGTTCTACCAAGTTCATGTTCATTGCTTCAGTGACCTCATCTATCCATCTCCGCCTCTATCGTCCCCTTCTTCTTGTGCCTTCAATCTTTCCCAGCATCAGAGTCTTTTCTAGGGAATCTGGCCAAATATTTGAGCTTCAGCCTCATGATCATACCTTCTAGTGATCAGTGTGTCTTCATTTCCTGAAGGACTGATTTGTTGGATCTTATTTCAGTCCAAGGGACTCTAAGTAGTTTTCACCAACAGCACAATTGAAAGGTGTCGATTCTACGGCGCTCAGACTACTTTATGGTCCAGCTCTCACATCAGTAGTTCTGACTATGCAGAACTTTTTTGATAGTTTAATAGCTTTACTTTTACTAGCTTGTCCAAGGTTGTCATAGGTTTCCTCCCCAGAAGGCAGCGACTTTTCATTTCATGACTACAGTCACCAAATGCAGAAATCTTGGATCCCAGGAAAATAAATTCTGTCACCGCCTCCACTTCTTGCCCTTCTATTTGCCAGGAAGTGAGATTGCTGATTGCCATGATCTTCGTCTTTTTAACCTTGAGCAGCAGGCCAACTTGTGTACTCTCTTCGTTTACCGTTATCAATAGGTCTTTTAGTTCCGCCTCACTTTGAACCATCAAAGTTGTATTATCAGCATATCTGAGGTTCAGCAATATTGATTCCAGCTTTAGATTCATCCAGTCTGGCTTATGCATGATGTACTCTGAATATATAAAGTGACAATATACAACCTGGATGCACTCATTTTCCAATCTAGAATCATTCTGTTGTCCCATGTTCGGTTCTGACTTGACTTCTTGGTCCACATACAGATTCTTTGTGAGGAGGATGAGATGATCTGGTACACCCATCTCTTTAAGAACATGCCACATGATGTTATGATCCACACAGTCAAAGGCTTTAGAATAGTCTATTAAGCAGAAGTAATGTTTTCAGGAACTCAATTATTAAGTAGGGATTTTATTAATGATCAATGCTTAAATAAAAAAACTAGCTTCTCTTGCTAGGGTCGTAATGTACGTTTGAAAATGTTGAGTCTAACTAAGAACATAATTAAACTGGATAAATGTCATACAGCTAGTTTTCTAATTAGTAATTTGATGCCTGTGCAGAGTCCTAGAGAGATCCATGACATTGGTGGAAGTTGTGTGTGAGAAGGGCATATACATTTCTGGAGAGCTATGGTTGTATTCTCTGATGCGCTGAGTCTGCTTCTGGGACATGGAGGTTGAAGGGATCTGGTGTCAATTTTAATCTAAACAAAGGCTCTTCTGGCTGTTTCCTCCTCCCCCACCGATAACTACAAAGACACTCATATCAAAGACAATATGTTTTCCTGTATTCATAAACAGTGTTAAAAAATTCCAATTTAACTCAAAAATGTTTTTATGTCCATGACTTACACACCTGTTTGGTACATACATGACAATGTCATTTGAAGTCGCTTTTGCCACGAGATCCACGTCGGTATTCACTGGGTCTTAGCCCTACACTGAATAATAATACGAGGAGCAAATAATACACCAATACGCTATCAACAAATTAAGCAGCTGTGGGGTTGTGATGCAGGTGTCTTGACTGCAGCACTCACACAGTCCATTGTGATTTTTTCACCCATTGCCCCTGGGGAACTTCAACTACTGAGAGACTGCGCTTGCATTTGGTCTAGACTTATCATAACCTGTATAGTTTGCTACTTTAAAGCCATGGGTAACGTCTTTACTCTTGATTCATCATAAATCCCCAAAATGTCACTATAATCCAATATATCAGAAATAACAATTATCAATCAAAAGAACAAGGTGTTCATAAGGAAAGATAATTTACTCTTTTACTAAATCTATAGAGACATTTTTGGCGTATCCATTAATGAAATCTTATGAAATGTGTTTATGTATTATATTTATTTGTTATGCTCTATCGGATATGCTGGCACAGGGAGAACAAGGGTATTGTGACATTGGAGAGCAGTCATATGTTTATCCATATAATAACAAACAGATGCAGGCTTTATACTTTGTTTTTAATGAGGGCCACATGAAATTATGCAAATATTAAATAATGATGTGTCAGGAAGTCTTACATTGCAATTAATCTTGTTGCCTCGTTGTATGCCAATATTACTCAACTACGACCTGCAATGTCTTTCCCAAAACGTAATAAACAAGAGAGCAACATTCACTTATTAACAACACTTGGAAGTCTCTGCTCATTTCAACAATGTCTATATTTTACATTTTTCATATTGCAGGGTTTTTATGCATATTTTGCTGCAGCATTTTATTGTTTATTAATAGGTGAATTGTAAATATCCCTCCCAAACAAGCAAAATTAAATATGATTTATTATTATAACTATGGCGAGTTTATATAAAGTAGATTCCTGATGGTTTTTCAGTGTAAATATAATATATATAATATGTTTATGGTAATTTGTAAAAAAACAATACATCATACATATGGTAAAATAGCACAAGAAAGCTGGATGATGGAGAGCTGGACAATGACAAGCAATGTAGCAGGGTCTTGAGGTGGAGATTTTTATAAACATTAAAGGGGCACTTAATTCAGTACACTTTAGACCACATCACAGCAAAGATCTCCTAAAAACATGTTGAAAATGTTTTTTCACAAAGAAATCAAATAAATGAAATTTGTATTTACATGAGTCACTGGCTGCCCCTAGCCAGACACACGCTACAGTGTAGAGTATGGAAAGCTGGAGTCACCTAAACAGGTCAGTTATGGGTTAACTTTTGGGTGCATTCCTGAGTGCAGTGTCCTCACTGACTGGCTCTGCATCTGTTATTAATCATGAAACAGACAGTTTTTGTAAACAGACTTTAGATTTCTTAGCTGTTATTAGTGTAATAAAAAAATATGTTAAGAGATGTTTTTGCTTTCTTCTCTGAGAAATACTGAGTCCAGCAGTCATTTCTATTAAGGATTAAGGAACGCTGCTTGCAAACTTATAAAGTAGTGATAGTGGGGACCATACTATCAAGCTAACCAGAAGTACTTGACAACTGACTTTCAAGTTCAGGTTCCACTTGCCACTGGTTCACGTTTAGGTTCCACTTGCCAGTGACACTGAGCCCATACTATCCAGCTAAGCAGCAGCACTCATCAGCTGGCTTGCATGTTCGCTGTTTTAAGTGAACTGTTTAAGTGTGGCACCAGAGATAAGCACTCTTGGGACAAATTTGTATACCACCACAAATATAGCCCTATTCTATTCCCCTATATCGCAATTTACACCGTGTTTAAGAGCAAAGTCAACCTCCCCAACTATTCTATTCACCCATCACATAATCATTGCAAGAAAACTACAAGTGACTGCAAAAAGATAAATCCGCAAATTCTTGGAAATCATGACTGATTTTCGGACTCCCCTTAACTTCAAAAGCAACTTGTTCTTTGGGACCCCCGTTTGATTGCTAATATCAAAGGCTATCAAAATGGATTTGAGATGTGTTTTAAGGAATGTGACAATGTGTCTTTCATGTATGTGTCATTTTTAATGAATTCATGTATGTATTTAGTTACTGTCATGGGGCCATATTCTATTAGCTACTTGCAAATGCCTTGAACTCATAAATTTGGCTTCAGGTGTTTTTTTTATAAATGTTTATATGCATTTTATTGGGTTAAGAATTCATTAGTGCCAATAAGTGATATTTGACAAATATGTAGCAATATTAAGAGTGATTTTAAGTGTGTATAAATTTACAAATTGGGCAATTGAATCAGGCCCATGTTTTTTTGTATGTGCAGTTATTAGTTTATGATGGCAATATGGTGAATGTAATGAACACAATAAAAAGTGTCTCACGGATTCTAATTTATGTTATCAGGCCCTTACCAGTTCTAGTGAAACTTATTATCAGTCAGAATGGCCTTAATTGTGTTCAGTCATGTTGTCTAGCCGGGTGCCATCTTGACTGTGTCTTGGCCCTGGGCTGCATACACTCCATAGATGTTGTGACAACACAAGTCAATTATTACTTTAGACAAACAAGAGATATTGTAACCAGGACCCCTCTATCTGGCCCCATGATATATAAGTCATAAAAGTTGATAAGCTTGCCTGAATAGATGACCCAACCACTCCTGACATCAGAGCAAAACAGAGGTGGTTTGACTATTCACCCTATATTCTAAACTAATAGAATGGCTAGTCTACACCTGCTTTACTCAATCTTAATAAACTATTCCTTACTCAACCCACTATAATCTGACTCAATTACAAATCTTTTAGCAACACTGCACCTCTATACATCTCAACTTTTGTCTCCAGATACATTCCAAACCACACTCACCAAGATTTGCGCCTTTTAGCATCTACATGACCTCCTCACGTGGTCGCTTGCAAGATTCCATTCTTTGGAATTCTCTTCCTCAATTTATAAGACTCTCTCGTAGTCTTCTAATACTCATATGTTCTCTGAAGACCTACATCCACAACTTATACTAGGTTACACTTTCTGGTTTACATACCTTTCCCTCATCATTAATCCATCCAGCTGTCTCTTTAACACATGATTATATGCCCAATCACCTCTTAGATCTCCTGAGAGCAGGGCCTTATCTCCTCATGTAAAATTGTGTATTTACAAATGTGCTTGATTTATCTATGTTCTATTGTTTGCAAATGTCTATCCATTTTTTATTGTGCTCCCAGCGCTTTTTAAAACTGCTGGTGCTCTAAAAATAACAAATAATAAGAATAACAAAATAACAAGAAACTCCTCTTAACACTGCAGAAAATGAAATTTAAAAAGAAATACAGAGATTCTTGAAAGAAAGGCTCTTAAGAAAGAATGGCTCCAGTATACTAACATGGGAGATGTTATCTGATGCAGCTGACCCTGTTACAGAAAAAAAGTTTGATGGCATTGATTCAAAAAAATGAGGGTCTATCCAGACCAGATAATTTTCATAAGTGTAAATTTGAACATGTTCTTGACTGCTCTGAAAAGAATTGGAAGCAATACCATAAACATAAGACTAAGTACCAACATTAAACATAAAATACATCACATAAGCAATGTACATTGTATTTTATTTATGAGTTTGGTGCTCTTCCTTGGCTTTGGATGTACTTTTTTTGTTGCAATACCATAAATCTTCTTATTAATTGGCAAATTTAGCTAAAGGTTTTATGAAAATAATGTTACCAAATTACCATTGCAATTGTATAAAAATGTATAAAAACTCAGGCCTCTTATATTAATTAAACACGTGTTATTGTATTGCGAAATTGACTCTTACAATTATTAAAGAGCTACTCGAATAATCCGCATTTCTTAATTAAGTTGTAAAGTAAATAGTAAATAGTAAAGATCAATATACTGTAAGTGTTTTTCCAGTTTACTTTTGCTTAGAAAATTATAAGTATGTGAGGAATATAGCTGTTGTATGTTACTCGAGCGCCTCTCGTTTTTTCCAAATAGTTTATCTTTGGTGGTAGAGTTTACTGACACTTCCATGCAGATGCCCCAGCACTATGCAGCACAGCACAGTCAGAGAAAATGACATAATAAAAGATTAGAGGAACTTCAGCCTGATAGGTACAGATATTTAATGGCTTCTTTAAAATTATGAAAGTTTGACCATTATAGTGGCCCCAAATGTCTATATAATGCCAGATAATTATATAGCATTAGTTTACACAGTTTTCTTATTTATCTTTAGCAAGATTAATCATGTGCTTTATAGAATATACTCCTGCCTTATTACATATATATATATATATATATATATATATATATATATATATATATATATATATATATATATATATATATATATATATATATATATTAATGCAGAGAGAGGAAATGCTTGATTACCTATGGTGGTATGTTTGCTGGTTGAGGAAAGTAAACAAGGGACTTTTGTTGTCTGTAACCAACTCTAGCATGAAAACAAAATCGCTGAACAAATTTGCCTCAATCAAAATTATTTGCATAATAGTGTCACACAGAGCCATCAGTTGTGTTTAGCCCATTGCATCTGTTGATGCATCTGTTAGACTACTATTGAGTTTTTCAAAATATATTTTTTAGGTGGAAATCATATATTAGCACTTTCATTACTATATAACATGCAGTGTAAGCATTAAATGTGTCATCCTAAAAGTAGAATATATACTTAATGTTAGTTGGCATAAGAGGAAAGGGACTTGGGACTTGTTATATCAGAAGATTAGAGAGGCAAGCAGTGCAACAAAACTGCAGGAGGCTAGTAGGATGCCTAGTTGTACTGGACGTGGAATTAGCAACAGACAAAGGATATGTAATAATGTTGTTCTACAAATCTAAGTCCTCTACTCTCTGGGCTAATGCCTACTCTCTGGGCTAATGCCTCCAGTCCCCAATTTTGCACCCTTCAGGCACCACCAGCCCCTGCTTACACCCCGGGGGAGGGAGATGTGCCTACGTGCAGTCTACATGTGCCAGGGGATTAGGATAAGGGACCAGACTTGCTGACACCACCATCACACCCTAGCTTACCCCACTGAAAATAGTTGCCTCCAGGTTGGCCAAATTCAATTCCTTGGGCATGGAGCTGTCTATCTGATTGGACAGTTGGATTCTCCAGCTTCCAATACAAGAGGAGCCAATGTCAGCAGTTCCCTAATTGGGGAAGACTCGAGGGGATGGAAGTTGGAGTTGGGTGTGTGGACTTGTGAACTGTTTATTTTTTATTTTATATTTAATTGGTCCCTTCCCTACAAAATGTTCACCCGTCACTCAAATAAAAGTTGTTATTTTTAACGATTACAAACGTAACAGCTGTATTTTGTTATTTCAAGGAGGTTCTGTGGGCAACAATTTTGCTACTTTCAAAGGACGATAGACTTACCTGTCTGACATGAAGATCTATCTGGTGGGAGTTCCAGTGCGTGCCGGTCCTGCTGGTCCTATATTGTGACAATTGTCATAACTGATAGTCTAATTTACCAACTAGAGGCAATGATCCAGGTGAATAATGAGTACTCTTGAGGGCACACATTCATCTGCCGGGAAACACATTAGCTACCACTACGTCCAACAAAATAATCAAAAGAGCAAATTTAAATCTAAGCTAAACCGTATATGGGACAACACCAGGGGATTGTAAAATCACAAACAATAAATCAGAATGAGACAGTGGATACTTGCCTTTCAGAATAACTGTAGTCAAAACTTGTTTTTATACTTTCTTTGGTGTAAAAGATGTAAGACATTCCTCCCATGATATCTTTCGGGTACTAGGTGTGCAATGATCCCATATGCTTTTTAGCTTATGTTTAATTTTATGTTTAATTTCTTTAAGACATGTATTTTTTAATAAAGCTGTTTTAAGAAACATGTTTATGTGTCAGAGAGAGAGAGACACCAGGGAGATAGAGGGCCTTAGCTGTTGCAGTGTGTTACAGAGGCGCCAGGAGTCAGAGAGAGAGAGACACCAGGGAGATAGAGGGCATTAGCTGTCGCAGTGTGTTGCATAAGCGCCAGGTGTCAGAGAGAGAGACACCAGGGAGATAGAGGGCCTTAGCTGTTGCAGTGTGTTACATAAGCGGAAAGAGACTTAACCCATCCCAAATCCATCTATGCAGATAAATGACTGCTGGAATCTGTATAGTTGGAGGTTAACTTCCTCTTCTGCATTCCTGTAGTTGAAAAAGGGAAAAAATATAAATCTTGTGTTCACAGAGGGAGTCTACACCGCTTGGTGTCGGCAGATGTTGTTAATCATGGAACAGCCAGGAGTGTGTTTGTAAACAGACCTTAGTTATTTAGCTGTTTTTAGTGTAATTAAAAAAAGCAAATAAAACTTAGCTTTTTATAACTTGGTTAAAATCTTTAAAACATATTCAGACGCTGCATTTCATTCAGGGATTATATCAATATAACCTATTATGCAAACTCTATGATAAACATAATGAGTTTTTAATGGAACTATTATTACCATCAAACTCAAGGTATAGCTATGGGGACAGCATGTACCCCTCCATATGCAAATCTTACCTTGGGTGGTGGGAGGAACAAATAGTGTTTGATGAGGACATGGATAACTATAATAAGGATGTGGACCTATGGATCCGCTACATAGATGATGTTATAATCTTGTGGAATGGTACTCTCCAACATCTGCAGAAACACATATATAGTTGTGAGCATGCGGGTTGTTGCTTACGCTTGTGGGCTCTACTTATGGAAAAAACCTTGAACGAAGATAATAGTGTCAGATGTATAGGAACATATAATGATAAGTGGTTTGATGTAAAAAAGATTTTCAACAAACATTGGCAAATATTGAGAGATGATAAAGATCTCAGACCATACTTGAAAGATCATGCACAGCTAACAAGTAGAAGATCTACTAATTTAAAAGATATGTTGTCCAATAGTCATCTGGAGAATCCAAAAAGGACCACTTGGCTTCAAGAAATAAAAGGGTGTTATAAGTGCCAATCTCTAAGGCTTGCCAATATGTGAAACCTGCAAAAATCTTTATTTCAATGGATAAGATACAGACGTATTCAGTGTATCTTTTTATAACCTGTAAAACAGAGAGAGTCATCTACCTAATATCTTGAAAATGTGGAATGAGATAGGTAGGTAAAACCTACAGAGGATTCAGAAGAAGAATTCGACAGAGAGAATATGACACCCCAGTGGCAGTACATGTCATTACTAAACACACTGGTAATGTTAAAGTACTTTCATTTATGGCCATTGATCATGTTGAAAAAAACATCAGAAGAGGAAATATAGACAATGAACTGTTAAAAATGGAGGCCAAATGGATTTATTTATTAAAAACTAGGAAACCATATGGCCTTTTTCTCCCTTCATTTAAAACACTGGCAACAATGTTCTATATGATAGGAAATGTTGAGCTAACAACATAATCTTGAAGTTAAGTTTTGATTTGTACAAAGGTATCAAAATGAACAAGATAAGCAAAACAGTCAATTAAATAGTGGAATTCATTTTTCACAATTGCTCCGGGAACCCTCTCTGCAAGGCTAAAACCGAGCCGCAGCTTACTTGCAGCAAAAAGGTCCCGCAAGCACACAATTAAGCACATAATAAAGCCATAATAAAGCCATCCTGCACTCTGAGGAGACGATAAAGTGATTGTAGGTGTTAGCATTCATAGCACAACATTCCCCTACACTCAAATCCGTAAATAATTGTTATTTTAATTCATGTCAAATATCCGTGGAAAAAGTCCAGAGGGCTTGGAGCATCTCAGACCCGCCCACGCTGCGGCCGGAAAATAAACAGTTAATGTAATCTCGGATTTGGGCTGATGTGCAAGCTTGAGAGGGGGTTGCTATTAATCCTCATGTCCCCCATTATGATCCCTAGCATTTACAGAGCTTTACAGTGCCGTCTTGAATTTATATTTGCTTTTAAAGATTTCTGAGCTTACGGCCGGTTGCAAGATATACGGTTGGCCATAAGGGGATATATTCTTGCGGCGCCGTCTATTTGAATTGCAAGGTAACGGGAGCCCCCGCAAGGAATCACAGCTTTGCGGCCGATTTACGGCCGATAATAGAATGAGGGCCTTAGTATTTGCCAGTTTGCATAATGGGTTATATTGATATAATCCCTGAATGAATTGCAGCATCTGAATATGTTTTAAAGATTTTAACCAAGTTATTAAAAGCTACGTTTTATTTACTTATTTTTGTCTCTTTAAGAGAATTGGGAATAATAGGTGTGCCCTATAAGAGGGAACATTTGTCTTAGTTTAAGTGATATGTCAGTGGCACCCTCTAAATGGTTCATTATAAATAAGTCTGCACCTAGAGCCACCAAACCCCCCCCCTTTTTTGTAATAAAAAAAAGCAATTTAACATAGAATCTTGTGCTTATAATCATTGTTTCACACAATGATGAGCACTTATAGTGAGGTAAATGGCCATTTAAGGACCCCCATTGTATGGGGTTAGGTGCCATGGATGTCCATATGGAGCCCCATGTGAATAATATTGATTACCATGGGGATGCATTGACTATGGGAAGTTTTTTTTTTATAGATAGATAGGATATGGGCGGGTGTTAGCGTTCCATAGATTTGCAGACTCAGAGCACAGGTTAGGGCTAGTGAGCTCCAGCCAAATCCTCCTGGGTACAAGCCGTTTTTTTTTACGGGTTTTCTTGTTTTTAGTAGCCATAGAATAGTTCTGGTACTTAGGTTTTCAAAAATCCTGGAGTACCAAGTAAGGGTTATCTCGGATGTTACTGGACTAATGGAATGGAGGCCAAAGTTACACATCAACTCCATGCCAAAAATTATTTTGGAAGGCTCGCCAGGAAAAAGCCTCCGTTGTTGTCAACCAAGAAATGTAGGTGCCTGGATTTTGCCAAACATTTCTGGAACTAGTTTTACAACTGGGCAACGGTTCAAAGCATACCTCTAAATCCACACAAAAATGATTCACAGATCAAAAAAGCATGTCTTACCAGTGGCCATCACAGTCCACAAGCGAAGAGATTTTGTATGGAAGAGTTTAACTCACTGATAAATTAGGTTTCTCTTATTTTCAGTGTAAGATCAAGCTGATAAACAGCAAATAAAAGTTTCATAACTTTTTAATGCCAATAATTCTGGTCGGGCACTGTATTCAGCAAGAGTGTTGAACCAATGGCAAACAGTAATATTATGTCACAGATAAAATCTGGCAACAATATGTATTAGAACGTATATCTTACAAGTCTATCTCAATGCAACAACTTTCCTTCAATTTACTCTACAGGTGAAAATATAAAGGCTCGAGTCTAGCACAATCAGTTGTATAGTATATCATGCATTTAGATCAAGCATAACAGATTCCATAAACAAGAGTCATATTACAAAAATGTGAGTTGGAAATCTGGATACAAAACCAAGAGACCCCCTTCCCACATATGTTGTGGTGCACCAGATAGCTCTCCAGCACTAGACTGTCTAGACAGTTGTTCAATTAATTCTAATGACTTTCCACACCTTCCCATGCTTTTAAAGTACAATATTGTGTATTTGTCTGCTGCTACAGCTCTAATAAGTGTTTCAGAAAGCCCTTGCAAGTCCTATTTAGTACTAGTAATATTTTTGACAGAAACTTGATACTTTTTTCAGTTGTGGGTTAGACTTTATTTAGAAGCTAGAGCTACGAGTCGAATAGAATATCAATTATGTGTAATTTTAATTAATTAGAGCTTGTGATATTC
The DNA here is from genome assembly GCA_027410445.1 of Discoglossus pictus. Classification (NCBI taxonomy): domain Eukaryota; kingdom Metazoa; phylum Chordata; class Amphibia; order Anura; family Alytidae; genus Discoglossus; species Discoglossus pictus. Next base: position 84,325,525 of record CM050166.1, on the reverse strand, counting down.
GACTCTGCTAAAACCAATGGAGTTCTAATGCCAATTTTGCGTGGCAATATTGATTGATTTTATGTGTGTATAATTTTACGGATTGGGCAATAGAATACGGCCCTATCATTCTGCAGAATTAAAAGGCAACATTTTTAATAAATGGTCATCATTATTATTTATATTATATTATTTAACTATTATTTAAATTACATTATGAAATACTCCTAATGATATATATATATATATATATATATATATATATATATATATTTATTTTTATTTTGTCTTAATTATATTTGTTTTGCTTTTTTGCTCAATAACTTCAATTTACAGTTTTATATGATATTTTATATTGTTACCATAAACATTATTTAGCTTTTATTATGTATGTTCATTTGTACATTTTCTATTTAATTGTTTTATTTTATAATAACTTTTTTTTGTTAATGATGAATTCAAAAATATATATAAAAATTTGTACTCAAGTCAACAATTTTTACTTATCAAGCAGCCTTTCTGCTTCACCCACTTAGCACTGATAAGTCTTTGTAATGGAGTGATTAGGGTCAAAAATTGCTAAATCCTCCTGAGGCTTTGCTGCATTGCTTTCAATATAAAAAAATCTTGAAACTGAAAAAACTCAAAAAGTGTGCTCAGAACCCAGGGAATCACCGAACTAATATCTCCCTGCAGTCTGAACATTCTGAGTGTTTTCAGTTTCACTACTAAAACCAATAGAGCCCAAGCCCTTGGCGATAATTGGTAATAATAATGACTTACTCTGAATGATAAATCATGCCATGCTTAATGTCTGGGTAGGAAAGGAAACTTTAACAATTTTAAGTTTACTGTAAGAATATTAATTTTTTAAAATATCATTCAATTAGTAAAATACTTTTTGTTATCTAAAGTTTTAAATTATAATATATTTGGAATCTGTTTTGATCCTTTGAGAAAGACGTTGATATGACGAAGAAACACGTGTTAGGGGCATGGCATAGAGCGTGGCGTGCATAAACGCTATGCTGATGCAGAAAATGTTTGTGCTCCAGTCAGGGACACAGAGTTAACAGCACAGGTGATGTGGTTATAATATATGTAAGAGCTACTAAATTAATCCTGTATTAAACAACCTTACAGTAGCAATAAGCGTGGCAAATTTAGAAAGGTTGATACAGGAACTTAGTTTGGTTCTATAGTGTGTACCTTACAAATTTTAGTTTAGTTCTATAGAGTGTACCTCAACAATCTTATCAATCAAACCCAGGTTATCTTTAAAGTGAAATTGGGATATAGTTTGACACAAAAGAGAGGACTTGAGATACGACTTGACAATACCTTCCCGATTTACCTAGACCATTTCCAAGGGGATACAGGGATTCAGTTTGGCAAAACATAAGATATAAGGACTTCCATTGCTTAAATAGAAAGTATCACTATAATAGTTGTCAGTGTTGGGGACGTTTGCGATGTTGGTCACTAATCCAAAGGAATAATCTTTTCATTGTTTTAGGGATTTTGTTTTAATGGTTTTAAAACGTTGTCTCTGTTTCATACCTAATAAATATTTATAAGGAAAAAGTAACCCATTCATGTTCTTTGTATGGGTTCCTCTTATGTTTAAAAATCTGTAAAATTAAAGGAAATGTTCTTATAATTTGCATATAAATATGTTATTCATACAGTAATATTGATAAACTAAATCATAATTTAGATCATAATCTAAATGATAATTTGGTTCACTTACTTTCATTAAGATTGCAGGTAATAATATGCAAAATCCATTTTGTGATTAATATCACAATCAAGACACATGACTTCTGGACCTCTTGCTGCCATCACACTGTTATCTCAGACATACTATGGCCCCTATTCAATTGTTCAAATTACTTGTAAATGTTACAGATATTTAATTGGCTACATTTTGCTCCTCCCAATCGATTTGCGAGTTACAGGCTCAAAACTCTGCAGCTATCACAAACGTAACTCCTATCTCTTTCTTTGATGTTTGCAGCCCGCAAATGTTACCTGTGCTAAAGATGCAAAATCAACATTTAATTACAACAAATCAACAAGCCCACAATTGCCTTCTAACAAATGTAGCCCTAGTAGCAATTAAAAAGGCAGTAAACCACTTAAAAACAATACAACATCAGGGAAGTTCATCAGAATTAATTGCACAACATATAATATGTTTGGCAGTAAATATTTATAATTATTTGATGACATGAAGGTTGTTGAAGTATTATGTGGATGTTTCCCTTGAAACTGCTGGTCTGTCCCCAAGGAAGCTAATTATGTATAGGGATGGGGTCCCGGGGACAGGGCAACCAGAGTGAGAGATACTGGATAAGGCAAAGACATTGCCAGACATGAACATATCCATAAGATATTAGATTAGAGGGACAGAGGCCTAATGAAGCAGGTCATGTAAGCAAATCGGATAGATGGTCTCCAGTATTTTCCTTCTTGATGTACTACTCTAAGGTCAACAACACAGAATAAGATAACTTACCCTGATGATTTGTTTACTGCACCACAGCGGTAGATTACAGGCCCAATATCAATTTATGGACAGATGCTTACTTGGGTATACAGGAAGTTGATCTCTGTACATATGTATGATTGTGAAATACATGTAGTGTATGTCTATGTCCCAAAAACTTAACCAATTAAAACACACAAAAACAGTGATAATGGTATAACCAAACTTTATTAAATACACAGAGCACACTCAGAAATGTTTCCAACTGTGCATTAATATCATGGGTGTGGTGTTGGTGGATCCCGGAAGGGCAAGAGGCTGTTGTGGAAAAAGGGGACAACTAAAGGGTTAAATGTAATTAATATTTAGTCGTTCAGATGCATTTGACTCTCTGTGACTCTATAGATTGCAGCACGCCAAGTACATCTCTCAGTCATTTATTTCAGTGACTTCATCTTAGTTACATAGTTACATAGTAATTAAGGTTGAAAAAAGACTTTCAGTCCATCAAGTTCAACCTTTTAAGATCTCCTCTGATCTGCAATATGCAGATTAAATATTAATTCATTTGTTGTTCATTAATTATTAATCGTTTATTTTTTTTATTATTATTAATTAATCCAGTGGAAGGCAAACAGAAAAAAATCCCAAGTCTCAAAGGGAATTTTGTTTTAAATTCCTTCCTGACCCCAGATACTGGCGATCGGATTTCTCCCCGGATCAATACTGTCTCTCAAATTATCCATGATAACCCTGAATTCCCTTTTTAATTAAAAATAAATCCAGTCCCCTTTTAAAGTTATCTATCAAATCTGCTGTCATCACCTCCTCTGGTAGAGAATTCCACAGATTAACCATCCTTACTGTGAAGAACCCTTTTCTTTCTTTAAGGTGGAATCTTTTTACTTCTAATCGACAAATCTTTATACTGACCCTGGATGCATTTATATAAGGTAATCATATCTAATGTTAGACACCTTTTTTTCTAGAAAAAATAATTTGATTAGTCTTTCTTCATAACTTAGCCCCTCCATTTCCCTTATTAGTTTTGTTGCCCTCCTCTGTACCTTTTCCAGCTCTAAAATGTCCTTTTTATGAAGAGGTGCCCAAAATTGTACTCCATATTCCAAATGAGGGCGTACTAGAGATTTGAATAGTGGAAGAATTATATTTGCTTCCCTTGCTTCTATACCCTTCTTAATACATGCTAATATTTTATTTGCCTTTGCAGCTGCTGCTTGGTCTTGAGCACTGTTACCTAGGAGGTTGTCCACAAGCACTCCCAAATCCCTTTCAATATCTGATACACCTAGATTTGCATGGCTATTTTTCCTTCCCAGATGCATAACTTTACATTTACTCATATTAAATAACCTCTGCCATTTAGATGCCCATTCCTCAATTTTATGTAAATCCCTTTGGAGGGAAAGCACATCCTTATCTGATTTAATTACCTTGCACAACTTCATGTCATCAGCGAAAATGGAGACACGACACTCCAATCCCACCTCTAAGTCATTAATAAATATGTTAAAAAGGAGAGGACCTAATACTGAACCCTGAGGAACCCCACTTACCACATTCGTCCAATCTGAGTATGTTCTATTTACAACAACCCTTTGCTTCCTGCCAGCTCTCAATCCATGAGCAGATAATTACTGCAATTCCTGTATCTCTTAGTTTGCACAATAGTCTCCCATGTGGCACTGTATCAAAAGCCTTTGCAAAATCCAAAAAGACAACATCCACTGAGTTGCCTTGATCCAGGTTCCTACTAACCTCCTCATAGAAACTAATTAGATTTGTTTGACATGACCTATCCCTCATAATTCCATGTTGTCTAATACTTATAATCCTGTTCAAATAGACATATTCTTGTATACTATCTCTTATTAACGCTTCTTAAAGCTTTCCCCGTACAGGAGTGAGACTTATAGGTCTATAATTTACTGGATTTGTTCTTGCTTCCTTTTTAAATATAGGTATCACATCTGCTTTTCTCCAGTCATCTGGTAGAGACCCTGTGTTGAGTGAATCTTGAAAAATTAAATATAATGGTTTGGCTATTACAGAAACCAGTTCCCTCAGTACCCTTGGATGTATTCCATCAGGACCCGGGGCTTTATTAACATTTATTTTTTTTAACCCCTTTCGATTATTTCCTGTGTTAACCAATTATTTGGCAAAGGTAGTGTAGCCCCTTAATGTTGCAGTGTCCCTAACACTGGTACCTCCCTTGTGTATACCAAAGAAAATAACCTATTTAGCTCATCTGCCTTTTCCTAGTCACTGGTTTTCAGATGGCCTGTGTCACCTTGTAATGTTACTATAGCTTCCTTCCTCACCTTCTTCCCATTAATATACTTAAAAAATATTTTAGGGTTAGTCTTACTCTCTTTTGCAATACATTTTTCATTTTTTTTTTTTTTAGCCAGTCTAATAGCGCTTTTGCAAGCCTTGTTGATTTCCTTGTACTCCCATAAAGCAGTCTCTATCCCCTCTTGTTTGTATCATTTAAAAAATGTTTTTTACTCTGTATCTTGATCTTTAAATCATTGTTAAGCCACATTTGATGGATTTTACTCCTTTTACTTTTATTCCCACATGGTATATGCCGATGTGTATGTATGTTTAATAAGGATTTTAAATCTATCCATCTCCGCCTCTGTCGTCCTCTTCTTTTTGTGCCTTCAATCTTTCCCAGCATCAGAGTCTTTTCTAGGGAATCCTGCCGTCTCATTATATGGCCAAAATATTTTAGCTTCAGTTTTATAATCATACCTTCTACTGAACAGTTCATCTTGATTTCCTGAAGTACTGATTTATTGGATCTTCTTGCAGGCAAAGGGAGTCTAAGCAGTCTTCTCCAACACCACAATTTAAACGCGTCAGTTCTATGGAGCTCAGACTTCGATATGGTCTAGCTTTCCCATCCTTATGTTACCACTGGCAATACCATAGTTTGAACTATGAAGACCTTTGTTGATAGGTTATTATCTTTACTTTTTACTAGCTTGTCCAAGCTTGCCATAGCTTCCCTCCCCAGAAGCAAACGTCTTTCAATTTCATGACTACAGTCACCATCTGCAGAGATCTTGGATCCCAGGAAAATAAAATCTGTCACTGCCTCCACTTTTTCCCCGTCTATTTGCCAGGAAGTGAGATTGCTGTTTGTTATGATCTTCGTCTTTTTAACTTTGAGTAGCAGGCCAACTTTTGCACTCTCTTCTTTTACCCTCATCAATAGGTCCTTTAGTTCCTCCTCACTTTCAGCCATTAAGGTAGTATCGTCAGCGTGAGGTTGTTGATATTTCTTCCAACAATACTGATTCCGTATTGTTGCACTCCTTTTCCGATCTTGAACCATTCTGTTGTACCATGTTCGGTTCTAACAGTGGCTTCTAGGGACAAATACAGACTCTTTAGGAGGAGGATGAGATGATATGGTACTCCCATCTCTTCAAGAACATGCCACATTTTGTTGTGGCAGTATATGCTTTTCTGAAAATCTCTTGCTTTCTCTACTATCCACCGGAAATTGGCAATTTGATCTCTTGTGCCTCTTCCTCTGTGGAACCCGGCTTGCACCTCTGGTAGTTCCTGCTCCATATATTGTTGGAGTCAAGCTTTTAGAATCTTAAGCATTACCTTGAAATGAGCGCAATTGTTCGATAATTGTAACACTTTTTGGCACTGAGATTTTTGATGCACTGGGACCTCCATGGGACCCTTCTGTGCCTCCTTTACCACACACACCCTCATCCTGAAATGAATGTGTGTCTGTTTAAAAAAGAGCATTTCTACTGAAGCTCCAACAGATGGCAGTGTGGAATTAATTTACTTTTGTCCATATTCAAACAGATTATTTCAAATTCAGTTGGGTTATAGTCTATATATGTTTTATAATTATTTTTATTTAGAAATTGTATTAGAGATCTATATTTCAACCAATAGGATAAAGGGATGTCATATTTCCTTTGAAGTTCCTCAAAGGAAATTATTTTATTTTCATTATAAACATCTTCTACATAGCTCAAACTCCATTCTTCCCATATTTTATTTTCATTAGGTTTTTATTTCACTAATCGAGATTGAATTGTGTGTGCTAGGGATGGTTTGTTTGACAAATCATATTTTTTCCTTTGTGTTTTCCTGTATTTTAAATTAGTTTTAATTACTTTTGTAGCATTTTGAGGAATCCCATCCGTATTCAAAATTTCCCATTACAGATCTATCAATATAGTTGTACCTATCAGAGATTGTTCAATATCTAACCAACATGGTGTCTCTTCTGTTAGTCCCCAATTGGCCAAATGGGCCAAACGTACAGCCCAGTAATAATCTTCTATGTTAGGTGATGCCACTCCTCCTCTAATTAATTTCCTTTTAGTTATTCTAATATTTATTCTTGCTTTTTTCTTACTATATATATATTTGTCTGTTGCCTTTTGGAATAGATTTCTAATGTACTTAAGAATTTTTAATGGTATACATTGAAATAGATAACTGATCCTAGGCAGTATAGCCATTTTAATGAGTATATCTCTTAACAAATCAGATGAGGTTTTTTTTTTCTCATATTATCTAAAGTCGGTTGTATTTTTATGCCTAGGTGTGTCAAACTATTATTTTTCCAGTTATAGATTTTCTATATCTATTTTTTGTAATCCAGACCACATTGTTTGAGTTTTATTCAAGATAATTTTGTAGTTTGATACTTTACTGTATTCATCGAGCAATTTATGAATTGCATGCAGGGAAGCTTCCAGATATACTTATAGTTAATATTGTATCATCTGCAAAAGCCGTAACTTTGTACATATTTCTACCTATAGATATTCCAGAAATGCCCTTAGACGTTCTAAGGCTTTCAAGAAGTGGTTCCAAAACCAATATGAATATCAAAAAGGAGAGGGGGCATCCCTGCCTGGTTCCATTAGTAATATAAAACTTATCGCTCTTAAAATCCATACCCACCACGTGGGTTGTAGGTTTATAATACAGGGCTTTTATAGCTTTATGCCCAAAGTCTCCCAGACCAAATTTTTGTGAGATTAAATCCATAAACAACCAGTCAACTCGGTCGAATACTTTTTCAGCATCGAGACCTAAAGATAGCATAAGTTCTAATTTTGAGATTTGTGGGAGTTGGATTTGTTTTAAAAATGTATTTGTTCTTTGGTGGGTTTCATGAAATTTTCTTTTTTATCCAAATTATACAATGAATTATAATAGTTTCTAAAGATTTTTCCTATTTCTTTTGGAATATTATGCTTCTTGTTATTTAAATCTATCAATGTTTCTATTCGTCTTTGAATTGACTTTTTTTTTAGTTTTTTAGCCAGTATTTTACCGGCTTTGTTACCCCAATAATACATTTTCTGTTGGTATCTATACATCATATTGTCAATTTGTAAGTGTGTAATTTTTTTATCTATTTTTGTATATGTATAATAATCATTTTAGCATCTTCATTATTCAGACTATGTTTGTTCCTTCTCTCAACCAGTCTCAGTTGTATGTGTAAGGATCTCAATTAATTGGCTCTTTTTTATTTTTTACGGATAATTGCCCAGTTTATGAAGACCCCTCTAATATAAACTTTATGGGCATTCCAGATGGTAACTACCTGTTTAACAGAGTTTAAATTCAGTTTGAAGAACTCCTGTATCACTTTATTTAATTCCTCATTCTCCTTACTAGACTTAAACAAAGAGGGATCCATCCTCCAACTTCCTTCTGCATTATAGGTGTTATTATTTTCTAACTGTATATATATCAGTGCGTGGTCCAACCATCTCAATGTATTAATACCTACTTTAATTGTAATGTCTAAAACTTCCTGACTAAGAAGTAGTCTAGTCTAGAATACATTTTATACCTATGTGAAAAAAAGGTATAATCCTTTAGATCAGGACAAAAGGTTCTCCAAGCATCGTACAATTGATGATTGAATATCAATTCTTTAAATCTATTAGCATTATTTATAATCTGATTCTCTGTTTTAAGGATCTTCCCAGTTGTCCTATCAATGTTTACGTGTAGGACCATGTTTATATCTCCTCCTATCACATAAAGTCCATTTTTGATTTTCTCAAATTTTTGCAAAATGTATTTTAAGTACTTTATCTGTTTTTGGTTGGGGACATATAGATTAATTAATGTTAATGTCTTTCCATTTATGTAACCCAATCATGTAATATATCTCCCATTGTTATCTATCTCTTTGTATTCCTCCTGTATTTTAAGTATTTTACTAAAGAGTATAGATATCCCACTTTACTTTTCCCACTAATTCCATTCCAAGAGAGCTGGTTGGATAAGGTACAACTGGACTTCACTTAAAAATAGAAGTACCAAGCCTTTAAAAATTAGCAGCAATATCTTCAGATATTTTCTGCTTATAGACCCAATCTTCAACATTAAACAGTTTGAATACATTTCCCTCCATTGGTATATTAATAGTCGAGAGAGGTAGATTTTATTTAACAACTTAAGTTCAACATTTGTCTCTATCAATAAGGATCCGATTCCAATCATATCTATTAAACCGTTATCCTTATTATATCCCCATTATTTGAATTTATGTTTATTCAACAGTGTTTTTACAATCATTATTATGTTTAAGTCACTATGTGACGGTAATATTAAATTCAACTGTGAGCATTTTCATTCAACATCTATTAATTTCACTAACAAAAGGAGATTAAAAAAATGTTTTTCTTTTCTCTTCTTTTACTCCTTATCTTTATTTTATTTTTATTTTATAAAATATAATTTCTCTTTTCTACTTTGTCCCTTTCCTTCACTCCTTTTTCCCCTTTTTTTAATCTTTATATGTTATTATTGTTCCCTATTTCAAACACAATATGTGTTGGCTTAAATAAATTTCTCCTACTTTCTGTTTTATTTCTCTCTCCAATTCAGGAATTCAGGGGAAAGTTCAGGACTTGGTTTGGTTATTAATTTCTCCACCTTCAATCCGAATTCACTTAAGATTTTTTCACCTTCTATATTGTTTCTTATGACAGATCTCACTCCTTTCACAATATATAAATGTGATGCTGGTCCCCATTTATACATTACTCCCTCTGTTCTTAAGCATTTAATAATATTACTGCATTTTTTGAGGAATACAATTTGAAAAATATGGTGTTTATCTTTATTCTAACTGCCAGCAAGGATATAAATGGTTGTTGAAGAAACTAAATATAAAAATATGATAGTCATAGAAACATATTAACATAGATTTAACTGCAGAAACAATACTCTGCCTATTCTATTTACCTAAAGGTTATTTTAATTAAGTTTCAGGTGATCCTTATGCTTATCCCAGACACAGATCAATTCCTTAATTGCGTTTGGTTTTGCCACTTCCACTGGAAGGCTGTTCCACTTAGTCCCACGGAAAAAGAAGGGAATTTACTAAGCATTTTCTAACCTTTGATAAGGGGAAAAGGGCTGAGATCAGGTGAGGGGTTATTTTCTCCATAGTTAATCAAGGGATTAACTGAGATGCACTGAGATGTATATCAATTAAATGTACTATAGTTGTGCTAGTCCTCAGGTAATGAAATTATACAGCTTATATGCACAGATTCTCAATATTACCAAATGCAAGAACTGGAAAGAGAGAAAATAACATTTGTGCTGTTTACAGTGTACTTTATCAACCAGGGCTATAAATGAAGTTGTTTTTAAACAAATGTAAGCATGGCTTTGTTTTTATTGTCCATTACAAACAACCATATGGAAATTTTAAGCAAATGCAATGTGCCACTAGAATGAGTAAAAAGGAACAGTTTGGGAATGTCCATATTTTTGGCAACAGTCTTTTTCTGTTAGTTCCTAATATTATTTTGTTTCATAACCATGAAGTAGCATGAATATATGACACTCTATTGTAAATGTGTTAAAAAAGGTTACATCAGCACTTGGTTTTCAACACAATATATCAAATGGTACATACCGGTATATTTGAAAATATTTAAAATAAGGTAATAGAATAATTCTATAAAAATACTAAATAAAACTTCCCTTAAATATGCTTGTCCATATTTACTGGAAAATTCATGTTACATTAAAGGCATATTAAAGTATACTGGATTATTACATTTTTGCATTCTTCAGGCAAAAGGCATCCGTGATATATACAGCACATTTCATAAAACATGTTATTTTTATTACAATCTAAAATCCCTTTAATGATTATGTTGACACCCCCAGGGGTGTCTACACAGGCACCTGATCCCCTCCCCCCAATCAGCATGCAACATTAGGGGACCAATTTTAACCCATTATTCACCTGCTGTGTCTTCCCCAGCCAACAGGATAGCAGATATGCCACCCCCCAAGTCACTGCTGGGATATGATCCTCCCTGTTTCTTCCTGTCTATGCTGTGTGCTGTGCTGCTGCCATAACACCTTCTAACATGGACCACACTACATATCCCAGGCTGCTTTGCAGCACAAACATGAAACACAGATTTTTTTTCAAATCTTTCAGCCAACCTCTGATTTCCCTGATTGGCCAAAACAAATTATGAATTTTATGCTAATAGAGCCTCGGTTTGGAGGGGGTGTTAACCCTAAGTCAGAAATTACAAGACATTTTGCTAACTTCAAGGTAAGTGTATAAATGTTTATTTTGGTAATTTGTCATACAAATTGTTTTTTTTCCTTATACTATTAATTCTCCTCTATCAGATGCATTCATAATCCAGGGAACTAAACTATATACCTTTAAGAAACCCCAGGCATTATGTTTTGCCCTGTGTTGAGAATCACTGGAAAGGCGAGTTTGGTTTGTTCCCTTCTCAGCCATGTCATTATATATATTGTCTATGCTAGCTATGCTAATTACCCATTCCGGAAAATGTGTGAGAGAACTGCTACGAGTGACTGCGGCACGACAAAGTAAAAAAGCACAGCACATTTTTCCATTGATTTTTGTACTGAAAAAAGATTTACAGTTACTTTTACACCAAAACCCTAGGCTAATAAGATTTTAAGGATCACTCCTAAGCCAGGGCAGTGCAACTGCAAAAAACTGAAATAAATATTATGTGTACCTAAGACCACTTGCAGCAGTTAAAAAGACAGTATAGCACCAAAAAACAAGTAAAGATTATGACATTTCAACTTTATTGGAAACTTAACAGTACAATATCAACATATATGTAATAAAAAATATGATATTGTATTATTGTGTCCGTTTCATTATACAACATCCAGGGTAACAAATAACCCAGTACTCAAGGGGTTAACACTTATCAGGAAACCATGTTGCGTAAAAACAAATGCTCTAATTTAAAAACATATAAATAAATGTAAATAATAAATATCATGTTTTTTTCCCACAGTTATTGCACTTGTTCTTATAATAATCATGACATGCTCATTTTCTATTGCTTCCTAGAGCCTTTTCTCATCTGTAAAGCTTTGTTTGGGTACACCCTAGACTGAAATCTCTTGCGGATAAGGCTTTAAGTTACAGATGTGGGCTGAGTGCCGTAATGTTGGGGTTCTTAAGATTAGCATAGACTTGTAATATAGGAGAAAAAAGCTCCTGCAGCGGATTTATGGCTATACCACATTTACACTGCACGATTAGCATGGGGCCTATGTGTTTTATTCTGCAGCCCAATGTCAAACATTGTCAACAGAGACCACAACTTTAGATATCTGCAAAATGGGACGCTATGGAAAAGGAAGCAACTGGAGGTTTTTTTGTTATGGAGCATAACATAGATGGACATTTCTATGTAGGTTAATATCCTTTCTCATGGCAATCTCCATTTAAACAGATGTGTTATAGGACCACTACAGTTCAAGAAAAAAGACACTTGTTTGTCTTAACAATATTAGCAGCTGTATAAGCCATGAGCCTAATTTTTGAAGACTCTGTTAATGAGTACAGGAATCCATTTTGTGTTTGATACATCACATCCTGAGAACTAGATGATGGTTGTGTGTGTATTGGAGGTAGTTGTGAGAGAGAGGAGGCAACAGGCAGAAGTACAAAACCATTGTTTGATCACTGGATAATTTTTAAATTGACACCACATCCCTTCCCTCTCATTGGCCCCCAAGCAGGACATTGCAGCAAAGGATGGAACCACAGCTCTCAGGAAATGTAAACATCACAATTTCACCTACAACTTCCACTAATGTAGAATGGATTCCTCCATGATCCTGCAGATCATCACATTTTTCCAATTGAAAACTATCTGTATTGTTTTTTTGACTCCTACTAATGCCCTTAGACTCAAAGCTTTTGCATGGTGCAGTTGTCCTAGCAGGTGCAAAATGTCAGGGCCCACAGCCAGGTAGGAGCTCTCTGCTATTGGAGGACTCAAAGTTATTAAGTGTGGGTGGCAGATCATTTATTTTACAGAAGGTATTGAATCACCATAGGGGGATCTGACAAACTGCATATATTTTTTGCTTTTTTATTGAGCCCTACAGGGTGTATAAAGAAGTTGCAAGGAGCGCCAAATTATTTTGCACCAAGGCCCTCCTTTCATTAGCTCCACCACTGCTAAGGTGAGAAGCTTGGAGACCTTTTAGAGAATGTCTCCAGTTCAATGCAGTAGCGCAGTATAAAAAATGCCTGAATTCCTTTGTTTTCTATGGGAGCTAAATATCAAACAGGGATAAACATTACAGCTGTTGGAATAATTAACTCTGGTAAATAAGAAAAGTTATATTTCTAGGAATAAAAGTAATTTATATTATTTTAGACAAGACCAGTTTCTCTTATTTTGCTACATGGATTCCACATTGCAATCTGAGCTGGTGTCCTTGTACATACTTAAAACATTTTTTATATTTGATCTTAAGAAAGAATCTTATTTCATTAACACATCATTGTGTATGGAAACCCCTCTTCTCTGCATGCTGTTTGAGCTTGTTTTTCTTTCTTACGTGTTTGCGTTCAAATTGGAAATAACAGGTGTTGCTTTCAGAACATTAATACTGCAGTAGAACTGCAAAACAGCTATAGAATAAATATGGAGCACCTTAATATTACAGCATTTTTTTCTCCTATCCTACTATTGTGCTTTTATTATTAAAGGACAACTGCAGGTTAACAAACCATGATGCATGACAGCATCTATTTAAGTCGTAGGTATATATTGAGATACAATCATCTTCTTATAAGCCTCTGATGGTGTATGGAACCCCTAGGGGTGGTTACAGAACAGGGCAAGCAAGGCTGGCAAGTGTACATGGGAGCTGCCTATAGTGAACCTATAGAAGGGAGGAGGATAGTGCTCTTAGGTGAACTCTTTTCTTTGTTTTTACTCTTTATTTTTGGTTTTAAATAGTTAAACAACAGATTGTTTAAAAAAAATAACATAACATAATTTGTGAGTGGGGGAAAGGGGGAAGAAAGAAAAGGGAAGAAAATGCAATGGAGAGATAGATCGGTAGAAGTTATTCATACCAGAGTACAATATTCATTTAAAGGCATATCTAAGTCTCCCTGTTTTTACCTTTTCCTAATCTAACCCACGCTGCTTATAACAGACACACACATTGCATTGAGTCATTCTGCACACATACAAACTTATTCTATTTTGAAATAAAACTTGTTTTCCACACCCCCAGAGCTACTTAGATAGTGTATCTACCAGTAGAAACAGTGCATTTGGGTATGGATTTTAACCCTTTACTAATCTTCAAGCCAGCAGTAGCTCACTGCAGAGATCTTACAGAGCAGTGTCTGGCTCTGCCTGCTTCCTGCTGCAGAGGACTACACATCCCATGATTCCGTCCTTCACAAGCTGCCTGTGATTGGCCAAAACAAATGATGAATTTTATGCAAAGGTGTTAACTCGCAAAAGCAACTGCTTGCAAAGTCAAGAGATTTAGCAAACATCAGGGTGAGTGGGTTAATCTTTATGTTGGTATTTTTTTCATGCAAAATGTTATCATGCACTATTGATTCTCCTCTATCAGATGCATTCATAATCCAGGAAACTTAAATATGCTTTTAATACATATAATTGACACTGTAATTTTACAACATTATAAAGTCAATTGGGAGGAAAGGGTCCTGTCATATTCTTTATGCAATAACGGTAATGTATAAAAACACTTTATAGAACACCTTCAACATTTTACGAAGATTTGGAGAGGCCTATAGGTTTAAAAATTAGTAAACTAGGGTAGCCATTTGACTTCAAATGAGGTCAGGCAACTTTTCATTCTGTCTGTTTTTCTATTTCAATGTTTTCCCAGATTTTGTCAATGACAATGTATAGATTTGAAATTTGTAGGATTTTCATGATTAAGCTGAAACTCTTCTAGCGGCTAGATTGATCTGTGCAGCTAAAGTGTTTTGCTTTCTTGTGTATTGTCTCCAGAGACAGGAGAAGACAGAGAACCATGGGTCAAGTGAGGGTTGTGTTTCCAAACATGTTTCTTTTAAGGAGTTAACTGAAACCCAAAAGGTTTGAATTGTTGGACAGGATTAACATATATGTGAGTAAGTCACAACCTTTGCAACACAGAGAGCTAGAGACCTGTATCATGTTATATACTTTGACTGGTGTGAAGTAGCAATGAAGGAGTATTGTTCTTTAAAGTTGGAACATATGGAGATTGAATTATGTATTTCATTGGATGAACTCTTTTCTGAATCCACGAATGAATCAACAAATAAACCTCCATTCTACTTCTCCCATTTCCTATCTTGAATAGAAAATACAATTAGCAGACCACAACCATTCAGTCACCAAACCCAGCAGGAAGTCTGGATGGCACAAACATGGCATCCCAATCAACAGTGGTCCTATAACTTTAAACATACAGTGGATACAAAAATTCTACATACCCCTGTTAAAATGTCAGGTTTCTGTGCTGTAAAAAAATGAGACAAAGATAAATCATTTCAGAACCTTTTCCACCTTTAATGTGACCTATAAACTGAACAACTCAATTGAAAAACAAACTGAAATCTTTTAGGTGGAGGGAAGAAAAAAATAAAAAAATAATGTGGTTGCATAAGTCTGCACACCCTCTTATAACTGGGGATGTAGCTGTGTTCAGAATTAAGCAATCACATTCCAAATCGTGTAAAATAGGAGTCAGCATACACCTGCCATCATTTAAAGTGCCTCTGATTAACCCCAAATAAAGTTCAGGAGAAGGGTACAAAAGAATTTCCAAGGCATTAGATATACCATGGGACACAGTGAAGACAGTCATCATCAAGTGGAGAAAATATGGCACAACACTGACATTACCAAGAACTTAAGCTCCCTCCAAAATTGAGGAAAAGACAAGAAGAAAACTGGTCTGGGAGGCTACCAAGAGGCCTACAGCAACATTAACGAAGAAAAACATCCAAGCTAGGATACATTTTGCAAAAACACATCTGAAGTCTCCCAAAAGCATGTGGGAAAAGGTGTTATGGTCTGATGAAACCAAGGTTGAACTTTTTGGCCATAATTCCAAAAGATATGTTTGGCGCAAAAACAACACTGCACATCACCAAAAGAACAGCATACACACAGTGAAGCATTGTGGTGGCAGAATCATGCTTTGGGGCTGTTTTTCTTCAGCTGGAACTGGGGTCCTAGTTAAGATAGAGGGAATTATGAACAGTTCCAAATACCAGTCAATATGGGCACAAAACCTTCTGGCTTCTGCTAGAAAGCTGAACATGAAGAGGAACTTCCTCTTTCAGTATGACAACAACCCAAAGCATACATCCAAATCAACAAAGGAATGGCTTCACCAGAAGAAGATTAAAGTTTTGGAATGGCCCAGCCAGAGCCTAGACCTGAATCCGATTGAAAATCTGTGGGGTGATCTGAAGAGGGCTGTGCACAGGAGATGCCCTCGCAATCTGACAGATTTGGAGTGATTTTGCAAAGAAGAGTGGGCAAATCTTGCCAAGTCAAAATGTGCCATGCTGATAGACTCATACCCAAAAAGTGCTGTAATAAAATCAAAAGGTGCTTCAACAAAGTATTAGTTTAAGGGTGTGCATACTTATGCAACCATATTATTTTATTTTTATATTTTTTCTTCCCTTTACCTAAAAGATTTCAGTTTGTTTTTCAATTGAGTTGTACAGTTTATAAGTCACATTAAAGGTGGAAAAAGCTCTGAAATGATTTATCTTTGTCTCATTTTTTTACAGCACAGAAACCTGACATTTTAACAGGGGTGTGTAGACTTTTTATATACACTGTAAGCTGGATGCTTTTATAGGGTGCTGGCAAAACTAACTTATCACATCTTCATAAACAAGGTACACCGAATTAGAAACAAGCAATGTGGACATCTGTCATTTGTATTATATTCTCACTTGTGTGTATAGATCTTTCATCTCATAGTTTAACCAGAAATAGCATTAGTGAAGAATGATTCTGTATAATAGTGATAGAGTGACTGATGATGTATATAATGGTTGAGTAGTGCCTGTATAAGAGTCATATAAGTCCACACACTAGGGAGACATAATAAATGGGGTTTGTTGCTTTGACCTAGAATTTATGGGACCATAAAAATATACAATATGTATTCAATTGTATTGTATTTTTATTTGTATATTGCCATTGATGTGCACTGAGCTTTATATGACAATATAAGTTCATTAACATAATGATCACCAATAGGTTACATAGCCCCTGCTTTGAAGAGCTTAAAATCTACTTATAATACAATTTATAGTAATAAATGTAAAAAACAGCACTTACGGTATACCATAAATCTTTGTTTCTAAACCAATAAACCTTGGATATCCACCATTGGCAGAGTCAGACTGGCCCCAGGTGTGCTTTAAAGGGACAGTAATCTAATCAACATTGATCCGGACCTTGAGAGTAGTCCATGTAAGTTTAAGAAGGTAAAACATGACAGTGTGTGAGAAGCAATACTGTAAATTAGCACACATATGAAACAGAATTTAAAAAAGGTATTGGATAGGAGAGGTAACAACTCAAGTTTCTTTGAGATTTCAGGCTAAGGCAACTCCCTCAGCCATTTTACATTTTCACAGCTCTAAAGATTATTGTTTGTATACTGACAAGCGTCCCTTTACCTTACACATTTCAGGACTATGCTAATATTCCAATACTATCTGCATTTTGGAGCATTATTATTGATACAATGATGCATAATGTGTTGGTATTTAGATTACTACTCATATTTCTATAGCACAGCAAATTAAACATCAGCATTAATATTTAACAAGGCTGTCCATCTTAGTTCATAATCACACTTTGCATACAATTTGCCGGTATATGTATATTTTTTCCGCAGGAGCCCTGAAATCTTGCCTGATTGCAATCAACTATTTCCTCCATCCTTGACCAGTTTGGCTCTGCCCTCAAGATGACAGCACAGTAATCAAGCGGGTCTTCTGTCTATCAAGCAGCCAAACTGGAGACCAGGAAGTAGCTAGGGGGGCAAACTTGAACACCACATGTACTAGATATCATAGAGTGGCTGATTTAAGCAAAACCGTTCTTAAATGAATGTCCATATAACACACATTGTTTGTGAGAGCCTAAATTTGGATTTTGAAAGAGGAATTAACCATCATTAACTTGACTGGCTATGACTTGGTTAAAAGTGGAACCACATCTTTAAAAATGTTATTGTGCATTATGAACATGACTTACATGTTTAAGGTTTCTCAAAGTATTAAAAATGGGACAATTGAACAAATGTTTCTCAAATTTTAGAAAATAGCAACTTTATTTGCTAACACAATTAAAAAGTTGTGTCTTTAAAATATTTGAATAATTGCTCACTTTAAAGAAGCAAAATATGTTTTATATATTTCAAGCTTTTGTAACGTCCCACATTGCATGACATATGCATGTTACAAGCTTGCTTTTAAGAAAATGTTTAGTTTATGATAATAACCAAAACATATACAACTCTTTAATAGCGTGTACATTTCCAGTCCTTAGAATGTTTGAGTACAACTGAGCTGAGTCAATCAGTGTCTTGATCATTTTTTATTTACTTATCTTTGCTCACACATCAATATTCTGAAAATCTAGCCTTAAAAGGATACTGTTATCCCAACAGGAACTTGCTCTATTTTTAAAGAGCATAAAATAGTCTATTGTATTGCTGTGGTGAGGGTCCTACAGACACTCACCTACTGAGTTCATTTGGCTTCTGTTGTATGTATTCAATCTTTACAAATCAAACAAAACAAGTTTATAATAATCTTACAGCAATGTTTATTATACTTACCTTCAGTTGTTCGATCACACAAGGCTGAGGGAACCCATGGATCTATTGGCTCAGCAGGACGGCAAGAGGCATAACACAGAATCAGGCCCGATCACAGGCAAGCAGAAGTCAACGCCCATAAGATCCACATATTTACAGTGAAGCATACAGCATGCAATGATTCTTGCACAATATTTGTTAAGAAAATAAGTTAACAAGCCTTAGGTGCCGTTACAATCTCACATATATTTGTTTTACTAGCTGTTTTTCTATAGTAAATCCATCCTGAAATATTCAGCATTGTTTATGGCTCCTTCATGCTAATGTGCAGTACATTAGTGTGTGGCTCAGAGTGTTTGATAAGGGTGGCGCAAGGGATCTAACTGCAGACTGCAGCTAATTGGTATTTGTTTGCTGCTTTTTTGAATACAATGAAAAAATGCTTGTTATATTTGTAAATAGCCACTCCATCCAAAACCTGAAAATCAAAATACTCAGAGGACAGTTCAAAACTATCCAAGAGCGGAAAACTTTTGAATTAAAAATAATTAAATGTTTGTAATCAAAACGAACTGGACTTAATATTGATTGAGGATTTTTGTCTCATTACCAAAATGTGTTATGACTCATGTTTCATGACAAATTTCACATCTCTCCACGTGTTCAATTGGTGTTTTTCTAACCATCAAATTGTGGGGACATGTATGGCGTTTAATTATCTTGACTTGACTTGATAAAGATAGGTTATCTCTTGCTCGTCATAATAATTACGAATATGTTTGTCCAATAAAAAAGGTCTCACTATATATTGCAATACTCAGATTATCTATCTATCTATCTATCTATCTATCTATCTATGTACTATATATATATATATATATATATATATATATATATATATATATATATACATATATAATACATACATTGCATGTCAGAAAGTCTCAAATACACTTATATGTAAATATTTATGTGCATATACAAATCTGAGCCAGAGACTGGACCTGAACCCAAGATACTAAATACTTATACATTTTAAGTAGGATGGAGGCTTTAAAAGTGATCTGCAAAAGTTGTTGAAGTGGCTTAACAGAACACAACAGTCAGTGTTAATAAATGCTTTTATGAAAATAAATATGGCATGCAAAATATACCAGTGCACCACCTCATTTGACTGCTTTGGTTTTATGCTGTTTAATAAAATTTGGTCTTGCAAACTAGCGTTCTTGTGTGTCAGATACATAGGCTTGTTTAGGTTTTCACATGTAATTCCATTCAAGTCTTGACCTCAAAGTTTAAACATAGTTTTTATACACAATTCAGATATACAATTTCACAACTGTATTCATTTGGGATTTGTAAATATCACTTGCTTATAACTTTTGGTATGTTATTGAGATACTCATTTTTGGTTATTTGCGCTTTCCATGTTTGATGTTAGGCCACATTTTATGAACACAGATGGGTCAATCTCTGGCTAAGTCATTTTGATATCTACTTGAAAAATATTGACCAAGTAAGACTAGCAACAAAATAACTTTTGCTGCAATTAAAATTCACGATAGACAATTTAAAGCGTTAGACACAGTGATGGGTGTATATAGTATGGGATGGTTTCGCCCACAGTATTTGTCAATTCAAGTTGTTTAGTTTAATTCCAGCTGTTTAATTTCACTCTATAACGTCACCATCCTCAAATGTTAGGGAACTTTCCACATTTAGCCTGGTTGTTCTTACCCTGTTCCCCATGCCAACCTCTCATGGTTACATTTGTTAAATTATATAATATATTACTAATTGAAAAAGTCTACTAAAGACCATTGAAACTAAAACTCCTGCTACACAGCAAAACTTGAATTAAAATTATGCATTCCAATGACTGTCAAATATCCCATGCAGAGGAAATTAGAGAAATAAACAAATATGTTCACTTTATGATGGCACAATGTATGTGTTTAGGTTTTATGCTGCCCTGGACCATTTAGACTTGTGTGCCCCCACATCCCACTTGCAGCTCCTCCTTTCTATATTTCAAATAATAAGTTTATGTGTGTTTTTGTATATTCATGGTATGTCAGAAAGTTTCAAATATACTTACAGACCGAAATATACTGTAAATTTTCTATCCTAAGCCTGGGCCTTCTGGGCCTATACACAATCACACCCGTAAATGACATAGTACAATTATTAAAGACAACAACCTCATGATTCTAAGTTGGCACACAACAACACATGCCCACTATGGCACTTATTGCTAACAGCCATCCACTTACTTGACCTCTATAGTGTTCATACAATATAATTTCATTTGTTTATTTATCTGATTAACTATAAAATCAGTATTTGAAGAAAAAAATAAATGTAGATGTTAAAAATTCTTTTTTAACTTCAGAGGATGTATATCTCTTCATCCCCTATCTGATGCCCTGGAAGAATGAAATGATCTGCCCAGGAGCTTTTGCTAGCAGGAGCCTTTATCTGTATCTTTCCAGGCAGTGGAACCTCAGAGATAACTGATTAATTTAAGGTGCCATTGGGGGGGGGGGGGGGGGGCATAGGAAAACCCATGGTTATGTTTAACGGTTATATAGAGGTTGATAGGGATACCAGGGCTCATGGGGGTTTTCGAGTCATAGGTGGAGTGGTGGTAATAGAGGCGAATTTTGGAAATCCACGCTTTTTGGAGGCATTTTTCTACCTTACTGGAGGTTGAAGCTACTCAGGGGCTATTTGCAAATTAAGAGCACTTGGAAAGACTATGGGTACACGTCACTGAGCTTGGGAGACAGCAATGTTTAAAACTTGGGACTTAACCATACCGAGCTATCACATCACAATCTGGGTGCTTCAAATGTCTTCCATATCTTATCTGAGTAAACTTTACTCAGACATAATCTTACAGAAGGAATGCGATAGAGGCCCTAAACAGGTCAGGAAATAATATGGTACAGCCTCCTGCACATATCCTTACTCCAATGCCGTGTACAGTATATAGGGAAGTAGTTCAGTCGTATACTGCAACACTAAATTTTCAATGACACATTTTAATAGATCAGTTTAATTTATGTTTTTCAAATACTGAGTTTATTGTTAATCAGTTGCTAAATAAACAAATCAAACCATATTATAGAACCACTCGAGTAGCCATTTAAACCAAATTTACACTGTCCACTTTAGATACTGTAATAAAGGATTATACTGTATAGTTATGACACCACTCTACAGTTACAAACATTGATAGTAGGTACAATACAGACAAAGATATTGCAGTTTAACTAAACGTCATGTTACTGGATATATCATCCTTTAATTCAGACTGAGATCATTGGGAAGCTTATACTGCACTCATTTATCTGAATCCTACAACCCATCCCAGTTTGGTATGTAAAGCAAAATCAAATTAGAAAGCAAATCCTTAGATATTAAAAAAAAAAAACTAATTTGTTGTTTTGATTTTATATTTTTTTAATAAATCTGGACTTACGACCCAACTTGCTTATACAGTATGAAGCCTCATTCTAATGACGGCTGCAAAATGGCTACAAAATGTCTGCAACGATGCGATCCCTTACGGGGTGCTGCGGCCCCTTAGCTACTTTGCTTTTCAAAGGAAAGGGCCCACACACTCCTTTTTACGCCAATCGCAACACAGGCAAACGGCCGTTAGCTTTGGCGGGCTTGGACCTGATCTCTTGCGGCCTCGTGGGATCAAAGGCTTTACCTGCAGTACGCTGCATCGGGGGTGGCCGCAATGAAAAGAAGGGCGCCGGCCGCAAACCGGCCGGAGCCCTCTGCCGCAAGGTATTAGAATAGGAGAGTAGCTTGCGGCCACCCCTTGCGGCCACGTGTGTAAAATTCTAAAAAACCTATCATTTAACAAATTTACCTCTCTCTACCACTTCCATACTTTTCCCTGCATTAATAGGTAAAGAAAAGCAGTTTTCACAAATAATATTGTTAGTTTTTTACATACTTTAAAATAATATGCAGAATTTTATAATTATTGATTACAGATATTTTGTGTGTTTTAAAGTGACACAGTGAAGTTTATGACTATAGCATAACCCTTAGATTGTAAGTTTGCGAGTTTTCAATCTTGTGTCAGGCCTTGGAAACAAGCTCTATGTACATTTGATTTTATGCTCAAAAACAGGGCCCTCCATTCTTTACAAGGTGTTTAATTTGTTTTCTGCTATGTACTCAACCCCTGTACAGCGCTACGGAATATGTTGGCGCGATATAAACAATGATAATAATAATAATAATAATAATAATAATAATAATAATAGCATAATAAAAATAAAAAAAGATATTAAAAAGGCATTTTCTTACAGTAACCAAACATTGAAGTTTGCCATTTTGAACGGTCACACTTCCTTTTTAATCCACGCACAAACAGATGTTTATATATTTGGTTAATCATTGCCATTCATTAAGCATTATTTGTTTGTGTAGGCGACTTCACTTAAGAGAACGGACCCAATGTCAGTACTTTATGACAACAGTCTCTCATTAACAAAATATATGAAGCTCTTTCTGTGGATGCATCAGATTGGCTGACTGACAGCTCAAAATGGCAACTTTAATGATTGTTTAATGTAGGAAAATTCAATTATTTTTAACAACATTTAATTACATATAGTTTTAGATGATACAATGTTTTAACCTCTGCTGTGTCACTTTAGTTTGTTTGAGTTATAGAGAAAAAATGACTTTACATTTAGGAACAACTGTCTGGTGTCTAATGCCCCTCTAATGACTTTCCGCTGTTTGTTTCACACATCAGACTCTCGCTCTTCAGTTGCAGTCATCACTTAGTATAAGAATGTACTTTTGTGCAAATTGGAATTTCTGCTGGTTCTTTCTGCTGCCAACTCTAGAGCTGTTGGAAAGATGATACAGGACAGATTATCCCTTAACAAGTTTTGTTCTGTCTAAGATTTTCTGCAGGGAACTGAAGCAGCAGATGTAGCTATTCTTTGACAAGTAAAAAATGAAGGGGATTCTTCTTCTCTGGGGCTGCTTATTTTTATATGATAGGGAAAACATTTTTAAATTGGTAACAAAAATTGTTGGGAAATTAGAATTAAAAGGACACAGAGAAGTTTCCAAATATGGTATCATTTATAACTGTAGGTAAAATAGATATTTCATCAATTTAATACTATTACAAATGCATTTTATTACAGTAAACAATATATATATATATATATATATATATATATATATATATATATATATATATATATATATATATATAAAATAGTAAATAAATAGTACATCTGTGTTCACATTTGAATGTCTAAAATAAGTTTAAAAAATCCTGCTTCCAGCTCAGAGTTCCGAGAAAAACAGTTGTTACACTGCATTCTGGGAAGTTGAGCTGGGACGTGCAAATGTGCTCACAAATGCCTTGCTCTTCAATCCGTAGCCATTATCAAACATGGCTTCCTTTAAGCTTATGCATGCTGTATTACACAGCCTTAATGCAAAGCCAAGGTTGGATTAAACACAGGCTGAGTATCCAATCCATGTACAGCTGTTTCAAGCTTACTGGCTATCATCAGCATGGAGCGGGATCTCAGCCTGTGTTGAGTTATATAGTTATATATTTATAGATTTATATTTAACAATCTTAAAGGTATATAATGGTTTCATGGATTATGAATGCATCTGATAGAGGAGAATCAATAGTGTATGCAATAATTTTTTTGCATGAAAAAAATCCCATAAACATATTTATAATTAATTTTTGCCGATCACAGTCAGCTATAACATTGTTGCAATATCTGGGGAGTCAGTCTCTGCAGCAAAGCATCATGGGAGATGTAATATTTCCCCCCCACAACAAGGAAGCAAGGAGAAGCGGATTTCTGCATTGTTTCTGCTGTTGTCTTGAAGGTTAGTATAGGGTTAAAAACATACCTGAATACAATGTTTCTATTGGTACGTCCCGGGTGCCTTTGTAAGCATAACATATTTTATAAAACAACCTTTAAGTTTTAACTATTAATTTAATTCTTTTTTTTACTAGAGAGATGTTTAATTTATTCCTAACAGGATTAGTAACCTACGAGGGACCTTCTATTTAGTTCTACTGAAATGTCTGCCACAATGATATGGATTTAAAAATATTTAAAATGGAAGTGCAACTTTAAATAAGTTCACCCTCACACGTGACAATTTATGCAAACATAAGTTGCCTTTATTTTTTACTTTTAATTTTTTTTTTCTCATTTTGAAAACTAGTTATTTAAAAGAGCATACAATATATTCAGAATTTAAATAGGCCTTTAAAAAGAGGCAGTAATTCTGTAAATATTACCTTTTATATGCAAATTTCAATGGGAGCTACCATGGTTAGTTCGTGCTGGTAACCTGGGAGGAGACTTTAAATACAGTGGATATAAAAAGTCTACACACCCCTGTTAAAATGTCAGGTTTCTGTGCTGTAAAAAAATGAGACAAAGATAAATAATTTCAGAACTTTTTCCACCTTTAATGTGACCTATAAACTGTACAACTCAATTGAAAAACAAACTGAAATCTTTTAGGTGGAGGGAAGAAAAATCAAAAAGAAAAATAATGTAGTTGCATAAGTCTGCACACCCTCTTATAACTTGGGATGTAGCTGTGTTCAGAATTAAGCAATCACATTCCAAATCGTGTTAAATAGGAGTCAGCATACACCTGTCATCATTTAAAGTGCCTCTGATTAACCCCAAATAAAGTTCAGCTGCTCTAGTTGGTCTTTTCTGAAATTTTCTTAGTCGCATCCCACAGCAAGAGCCATGGTCCACAGAGAGCTTCCAAAGCATCAGAGGGATCTCATTGTTAAAAGGTATCAGTCAGGAGAAGGGTACAAAAGAATTTCCAAGGCATTAGATATACCATGGAACAAAGTGAAGACAGTCATCATCAAGTGGAGAAAATATGGCACAACAGTGACATTACCAAGAACTGGAGCTCCCTTCAAAATTGATGAAAAGACGAGAAGAAAACTGGTCTGGGAGGCTACCAAGAGGCCTACAGCAACATTAAAGGAGCTGCAGGAATATCTGGCAAGTACTGGCTGTGTGGTACATGTGACAACAATCTCCCGTATTCTTCATATGTCTGGGCTATGGGGTAGAGTGGCAAGACGAAAGCCTTTTCTTACGAAGAAAAACATCCAAGCCAGGCTACATTTCGCAAAAACACATCTGAAGTCTCCCAAAAGCATGTGGGAAAAGGTGTTATGGTCTGATGAATCCAAGGTTGAACTTTTTGCCCATTCCAAAAGATATGTTTGGCGCAAAAACAACACTGCACATCACCAAAAGAACACCATACCCACAGTGAAGCATGGCGGTGGCAGCATCATGCTTTGGGACTGTTTTTCTTCAGCTGGAACTGGGGCCTTAGTTAAGATAGAGGGAATTATGAACAGTTCCAAATACCAGTCAATATTGGCACAAAACCTTCAGGCTTCTGCTAAAAAGCTGAACATGAACAAGAGGATCTTCATCTTTCAGCATGACAACGACCCAAAGCATACATCCAAATCAACAAAGGAATGGCTTCACCAGAAGAAGATTAAAGTTTTGGAATGGCCAAGCCAGAGCCCAGACGTGAAGGGCTGTGCACAGGAGATGCCCTCGCAATCTGACAGATTTGGAGTGTTTTTGCAAAGAAGAGTGGGCAAATCTTGCAAAGTCAAAATGTGCCATGCTGATATACTCATACCCAAAAAGACTGAGTGCTGTAATAAAATCAAAAGGTGCTTCAACAAAGTATTAGTTTAAGGGTGTGCATACTTATGCAACCATATTATTTTATTTTTATATTTTTTCTTCCCTCTACCTAAAAGATTTCAGTTTATTTTTCAATTGAAAAAAAACTTTATTTAGGGTAAATCAGAGGCACTTTAAATGATTTCAGGTGTATGCTGACTCCTATTTAACACGATTTGGAATGTGAATGCTTAATTCTGAACACAGCTACATCCCCAGTTATAAGTTTTTTTTTTTCTTCCCTCCACATAAAAGATTTCAGTTTGTTTTTCAATTGAGTTGTACAGTTTATAGGTCACATTAAAGCAGGAAAAAGTTCTGAAATGATTTATCTTTGTCTCATTTTTTTACAGCACAGAAACCTGACATTTTAACAGGGGTGTGTAGACTTTTCATATCCACTGTACATAGGAATCTTCTATCTGCACAATTGGAATGTGGCAGCTAAAGCTGCCAATGCATTCACTGCATCTAATGGAAGTTCATTAGTTTACAAGGACACACCCTGTTGAGAGAGAAGCTGAATTAAACAGGCAGTAGAGAAAGTTAGCTAGAGAAAATAGAAGCCTGTGATTAAGGATGATTGCATAAAGTGAAATGTAATGACAGCTTTTTTTTCTTTGCTTTCTAAAAATTGCTTGCACATTATGTTTTGTTATTCAAAAAGCCATAGATACAAACTGACCACACCAGTCCCTTAAATTTAGCTAAGTTTTATTGTGTCATGAAACCTTCCATCTTGATCAGCCTATAGCTTCAAAGAGATTTAGCCAACTGGGGATTACTCTTCTATTTACTTCTACTGTCACTTGTGCTACCTATAGTGACAGTTTTCAACAGAATTAATGATGGGAACCAATGCAAAATGAAAACTTATAATAGACATGTTTGTTTTCTAGAAACATTTTATCCATTACAACAAGATCATATTATAATATAACATATTCAGACCATAGTTCTGCTTTAAATGGCACTGAAATATTTTTTTTATTCAAATGTTAACCGATCTGGGGGTCTGCCCCTCTCACCCAGTGAGCAGTGACATTGGTATATGAGTCATGCTTGTCTGCCAATTAACAGCCTTATTAAATTGCAATTCGTCAAATTCTAAAGGGCTCTATATAAGCACACAGCATATTTTTTTACAGAAGTTTTTAGTTAGTGAACTTCTATCCAAAAGCAAGGCATTCACTAACTAAAAACATCTGTAAAAAAAATATGCTATATGCTTATACAGAGCCCTTTAGAATTTGCCGAATTGCAATTTAATAAGGCTGATAACCTACAGATGTTGTGCACATTTCCTGTAAGTTTCAAGGAAGTTTATCTAGGTTTTAATTAATATTTTTTCACATATTACATTGAGTCATTATATACATATACAGATTTATTGTAGTTAAAAATAATTTCCACACCCCCAGAGCTGCTTACATGGGCACAGTTAACCTCCCAATTGAAACACTGCATTTGGGTATGGATTTTAACATCATATTAACCTTCAAGCCAACAGCAGCTCAATGCAGAGATCTTACAGAGCAGTATCTAGCTCCTTCTGCTTTCTTCTGCAGTGGACTAAGCATCCCATGATTCCTTCATGCACAAGCTGCCATCACAGATTGATACAATTAATTAAAATGTATTAGCTGCCTGTGATTGGCCAAAATGAATTATGAATTTTATGCTATTTTTTTAAATGCATAAAAACATAATGCTCCATGTCATTTTAAGGAAGACTTGGTTTTGCCCTCCAGCCAAGAAGCCTTTAATGTATCACCTCCTCTCTGCCAGTGAATGGGTTAACCATGATAGCTGCCTGGACTATGATTTGCCTCTACCTTTTACATTTTCATATTTTAGTTTGAAAAGCACTGGACTAAACAACAAACAACAGATGTCCCCAGTCATCTGCATGAGCATGAGTTCAGTTAGCATGCAAACCGTCATCCCAACACTGCTCCAGCCAACTGTACTGTAACAAATATATATATATAAATTTCATAAAACCCCTGGATTCAATCAAATGCTTAATTGTGCCGAATCTCTACCTCCCATACAATTACTGGTAGCTATTTTATGACATCAGTATTAAACATACACGCATAAATACACAGATCTGCTATACAGTTGACAAGAACGTCTTTGTTTGATCAGCGTGATCAAAGCTTCACACTATATATAAATACACAAATTTGACACTAAGTAAATTAAATGATTTATGTGTGATTTCTGCGAGGATTTTATCTGAATTTTTACATTCTTTGACAAATCTGTTTACATCCTCATGATTGCAGGAAGTTATTTATTTTCATCATAAAATACAAGTATAATGAGTCTTTCACTTGTTTAATTGTATGTTTTTCTTAAGACCCCATCATAAATGCTTGCCCTGAAAAGTAATTTATTATTATTCTTATGCAGTCATAATTAGTGGCTATTACATCCACATCTGAAGGAGGGAAAGCTAATTTAAGAAACACTTCAGGAAGATTAAAGACTGCAATCTGTTTTGATGAAAGGAAATATTGCTTTTTCTTCTAAGACGCTGGAGTTTTTCTTGTTGCAGTATTACACTGTAGACAAATTTCTCTTTATTCAAATGCTGTTTAAATTATGATGTAAGCAATTAGTGTAAAGGCCCTGTCATCCAAGTATAAATGTAATTCTATTTAATCTGGCCACACACTTACATTTATTCTTAGCTACATTGAGATACAGTATATCCATGTATCATTATGTGTGACACAGGCTAAGATTGAATAGAAATCACGGGGTCACAAATTCCATATAGACGGTAACCTTCACAGTATTCACTAAACAGTGAGTCCTAGTATATTCCATGTATGAGTTGTATGAGTGAAATCTACATACGTGTGTATGCTCCATGCACTTCCTGTTAGTTTCATTGAAGTTTAAAGCTGCTTTACTTATTATTTTTTATGCAAAACACAATTTGGTAATATTTAAGGCATGCTTTTTTAAATGCATGAAAAAGTAAATTGTTTTCCATGTCCCTTTAGGTCATTTCTATCTCTATACTGCACTGCAAAACCCCTATGATTCTGATCACAGTCCGAATTATGGGGAAGTGGCTTTTACTACAACTATAATGACAATATTATACATTTATATTGTCTACAAATTGACATATGGGATCTATCCTGTTATAGTTACAGCAAGTCCGCCGCTGCAGTGCGGCAACCAACCGCTAGATTGCTCTGCCGATATTTTGCAGCGCTGCCGATATGTTGGAAGCTTAGAATGGTAGCCTAACCCTTAAACTAACCCTCACCCTAACCCTCAGCCTGACCCTCACCCTAACCCTAACAGTTTACCTAAGCCTTGACTCTATGATATGGCACTGGAATATCGGTAGTGCCATCTAGCAGTTGGTCACCGCACTGCAACAGCACTGTATTAGATTATGCAGCTGATTTAGATTTTAATAAATAATGAGAAGAAAAATATTTTAACTTCCAAATTTACACGGAAATTAACCAGTGGGTTGAGAATATCATATAATAATATACATGTTATTACAACTAGCATCATATATATAATTCTTTATCAGTGAAATGTATTGTAATTTGCTCTTGCCCATTAGCAACTGATCCCTATCATGATCACCATGCATGTACAAATGCAATCACTACAGCAAAAAAGCAAGTTAGAATGAGCATTGTGGTACATAAATATCTTATTAAATATTGGCCAAGAAGGTACCATGATGAGCTACAATAGACAATGATCTAAAGCAGTCCTCTTTGACCATTCATAATGACCTGCATAGTTTATGGATCACATATATAGTTGTGAGCAAGCGGGTTGTTGATAACGCTGCAGGCTCGCGTAGCTCTCCTTGCCAGCAACTGTGACCCTCGCGAAGCCGCAGTTGCTGGCATTAACCACCAAAGTAGCAACTGCGGACCTCGCAAAATTTACAGACTTATGAGAAACAAATAAGAGACGCGGAACTTAGAAAAAAAAACATTAAGACCTCGCAAAACTATGACCTTACCGCCCGAAACTCGCACACATGAAAACATTAAAAACACAATAAATACACACAACAAATACATAAAAAACTTACCCAAAGCAAGGGGGGCACCCAGGACCTCAGAAACTGAAGTTACACCTCAATTTAAGTCGAAATAGAAGAGTTTAGTCACCCGAAAATTCCCTAAGCGAAATGGCCACCGAAAAAACCCGAAAACGAGGCTACAGGACCCTAAAGACGCAAAACACCACCAAACACATACAGATTTTCCGAAAAAGACAGTCATTTTTTGACGGGCAAGTCGCTAGTTATGTAATAAAGAAATGTGTTTAATACAATTTAATTTAATTTGTTTAATTGTTATGATCTTTACAAAGAATCTGGGTTGTCCTGTTAATACCATTATGTAAAAAGCAGCTCATTATATTGATGTCTCCAAACATGAAATATAAGAGTAACTGTGCTCATAATTTATGTATGCGTGTGTTTTTACTTGTATAGTGCCATCACAATGCCTTACACAGGGAAGTTGCAAAACTATTACATTGCTACACAAATTAATTTAATATAAAGACAAATAATAGGTTACATAGTTCCTGCTCTGAAGAGCTTACACTCTACTTAGAGTTAGAGAGAAATAATGTAAAGTAATGATGGTAACTGATGAGGAGAGAGATTTTGCATGATTTAAAAGTAGGAAATCAATGCAACAAAGCCTCAGGAAAACCTTGAATAATTGGATGTATTGGTAGAGGAAGTAGAGGTACTAGTGCAACTCTATAGATCCCTAGTTAGACCTTAAGGTTCCACTATCATGTGAGGCCATGTTATGGGCACTTGTGAGATCTGTCTCCCTATTCTATTAGAAGCCCGCAAATGACTCTAACATGTCATTTTGCTGCCAGTGTTTTTTTTCCTAAATGTTTAGATGTATTCTATTGACTCAAGCCCAGAAATTACTTACTTAAGCCTAAACACGTAAACCTGCCTTTTTAAGTATGATTATAGGGAGCGTGATCATATGATCTGACAATATTTCAGCAAGTAGTAATTTACTTCTTAGACACTGTCAATAGTAAATGAGTCAGTAATACATGTAAATTAGACGTAATCTGCAATCAGAGGTTACAAACTAATTATTGCCTGTCACAACCCAGAGATGAGGGGCCACGTGCACCCCAACACCACCTGCTTTCTGCTACAGCAATCCCTCTAGGTTGTGGATTTAGGGGGAATCTCAGTGCCCAGCCTGCATAGTCAGCCCAGGAACAACCAGTCCTCAAGAACAGGCAATGATCCCTTAGGATAGGACCAGCAGGAACATCAAGATATAAGCCAGTTTAATGAAATAAATAAAAATCCATCCAAAGTCCTAGGGCTCCAAACTCCAAGACCGTAAGACTTTGGAATCCATCCTCCATTTTTTTCTAAGTCCTACGGGCTTGAATAACGAGTTACGGGCTTGGAGGTCATTCAAGCCCGTAAGACTTTGGACGGAAATTAAACATGAAATAAAGTATTTTATATTGGAGATGTGCAAGCTTGAGAATGTTGTGCTTTTAATTCTAATGTCAACCATTGTGTTCCCAATCATTTACAGTGCTGTATTCAATTTATATTTGTATTTAAAGTGCTCTGGTCTTACAGGCTTGAACCACGAGTTACAAGCATTCGTCCTCGATCATGTTTAAGCCCGCAAATGCTACTGCCAAGAGAATGGTTTCCGATTCTCGCGACCAGCGCATAACTTTCAGGCCCGGCTAATTGAATAGCAGAGTAAAAGTAGACCTACTGGAGCCCGCAACTCAATTGCAGAAAATCATCTGTCTGCAATGGAGCTACGGCCCCGAATTGAATAAAGTTGTCTAGGTACCCCCCTCCACTACTCTGCTGGCCAACTCCTACCCCTCCAAACAGGTAACCCCCATAACTGGAATTCTCTGACCTAATACACTCCATTAAACTGCCTGGGGAAAATGTAGCATTTCAATACCAAACATGCCTATGAACCACCTTTTTATCAATACATTTACACAATAATACATGCAATAATTCCCATCTCTAAAGGCCACACACACACGCTGCCCTGCATTATACACACACATTAATTATGATTAATTCATAATTGGGCATCACAGTGCCAATAAGTAATATTTGCAGATTAGGCTTGCAATCAAGCAATCTAGCAATCTATAAAATGCATCTGTTTTAGTCCATGTGGGTGTTATGATTTGTATTACCTCTTGAGTCCTGGGATTGATATTACTCAAAAATAACATTTAAAAACAATATTTTTGAATTGCATATTTGTGGGTTTGAGACTGTTGTGCAATTAATTATGTGTTTCTATACCTTCCCATGCTTTTAAAGTACTGTATTGTGTGTTTAATAGCTGTTACAGCTCTAATAAGTCTTTGAAAAAGCCCTTTTGAGTCCTATTTCGTACTCGTAATATTTTTGACAGAAACTTGGTACTTTTTTCAGTTGCTGGTTAAGCTATTTGCAAGCCAGAGCTATGGGTCTAATAGAATATCGATTTTGTGTAACTTTAATTACATAGAGCTCATAATATTTGAGCTGTGCAAAAACCGATGGAGTTCTAAGGCTAAATATGCGTCTTTGGCTGGCCGGGGATTTCTTAATTGGATTGCGAGTAGCTAATAGAATATGTGGCAATATTATGAGTGATTTTAAGTATGTCTAAATTTATGAATTGGGCAATAGAATTGGTCCCTTTGGCTAGTTGGTCCAGAAGGCAAGGCCCCTGGGGTGCCCCTACGCTCTAAAAAAAAATGAAATCCCCCCCCCCCCCCCCCAAAAAAAAAATAACACAGCAATGCCTACCTAAACCACTAGTAGCTCTGCTTTTGACTTAGGCAGAAACACACCCTGTTCAAAATCTTCATAACCTCAATAAGAAGAAGGGAGAAGGATGATTTGATAGAAATCAAATGATTTAATAATGTTCCAGAGGGAAGTGTCTTTACAAAGAAGATGCATGCAAGAACAAGATGCCATCATTTGAAGTTGAAAGGTGGAATATTTCGGGGTAATGTGGGAAATTACTACTTTACAGAAAAAGTAGTAGATAAGTGGTAGAGTCAAATACAGTTAAGGAATGTAAGCATGCATGGGATAAGCACAAGGCTATTCTAAGGCTATTTCTTGTAAATAGATATAATTGGCAGACAAGATTGGACCATTTTGGTTCTTATCTGCTGTCAATTTTTATTTCTGTGGTCTGAGGGAGGGTGATATGGAGCACCTGGAAACACAATATTTTTTGCCCAAAATGGCATATTAGTGTTGAGAACATGTAAATAATACGTTTGCAATGTAAATCTTCCTTCAAAATGGATTTTTTTCAGAAAATATGTTCCTCACACACAAAATGAAGTTCATGGACATTGTAGGGGTGATGTTATTTTGGGTGAGTTCTGCCCCCATGTGTCTAGCCCAGTGAGTGAATGCTTTGTTTAAGTGAGTGAGCAGGTGCTTGAACAATACATGCGCCCATCCAATAATACTGCCCCCAATGCTACATTACAAATATGGCAATGCAAAGTGCCAGCTTTGTAGAGCACTGATTTGTTCACTGACCAGTATGCATTCTGTAAAGAAAGCAGTCCAAACAAGCAGCTCAAAAAGGCAATGGCTGCCCACTGTAAATTGTAGTTTCATACAAAAGTAAAACAAAACATAAAAATAGAGGTGCTCAATCAGAGAACGAACTAACCTTAATAGGTTAGTTCTATGGCCATGATAACCCACTCTGAGAGCAACCTCTTAGCTCACTTGTGCCCTTCACATGGATAAATATCCTGTAGTATATCAGTCTGGTCCCACTCACTAAAGTGTTCCAGCCCCGAAATACCAGGCAATTCTACCTTGAGCAGAAGAAACAGCAAGCTCCATACGTACTTTTGGCTTTTTTTTTATTGGGCGTCATCAGTGAGGTGTAGCTGATATCTCCCTAAGGCACAGTGAGCAAGGGGTCCACATCTAAAAGTCCCATATCACCCTTAAGGAGACTAATCCCTAAGGGTCATTTGAATAAACAAAACACAAAAATAGTGGTGCTCAATCAGAGAACGAACTAACCTTAATAGGTTAGTTCTATGGACATGATAACCCACTGTGAGGGCAGCCACTTTTAGCTCACTTGTGCCCTTCACAGGGAGAAATATCCTGTAGTATATCAGTCTGGTCCCACTCACTAAAGTGTTCCAGCCCCGAAATACCAGGGAATTCTACCCTAAGCAGAAGAAACAGAAAAATCCCAGGCGTAAGTTTCGGCCTTCATTGGGCCTTGTCAGTGAGGTGAAGCTGATATCTCCCTAAAAAAGTAAATACATTAAGAAATAAAATAATTTATATGTTTTACTTAAGAATGTTGGCTATACATAGAAACATATATTTGACAGCATGTAAGAACCAAACAAGTCCTATATCTGGTCTGTCCGTTCTACCTACCTAAAAACCTCAGGGTAGCCTTATGCATTCTTAAAGTGTGTTTGGCCCCCCTACCACTTCCAACGGAACAATGATTCTGTTATCTACTTTCTATTATCAGGTTTAGTTCTACAAATCAGCATATTGTGTTGGACTACAGCTGTTCTTTAAATGTATGTTTTTATGATTATATACATATACCCCTACAAACAAACAATATGTGAATGGGTGTGAAATCCAGATTCCTTAAGTTAGATATATCCCTAAAGTAAATAAAATAAAACACCATGATACATAAAGCCAGTAATAACATTTATTTTCATTTTCCAGTGACTTAGCTCCACTGTTGGGATTGCTCATAGTAAGAGATATATTACATCTGATGTAGCTTTTATGGATATCGAGTATAACATAAGCTTAGACAAAACAGGATTAAGTGAGATAACAAGGAAAAGCATTGTACGTTACAGATGTATATTTTAAAACTTCCTATTTCACTGTTGCATATTAACAAAACCAGATCAAGGGCCTCATTCAATTGCAATTTGGCCAATTGAATAGGGCTCTATATAAGCACAGAGCATATCTTTTTACAGAAGTTTTTAGTTAATGAAGACCTAGCTTTTAATAGAAGCTCACTAACTAAAAACCTCTGTAAATAAAATATGCTCTGTGCTCATATAGAGCCCTATTCAATTGGCCAAATCGCAATTGAATGAGGACCCAAGTATTTGCAACTTAATACCATTTTGTTAATTTAAGATGTCATGGGCTATGGAAAGGTAATCAACATTCATACTGAAATTACTGAACTGGAATATAACTATTTTATGCTATTTTTAAGTAACCATATTTTTGTTATTTCAATGTATTGTTAACCTGTGATGTTTGCATGTAGTATGTGATAGGCTTCACATATCTGTGCGATTTCTACAAGGATACATGAGTCTTGGATTTCTTATTTTTGCTATATCAGTTACGTACACACCTCACAGGATAAACTCTGGCTCCTAATTTATAAAACTGATCAATATTTATAAACTAAAAATGTTTTTAATTTTTCAGCAAACTGCCAAATATTGGCACGTACAAAGTTTAATAAATCATGCTTATTTCCCCACATAGTAAAAGAATATTAGGGAATAACTATCATAATAGTATTTTTGTACTGATGAATCATACATTTATTTTTCAATTAAATTGGGAAAAGGAGCATAACAAGACTTTAGCTCCTGAGGATTGTTCTGAAATATTTAAAGAAACTTATAGGAGTAGCAGGAATGCG
Source organism: Discoglossus pictus (assembly GCA_027410445.1). Classification (NCBI taxonomy): domain Eukaryota; kingdom Metazoa; phylum Chordata; class Amphibia; order Anura; family Alytidae; genus Discoglossus; species Discoglossus pictus. Next base: position 84,289,349 of record CM050166.1, on the reverse strand, counting down.
TTATCACTGATACTTCATAAAAATATCCGCGTAGAACATATATGGTGCAGACTAAGGGGTCAATTACATGGCTCCTGTAAGACAAACTAAAAAGTTAAAAATAAATGCAAGGAAGCATTTTACAGCACTGTAAATGATAGGGGACACACTGGGGGACATAAGGATGACATGCAGTACATTGGCTAGCTGGCACATCGCCACTAGCCAATACTGTCATTTGTGGCCACAAGTCCGCCGGGCTTGGAGAACGGGTTCTCGCATTAACCTTTACAGCGGGGGTAAGCCTCTATTTAACCCAATCAGTCCCATAAGGGTCTATGAAGACCCTCACAGGACAATGAGAACCCTATAATTAACCCCATAAGTGCCATGAGGGTCCTCCTGGATCCTCATGACACTAAGTACAATCACTACACTACACTATCCCCCACAATAAACATCTAAATCTAAACTAACCCCCTCTACCCTAACCTATTAACCCCTACCTACCTAACACTACCTACCTACCCCCTATTATACCCCACCCCACTAATTACACAAAATTTTAAAAAAACTGTCACCAAAAATAAAAAAATGTGCATTACAACCCCCCACTACAAAAAATAAAAAAGGACATTACAAACCCCACCCCAATACAAAAAAATAAAAAAGGACATTTACAAACCCCACCCCAATACAAAAAAATAAAATAGGTCATTACAAACCCCACCTCCAATACAAAAAATAAAAAAAGGAGAGTACAACCCCCACTACAATTATTTTTTTAAATTACACCTGCAAACAAAAGGCATACACAAATATACATAACATTACAGTAAAAATACATTATAAATATACCCCTAACTATAATACATTACCCCCTATCTATACATTACCCCTATCTATACATTACCCCATCTATACATTACCCCCTATCTATACATAATCCCTATTTATAATAACTCCTTATCTATACATTACCCCTATATATACATAACCCCCTATCTATACATTACCCCCTTTCTATATATTACCCCCTATATATACATTACCCCCTATATATATATAACCCGTATCTATACATAACCCCCTATCTGTACATAACCCCCTATATATGCATTACCCTTTATCTAGAATACATTAAACCCTAAATCTAAGCTAAAATAGAATAATTAAGACCACTTACCTGTGCAAATGTCCCTTCAGGAAAAAAGGAAACCCAGAAGAAAAAAAGAAACATCTAATTAGTACAAAACACTACATACAAAAAATACACATTGTAAATACAGTATTAAACTCACCTCTCCTCCTTTCCCCCGGATCGGCCCCTGGAAAAAAGATAGATAATATAAGTACAACAAATATACATAAAACATGATGAACATTACACATAAAATACACTAACTTACCTGCAGCTTTTTGAAGGGGCCAGCCGAGGCAGAAAATGACAAGGCCGGGGACATCGCGGACAGGTAAGTTTAATGTATTTTATGTGTAATGTTCATCATGTTTTGTGTGTATTTTTTGTACTAATGTTATCTATCTTTTTTCCAGGGGCCGATCCGGGGAACAGAAGAAGATGGACGGGGACATGCTGGAAAGGTGAGTTTAATACTGTAATTACAATGTGTATTTGTTATATGTAGTGTTTTGTACTAATTAGATGTTTCTTTTTTTCCTAGGGGTTTCCTTTCTTCCTAAAGGGACATCTGCAAAGGTAAATGGCCTAAATTATTCTATTTTAGCTTAGATTTAGGGTTTAATGTATTCTAGATAAAGGGTAATGTATAGATAGGGGTAATGTATAGATAGGGGGTTAGGTATAGATAGAGGGTTATGTATAGATAGGGGGTTATGTTGTCTAGATAGGGGGTAATGCTGTCTAGATATTGGGTAATGTATGATAGGGGGTTATGTGTTATAGATAGGGGGCCATGTATAGATAGGGGGTAATGTATTGTAGTAAGGGGTATATGTATAATATATTTGTTATATATATTTGTTGCAGATGTGTAATTTTTTTTACATTTTTTGTAGTGGTGGGTGTTGTGATGTCCTTTTTTTATTTTTTGTAGTGGGGTGTTGTAATGTACTTTTTTTATTTTTGGTGACATAGTTTTTTTTAATCTTTGGTGACATAGGTTTTTTTATTTTTTGTAATTAGTGGGGTTGGAGGCTTAATAGGGGGTAGGTAGATAGTGTTAGTTACATTGGGGTTAATAGGTTGGGGTAGAGTGGGGGTTAGTTTAGATTTAGATGTTAATTGGGGGGAATAGTGTAGTGTAGTGTTTGTACTTAGTATCATGAGGGTCCTGTAGAACCCTCATGGCACTTATGGGGTTAATTATAGGGTTCTCATTGTCCAATGAGGGTCCTAAAAGACCCTTATGGGACTCATTGGGTTAAATAGAGGATTATGGGGGTCTGTATGGACCCCCATAAGTGATGGGATTAGATAAAGGCTTATGGGGGTCTGTATAGATCCCCATAAGTGATGGGCTTAGATGGAGGCTTATGGGGGTCTGTATAGACCCCCAAAAGTGATGGGGTTAGATGGAGGCTTATGGGGGTCTGTATAGGCCCCCATAAGTGATGGGGTTCAATAGGGCTAGAAGGGGTTAAATAGGCCCAGTTGTGGTTAGTTAGGGTATAGTTAGGGTTAAGGGGTTAATGGAGTATAGTTAGGGTTAATAGTGTAGTGTTTACACTTTGTCAAGAGGGTCCTGGATGACCCTCATGGCATTTGTAGGGTTAACCTAGGGGTTAATAGTGTCCAATACAACTGATGGGGTCTATTTTAGTCTCATGGGGGTCTATATTGACCACCATGAGTGATGGGGTTAATTTTAGGTGCCGGGGGGGTACTTATAGTAGCCCCGCGGCTTGGGGGTAACCATTAGTGTGCCACAGGGCCTTTAAGGACCCGCAGCAGAAAATTTAAGCCCTGCAATTCCCAGGGCCTAAATTTTGAATTCAAGCCCGTGGCGGGAAATTCGAAATCACGTAGATGCTGCGAGGGTCGCGATCGAGACCCTCTACATCAAGGGAGGGGGTTAAGGGGAGCCTGCAGGGGTCCTGATCAGACCCCTGCAGCAAGGGTTAATGTGTGCACCCTGCAGGGGTCCCAATAGGACCCCTGCATTATAGGGTTAATGTGTGCACCTCTGTCGGACCCCAGCATTATAGGGGTGATGTGGGGACACTGTGGGGACAGTGCAGGGGTCATGATCGGGTCACGATTGCGTCCCCTGCAGCCAGCGGGGGGCTTAATGGAAGCAGCCGCAAGGGCTTCACAGCCCTTGCGGCTGCTCCCGGGTACAAGTAAGCTGCGGCCCTTTGGTCCATTTTGCGGGCTTGGCGGAGGGCTGGCCGGAGGATTTGAATAGGGTCAGGTACTTCCATGGTGCCGCAATCTCTTGCGGCCACGTGGGATCAAAGGCTTTCCCTGTGGCGGGGGTGGCTGCAAGGCATAACAGGGCGCCGGCCGCAAGCCGGCAAGAGCCCTGGGTCGCAAGGGAATAGAATACCTAAGTAGCTTGCGGCCATCCCTTGCGGCCATGCAGCTCCTACGGCCATTAATAGAATGAGGCCCATCGTTTTTTAGCTCTAATGTATGATGTGCAGCCTGCCTTACATGAACCTGTAGTAATCTTACAATATCTTACAGTCTCTTTACTAGAGCCCTCTGAGTCTTAAAAGCATAACTAATCAGAATGTACTGGTTAAACATTTAACCAAATAGGAATAGACTATTAGGCTTGTTTGGTTGGTTACTCGTTAATTCAAATACTGATTGACACATATTTTAGTCAATTAGAAGCCTACAAATACGTATATGGAACTAACGACTTGCCCGTCAAAAATGACGGCAATAAAATTTGAAGGCTGGCAATGCTGTTTGCCACACAATGCAAGGCTTTCCCGCCTCTAACTTGAAGGCCTCACGATGAGCGTCTTCAAAACAGTTACGGGTTTACGGACAACATTTTTTTCCTCACCGATTTCCGATCTCCTAAAACTCCAATTAGCTTGCAACCTCACTCACAGGCTCCCCGCCTCTCCCCATTCGGCGCTCATTGCCAGCCTCTTTCAAAGTCTTGCGGGTCTCACGATGAGCCCCTTCAGCGCGCATTGCGAGGCCCGTAATGAGCTCCTTCGGTACTCACTGCGTATGCGCAAGCCCGTAACTTTTAACATAGCGTTACCGACAAAATTGCAATTACGACAACTAAACTATCATATGTGATCGCACCAAAAAGCTGTTATTCCGTTGCGAGAGCTCCTCAAAGGACAGTTTTTTTTGTTGTTGAGAGCAGCAGGTATTTCCTTGGACTGAAGAGAGGAATGAGGGCCTTCAAGCAAGAGAGAAGAGGACTGACTTCTACAATCATCATTGATATGTCAGCTCAACCAGGGTTTAAGATTGAGGACAAGGGCGTTGCTGATCATTTCTGGAGGATCATCCAGGGAGGGTAACATAAAATGTTAAACATTTTCCTCTCAGGTAATGTAAGATTGTTTATTGCAATTTATTTTATTGTAATTTTGTTCGTATTTTCCATAATTAATTTCTTAAGTTATATTTTTTATATAGTGTTTGCTTTTTGGGGGTAGTGTCAGGGAATGTTATGGGGGGATGGGGCCCATGGGAGTCTATAAGAACGCTATGGTAGTTAGGGTGTCATGAGGTTTAATATGCTCCACACATCATTTCTTAACCCCATCATTTCTTAACCCCACACAAGGACACAATTAGTCGAAAAACCATAAACCTAGTTTTTAAGTAGAGAAACAAAGTGCTTCTGATGGTCCATGGTGGCATTCATGATACTTTGTTAAAAGTTGTGTGGATAGCAGGTCTTTCATTTATTGATTCATTTATTGTTATAAACTCTGCCTGCTTTTAGGCATGTGGAGTCAAATTCTGTAAGATCTAATTATCTAATAAATCATCCTCGCATCACCTTGTTCCTTCCTCACCCACCGCTCATTCTCCTCATGATTAAACAAAGAAAAAAATAATTCTTCTAGACTTAACGATTCTTTAAATTCAGATTTTCCCTGAAACATTACATACTTCACATACAAGTACAGTTTTCTTGAGCTACAGCACAGCCCACTTTCCTGTACTCCCCTCAATGAACATTAACCATCAGAAGCATCACATATATAGTTGTGAGCGTACGAGTTGTTGCTAACGCTGCGGGCTCGCACAGCGAGCCCGCGGCCCTCGCAAAGGCGAAGCGAGGGCCTCAGTTGCTGGCATGGAGCGCCGTACCTGAGGACCTCGCAAAGCGAGGGCCGCAGTTGCTGGCATGGAGCGCCGAAGGCGCTCCATGCCAGCAACTGTGACCCTCGCAAACTTCACGTCGCAACCCAAAGAGCACGACACACACATTACGACACTCGCAAACAACATACGACACACGTTCACACACATTACGGCCTCGCAACACTCGGACGCAACTCGCGAACATTACAAAATATAAAACACAATACATACACACAGCACATACATAAAAACCTTACCTACACCAAGAGGTAGCACCCAGGACCTCAAAAATGCAACTTAGACCTTCATTTTACTCGAAATAAAAGAGTTTAGAGACTAAAAAAAACTCTAAGCGAGAGAAAAAATGGCCGCCGAACAAAACGAAAACGAGGCTACAGCACTCTAAACTCGCAAAATACCACAAGAAACTCGCAAAACGCCACAAACGACCTACGGATATTCATACCACACACTGCACACATTCAGCATGCTTACACAGCAGCTCCACACCACTAATGCTGCAGCAACATCAACACAGATTGCCAGCTCTTCATCACAATGCTTCAAAATAGGTAAAGTATATTCATTTAGTAATGTATTACATATGTCATTATTATACACCAAACAGCATTAGCTACCTTACAATTTCATTGCCGTCATTTTTTGACGGGCAATTCGCTAGTGTAAATATAACATACAGAATTCCTTATTTACAGCCTTATTAAATTGCGATTCAGTAAGTTTAAAAGGGCTCTATATAAGCACTTATAGAAGTTTTTAGTTAGTGAAGACCTTGCTTTTGGATAGAAGTTCACTAACTAAAAACTTCTGTAAAAAAAATATGATGTGTGCTTAAATAGAGCCCTTTTAAATTTACTGAATCGCAATTTAATAAGGCTGTTAATTTGTAAAGTTATCACTTTAGGATCACTACATTACCCATTAGATGAAATTATCCACCAGTTAGGTTAATGAGTGTGTTTACTGCAGCTTCCCATTGAAACTTCACGGTTTAAAAATAAACTCAATTAGCAGCAGGACTTTGTAGCATTAAGATTTAAGACTAAGGCAGCTAATATGGTAATAAATGTAACAAGTAAGCAGCCCATGGAAAAAAAGCAGGCTGTTTTTCACATCCCTGTATCAAACCAAGAATGGAGGGCCCTGTCTTTGAGCTTAAAATCAAGATACATGGTACTTTTCCCAAAGCACTTTACAAAATTGAAAACTAAATGGTTTTGGGTGTATTACAGGAGGGTGATAGATACCTACCTCCCACTTTTGATGGTAAAATTGCCTTACCGCCCACTGGTGCCACAGTAACTCAATTTATCCTCTCTCATTTCTGGTTACATAAATCATATAACCCTAGCTATGTATCGCCCTGTTCTTACTAGATAGTGATCCGGTCCGTCCTGACTGCTGTTCCTAGGCTGTCTCACCAGCTCTCCAATCAGCCAAGTGTGGTGCTGCGGCTCTCCGGCATGTGACGTTACTCATCAGGGCAATTACCCCACCGCCCACCATGAAAGCTTGAATTGCTTAAATTACTAGTGGGTGGTAGGGACCAGATTGACTACCACTGCTGTAGAGTATGCAGTTGTGCAGATTAAGGCTGAGGGTGATACACATATTTAAACAAATATGTTTTAAGGAATTGTTTTTAAGGTTTTGAGGCAGGAAGAAAGTCTAGTGGAGTGGGACAAGAAGTTCCATAGAGTAGGAGCAGCACAAGAAAAGTCCTGAAAAGATCTTGTAATAAGAGCAGGAAAGAAGAATGTCATTAGCAGAGTGAATAAGATGGTTGAGGGAATATTTTGAGACAAGAGGAAGGATATAAGGGGGTACATTGTTGTTGGGGGCTTTATACATGTACAAAATGTACAAGACTGTGCATTAAAATCATGGGTGTGGTGTGGGTGGATCCCAGAAGGGCAAGAGGGTTTTTGTGCAAAAAGGGGATACCTAAAGCGAGTAATGTCATAGTCTAGAATAATCATGATACATAGCATCTACCAGGGTCTCATGTGCTCATTACACCACTGCAACCTGGATCTGATAAAAAAAGGATCATCAGAAATCACTCAATCAAAGTAACCATTACTGTGCATAGCACTTACTTCCACACACAGTGTGTTTTCATATATTATCAAATGGATGATCAGAATCTGGAAAACAGGAAGAGGAGGTTGTGGAACATGCCTTTATGGTCATGAGATTGGGCTATTAAGACCTACAGATACAAGAAAAAAATACCAATCAGAACATTATTTGAATTGACTTCAACACCTCATCTCAATGGCAAGCCACATTGAACATCTATTGCTAAAATATTCAACATAACCATACGTAGTGTGGAGCACAATCTGCAGCCAGGCAATCGTATATCAACATTAATACTAAATAATATTAATTGCAGAGTGTGGATGAGGAGGATTTAGGGGATGTTCTTGCCTACCTCCTCTTCTTCCTCAGCACTAGGCCCCACCTTCCTTGCCCGTGCGCCTCCTCTCTCTACCACGATGAGGTGTTGGAGTGAAGGGTGCGTCCACCTGGGGTGGCTGTGTGGCAGCTGGCATTGGTGGTAAGGTGTGAGATAAGGAGGCCAACGGCTCTGGTTGCGATGGTGGTGGAGCCAGTGAAACCAAAGGCTGGAGAGATATGACCTGGGCCTCCGGCAATTGCAAAAGCCGCTCAATCAGTGTTCTCTGGGCTTATCTGTCCCTATTTGCCTTTTGCTCATAGCTCTCCATCCTTTGATTGTGCCTCCTTATCTCACCAGATAGCAACCTGATGCTGTCAACGAGGTTGCAATGACATTCTGCCTTTCCATAATAATATGTTTGCTTCCTGGATGTACATGGTTATTGCTGCCCCATATATCTTTAGTCATAACTAGAGAGCTTACAGTGCTATTGTATGTCAGTTATTTATGTGTGCGGGGGTTCATGTGTGTGCATATGAGGTTGTGATGGTATATATGATACTCACGTTGCAGAGTTCCAGGAAAACCTTAATCCAGCTGTCCTGGAAAGCCCACTACTGCCGCTTGCTTGATCCACTGCTTCAGGGTCCGCTCCCATCCACAGTATGTAATGTTGGCTGGTATCAGCCTTCGCTCCCATCTTCCTTTTCACCTTCCTCCAGCTGTCATTATATCTGTGTGTTCACAGACTTGACATCCCTGTTTGCAACCCCTAATGCAGCAACAGCTGTAGCAACCTCAGTCCAGGCATGTGTCTTCTGATTAGGCCTCACTTCTCTCCCACCATGTATGATGCTATAGCAGCAAGGATTTTACTGAGGAGGATCGCCCTGTACTTTAGCACAACCTATTGCCCTACCAACTGTGCCTGGGGTTCTTGGCCTCCTTGTTCTCTCCCTGGGGCCAGTCCCTCATCCCCACTACCTACCCCCTGGGATAAGGTCCCTACTCGTTGTGTGCCTAAATCTGGGGACACATCCCCCCCCCCCCTCTGCTCTCCTACACCTCTACCTCCCCTCCCTGACCTGCCTCCTCTTCTCCCTCTCTCTCTAACTCTACCTCTCTTCTTCCAGTGTTCCCCTCTCTCTCCTCCTTACTTCTCCTTTCTGCACTCTCCTCCTCTCCTTACTATCCTGCTCTCCTCCTCCGATGCCCCCTCTCTCTCCTCTCCTCTCTCTCCTCCTCTCCTCACTCTCCTCTTCTGCTCTCCTCACTCTCCTCCTCCTGTCCTTCTATGTTCCCCTCTCTCTCCTCTTCTCCTCTCTCTCCTCACTCTCCTCCTCCCCTCCTCTACCCTCCTGGAAATTATGAAATGCATATATGGATAAATCAATATAATATATACAATACGTGTATGTGTATGAGGGAAAACAAGAATGTAAGTATTATGTGTCTTATAGTATGGGAATTGGGGAGTAGGTGCTGGTATGGGGTATGTAAATGTACTGTGGCCTATGGCTATGTATAGCTATGTAAACATATTAAACTATGTGTGTGAATTATGTGTTGTCAGTAATTACGTGTGGTAAATTAAGTGTTAATATTTCTTAATAGTCAAAATAGCCAAAAACTTACAAAACTGCTCTCTCTCTCTCTCTCTCTCTCTCCAAAGCTTAGAAACCAACCAAAGCCTAGACCTGTGTGTTCACATGCTCACCTACGGTTTTCGCTGGCTTTTAAAGTAGTTTTCAGATGCGTTCATTAACGGTTCCTATTGGTTAATTGGCCTGTAACAGGATCAAAATGACAGCCTTGCTTGAGTTTGGCACGCTTCATCAGATCGGATACCCAGAAGCGTTACATACGTAACCCGGGTTTACCGGTTTGAGACTTCTCCCCTTAAATGGTGGCCTTGTTCAATTTAATCGCTCTGTAACTATTGCAAATGAATAGGGGCCTTAGTGTTTACACCTTAATCTTTTTAGCACTTACCCAAAATATAGTTTTACTGTCTGTATATAAATTCTAAATCATATATAGTTATAGACCTAATAGCAAGTGTTAGAACATCATATTTAATCAAAGAAAAAGACACTCAGCAAGGCTATTAGGAACTTCTCCTTATGGAAAGGTCAGCAAGGAGCAAGTTGCAGCAGTCGAGGCAAGATGTAATGAGAAAATGAATCAGAATTTTAGTTGTGTCTTGTGTAAGATAGTGACGTATTTTGGAGATTTTTTTTTTAGGTGAAAATGACAAGATTTTTTATTCATTGTATGTTAGGAATGAAAGAGAGGTCAGGGTCCAGGAGAACCTCAGGACAACGGGCCTGGGAGGTAGAAATGATGATGGCATTGTCAACAGTGAGAGATGTTTGAGGAGTGGAAGCTGTAGTTGATGGTGGGAAGATTAGGAGCTCAGTTACATAGTTACATAGTAGTCCATCAAGTTCAACCTTTAAAGATCTCCTCTGATCATCTGCAATATGCGGATTAGTTATTAATTAATTAGTTGTTAATTAATTATTAATATTATAGTATTTGAGGATGAATAAAGAGTTAGTCCATCAAGTTCAACCTTTTTAGATCTCTCTTGATCTTTTTAATATGTGGACTATTTCTTATTAATTATTAATTGATCCAGAGGAAGGCAAACAGAAAAAAAAAAAACATTGAAACTTTGCCAACTGCCTCATAAGGGAAAAAAAAAATTCCCTCCTGACCCCAGAAACTGGCGACCAAATTTCTCCCCGGATCAATATTCCTTTGCTAGTTATCTAGGATAACCTTGAATGCCCTCTTTATTCAAAAAAATATCTAACCCCTTTATGAAGTTATCTATCGAATTTGCTGTCACCATCTCCTTTGGTAGAGAATTCCACAGTTTAACCACCCTAACTGTGAAGAACCCTTTTCTTTGTTTAGGGTGAAATCTTTTTTTCTCTAACCTCAAAGGATGTCCTCTTGTCAGTTGAAAATCTCTTGCTACAAAAAGTTCACTTGACAAAGCCTTATAATGACCCTGGATGTATTTAAATAAGGTAATCATAACCTCTTGTAGACGCCTTTTTTTTTAGCGAAAATAAGTTTAATTTGGTTAGTCTTTCTTCATAACTTAGCCCCTCCATTCCCCTTATTAGTTTTGTTGCCCTTCTCTGTACTTTTTCCAGCTCTAAAAAGTCCTTTTTATGAAGTGGTGCCCAAAATTGTACTACATATTCCAAATGAGTGTGTACTAGGGATTTGTATAGTGGTAGAATTATATTTGCTTCCCTTGCTTCTATACCCTTCTTAATACATGCTAATATTTTACTTGCGTTTGCAGCTGCTGCTTGGCATTGAGCACTGCTACCTAGGTGGTTGTCCACTAGTACTCCCAAATCCCTTTCAATATCTGATACCCCTAGATTTGCTCCATTAAGATTATAAATTGCATGGCTATTTTTCCTTCCCAAATGCATAACCTTACATTTATTTGTATTAAATCTCATCTGCTATTTAGCCGCCCATTTCTCTAATTTATGCAAATCCCTTTGTAGGGAAAGTACATCATTGTCTGATTTAATTACCTTGCACAACTTAGTGTCATCAGCAAAAATGGAGACACTACTTTCAAGTCCTACTTCTACGTCAATAATAAATATGTTAAAAAGGAGAGGACCTAATACTGAACCTTGAGGAACCCCACTTACCACATTAGTCCAATTGGAGTATGTTCCATTTACAACAACCCTTTGCTTCCTGTCTTTTAGCCAGCTCTCGATCCATGAGCAGATATTTACTGCAATTCCTGTATCCCTTAGTTTGCTCAAAAGTCTCCCACGAGGCACTGTATCAAAACCCTTTGCAAAATCCAAAAAGACTACATCCACTGAGTTGCCCTGATCCAAGTTCCTACTAACCTCCTCATAGAAGCTAATTAGATTGGTCTGACATGACCTATCCTTCATAAATCTGTGTTTACTGCTACCTATGATCTTGTTCAAATAGACATATTCTTGTATTCTGTCCCTTATTTACCCTTCTAATAGCTTCTCAACTACAGATGTGAGGCTCCCTGGTCTATAATTCCCCGGATTTGCTCTTGCTCCCTTCTTAAATATAGGTATCACCTCTGCTTTTCTACAGTCATTTGGTAGAGACCCTGTAGTGAGTGAGTCTTGAAAGATTAGATATAATGGTTTGGCTATTACAGAACCCAGCTCCCTCAGTACCATTGGATGTATTCCATCTGGACCTGGGGTTTTATTAACATTTATTTTCTCCAATTCTGGATTCTGGATTTCTTCAGTCTCTGACATATTAATTTTGATTTGATGGAGGCAGTTGGTAACTCGTGCTAGAATAGAGGTGATAGATCTGGTGCTGAGAGGCAGATTTGAGTGTATTCTGCATATAGATGTTAATGAAATCAAAAGTATTTTATTAGGGTACCACAGGAGAAGATGGAGAAGAGAAAAGGGCCTGGACTGAACCTTGGGGTATGCCAATGGTCAATGGGTGAGGCGAAGAAGAGAAGTCAGAAAAGGAGACACTAAATGTTCAATCTTCTAGGTAAGAGGTAAGCCATGAGAGAACTATGTCATATATGCCAAGAGAGCTGAAAATTTGGTTTAGAAGAGGGCGGTCAACTGTGTCATAGGCAGCACAGAAATCCAGGAGAATTAGAATAGAAAAGTGACCCTTTGACTTGGCAGTAAGCAAGTCATTAGTAAGCTCTGGATAAAGACTAAACTGTTGAGTTCCTATGAAAAAATCTAGTAGGAGTGTGACCTGAAAATAGTCAGAAACTCTTTAATGACTCTTGTGGACCCCTTATGTTTGTGTAAACCTCTGTTAAAAAAACAACAACCTTGGTATTGAACATTTTAAACCAATACATAGAAGTACTAAAATGCATATTTAAGAATTTAAAACATTTGCAGAAATTACATTTATGTGTATAAAATCCAACACATTTGGAACATTATTAGTAGGGCAGATACAATGTAACAGCTAATGTTCCCTTAGCAGTAAATTTTCTCATTTCTTTGAGTCTTGCCATTAATCTATTACTGTCCTGTAACGGATTTGATGGAACATTCTGTTGTCTCTTAGTTTATCCTTTGTTAACTCCTATGCCAAATTAACAGCTGTGGACCTAGAATGAAGAATTACTCCCTGCTGATTGTTATAAACTCACTTGAGTTTCTTTTGGTGAAACTGTATACTGGATGATCCTACAACAATCTTCAACAGAACACTGTGTCACATGTTTCTCAAGTAACCTTGCTCTTCTATTGTAGCATACTCATTCATTATCATGATTTGTAGAGGAATATACAGTATTTGTAAATAGTAACCTACAAACAATTACATTCAGCAGGGTTATGTCACTTCACTAGCTAGGTTTATACTACCTGAAGAGATCTGATATAATAGTGTTATATCCTAGAGCATATTCTGACCACAACATAAATGCTTTAAACATTGTGGCAAACAACTCTAAGCCTAGTTGGCTCAAATACTAATAGAAACGTCTCCTGGAAATCCAGTGTACATTACCAGGGTTTAAGGCCCAACATTACACCACACATAAATGTAAAAGTGTCTCCTAAAACAAGTCTCATGGTCATTGTAATAACACTTAAGGTTGATAGTCACATGGGCTAGTTTCCCACCATGGTCAGTTGTTCCCAAGAAACAGAGTCCATGAGTCTAGGGAACTGTTACAGTACAATTTTAGGCCATAAAGGGCCCTTGCTTGTGTGGTTTATGCAAGTCCCACCCTGAACCCAAAAAGAGGGTTGTGTCATCCCACTAAAACATGAGCCACTTGATTACTGATGAAGGATGTTGTGGACCAACTAATAATGTTAATAATGTATTGCTTCTTGACAAGTATAATGCGCTGTGTGTATTTAGAATATTGTCTGCTCACTTGCAAACAATAGAATTGTTATATTTTTTATAACTGTATTCTAATTAGAGTTACATGGACCACTTGAATGAAGTTCTTGGTCCACTTGTGGTCCATAGACCACAGTTTGGGAACCTCCACTGATAGAAGACCACCACCTACACCCAACAGTGTTGATAGTAGCCAGGCTCTGACCTAAAACATTGACTTTTATTTACAAACTAGATGATTATTTTGTCTTTCAACCTTACCAGATAGTTACTAAATCCAGACTTGTTGTAATCTGAGTATGAGCACTAATATGTTTAAACACATAAAATAGGGATTTTTTTCTAAGAACTGCAATGCTAATCTGCAGTGGTCAGACAACTTTTTAATGCAGATGGCACTTTCATATTTTCTGATGCTGTGAGAAATACATATTTTTCATGGTTTCATATGCCAATTTGTGCATTTGCAAACAATAGGGAGAGTTCCATTGGGTATGGATTCATCTCTAACTGCTTTGCCCAAATATAAGTATCAGCATCTATTTAGCCTGTGTGTTTTTATTGTATTAATTGCTTGTTGTCATAATGATTTCATGGTTAGAGTGTAGGCATCTCCGGGCATCTAGAATACGGTAATAATAATGATTATGTAATGTTGAATGACACTTCTCAGCACAAGAACAATGTCACGAAGACCAAAATGAGCATGAGAGATGAGATAATGACTTCATACTAATTTGGATTTATTTGCCAGAGCTTTCTTGAACTGAGCCTATAGCCTTTGCTCCATAGGTCAACAGTTTTATATATATATATATATATATATATATATATATATATATATATATATATATATACTGTATATACCTCTGGTAACTTCATGCTGTGGTCTGGGCCAATATGGCCAAGCAACACAGTGCACACCTTCTATATAGTCATAATTTCAATACCCTGTTTTAGTTTGCTGTTTTTGTTTTAACAATGGCATTTCTGTTTAAATGTTTAAATGTGACAGCATGCACGTGTTTGACCTTGGTACATGCTAGATCCCTGTTGCCTGTCTTCTGCTCTTGTTACCTTGCCATTGTTTTTTTTTTATTGTCTTTATACATTTACTGGGATACTTCTATTTTGCTATGTTAATTTTTTTTCATTATTTACACTATATGTTTTTTTTGACAGACTTTTTTTGAACTTCTTAGGATAATGTAATGGCAACCAACATTGCTGTTTTTTTGATTGGTTGCCTGGAATACTAGTAATACATTGTAACAAGTGAATAATGGGACAAAATGTAGAGTCATTTTCATGCTTTGATGGGTTATATCATATTGCAGGTTTTTGGCCACGCATTGCAGCCTAAAACGTAAGCAGATGCATATTTATTGCTTCTCCAGGTATTAAAGCAGTGTGATATGTTTTCTTTTCATTAATGTTGTCTCAGGAGACTTTGATGAGTTAATACGTTTCTCTACCATCAAGTCTGAAAATTCTTTTCAATTAAAAACGCATCTCTACAGATGGTATTGACATTAGCAGTGAATGACTATCTACAAAAACAAATACTGGGATATTAAAGGAATTAGCCAATAAATCACTGGATATGTAATGGCCTACAGGTTTTTAAATCAACAAAGTATGCACTAGAGCAAGAGATAAAATATTATATTATATACCTTTAAAATTTAAATTAAAAAAATTAAAGGTGCAGAAATAAACAGACATTACCTAGTAAAAGGCTAATTGGTACTGAGATTAAGAGAGTTTTTATAGATTTCTTTTAACTTCTGGGAGCAAAAAAAGCAAACTATGCGTGAATAATTTATCTAGGAATTCTATCATGAAGTTGTATCAGTTTCCACTGTAAAAACCTTGAAGCAAATGAGGAAAATACATCAACATATGTGACAATCCCCATGAAGAGACACTTGCAAAGTCTCCTAGGCACCAGAGGCAAAGCAAAATATAATAAATTTGCTGCATGTCAAATTTGTGCTGCATGAATAAGGACACCATATGTCAGGGCTATGGTAACAAAAGGATGCCTTTAAATGAAAATATTTTGTATTGAAAATGACTGCCAATGCTATGTGAGTTCATTTCTATATTTTATGAATGCACTTAAAATACCAGATTTTGATATTGTCCAGAACAGTAGCTGCATATTTATATAATTGACTTGAGAGGTAGGAAATCCGGTTCTACAGATTTGTATGGCTACCTTCAGCAATTCATTCACTGTGTACCAGAGTTCATATATTAGTCTCCGAGGCCCTTGTGTTTAGGTAGTTTCTCTCTCATGAGATGCACTTAGAGTAATCTGACAAAGCAGTTTTACACATGGTATATATTTGTTAGCTAGGCAGGTAAAGTATAATGTACTTACATCATGCAGAAAAATTATTTGTTGATATTTATAATATGTTGACAAAAATGTGCAATACTGTGCACATATTAATAATGAAAAATGTATATATTATTATATTTTTTTTTTTATATAAGATATATCATCATTACTTTATAATAGATGGTCCCTGGCTGAATCAGTTGTCACAAATGTGAGAGGACATAAACTTCAAGGACGAGCATCTCAAAATCCCATTCAGCTTATCTTATCTTTGTTAATATCCATAGCTGTGATCAAGTCCTAAGACAAATGTTCTAGCCATTCTACGATCTACCTACCTGGAGAAAACTTTATTAAAAAATAATACATTTTAATAACTAGTAGATGATTACTTGCCTAAACTATACCATATGGTGTAGGTTTGCTGTGTGTGGATTTTCCAGTTTTATAATTTATATAATAAACACGCTGCGTTATTAAGTGTATTTTGTACTTCTATATGTTTTAGTTCTTGTATGGTGAACACTATCTATTGATCAGTTTACTGCGAAGCATCAGTCACCTACAGACCATTCACCCCTCAGCTTAATTTGTCAAATTATACATAGTCAATAAAATCAAGGAACTACTAACTGAGTTTTACAATACATACCAAGTAACATATTGTTTTAACATTTTAGCCATTATACAACTCTTTACAATTACTCAAAAAGGCAGTATAGGGAGTCATTTACAGTTGTGCTCAAAAATTTGCATACCCTGGCACAAATTGTGACATGTATTTTGAAAATATTACTGATCATGCAAAAAATAAATCTTTTATTGAAGGATAGTGATCATATGAAGCCATTTATTATCACATAGTTGATTTGCTCCTTTTTATATCATAATGATAGCAGAAATCACCCAAATGGCCCTGATCAAACATTTACATACCCTTGAATGTTTGGCCTTCTTACAGATACACAAGGTGACAAAAACAGGTTAACATGGCAATTAAAAGTTAATTTCCCACACCTGTGGCTTTTTAAATTGCAATTAGTTGCTGTGTATAAATAGTCAATAAGTTTATTAGCTCTCACGTGGATGCACTGAGCAGGCTCAATACTGAGTCATGGGAAGCAGAAAAGAACCGTCCAAAGACCTACATAACAAGGTAATGAAACTTCATATAGATGGAAAAGTATATAAAAAGATATCCAAAGCCTTGAAAATGCCAGTCAGTAGTGTTCAATCGCTTATTAAGAAATTCAGGGAACTCTTGATACCAAGCCAAGGTCAGGTAGACCAAGGAAGATTTCAGCCACAACTGCCAGAAGAATTGTTCAGAATACAAAGAAAAACCCAAATGTAACTTCAGAAGAAATACAAGCTGCTATGGAAAAAGACGGTGTGGTTGTTTCATGGAGCACAATATGACAATACTTGAACAGAAATGAGGTGCATGGTCGAGTTGCCAGAAAGAAGCCTTTACTGCATCAATACCACAAAAAAAAACAGTTACAATATGCCCGACAACACCTTGACACGCCTCACAGCTTCTGGCACACTGTAATTTGGAGTGACAAAAGCAAAATAGAGCTTTATGATCACAACCATATGTTTGGAGAGGGGTCAACAAGGCATATAGTGAAAAGAATACCATCCCCATTGTGAAGCATGGTGGTGGCTCACTGATGTTTTGTGGGGGGTGATCTCTAAAAGCACAGGAAATCTTGTGAAAATTGATGGCAAGCATGTTATAAGAAAATACTGGCAGACAATTTGCATTCTTCTGCAAAAAGGTTGTGCATGGGACCCTCTTGGACTTTCCAGCATGACAATGACCCTAAGCACAAAGCCAAGTTGACCCTCCATTGGTTACAGCAGAAAAAGGTGAAGGTTGTAGAGTGGCCATCACGGTCTCCTGACCTTAATATCTGGGGAGATCTCAAACGTGCGGTTCATGCAAAACGACCAAAGACTTTGCATGACCTGTAGGCATTTTGCCAAGATGAATGGGCAGCTATACCACCTGCAAGAATTAGGGGCCTCATAGTCAACTATTACAAAAGATTCCACGCTGTCATTGATGCTAAAGGGGGCAACACACGGTATTAAGAACTAAGGGTATGTTTTGTTTTATGATTGTGCCACTCTGTTATAGCCTACAGTTGAATATGGATCACATAAGAAATAAAAGAAATGTGTTTTGCCTGCTCACTCATGTTTTATTTCAAGATGGTACATATATTTCCAATTCATCAAGGGTATGCAAACGTTTGAGCACAACAGTGCTTAAAAATAATACAATTTAATCAGCCCCCTTCCAAAAAAAACACACTTTCCTTAATACATATTTCAAAATGATATTCTGTATAGGTTGAGACACCCTATACTACTGCACCATGTCTAAGTTTAGGAATGATTGCAGTCACTATATTTAACTTAAATTTACAAACTACTGTATATCTTACACTGGATTCAACAACATAGTCATAATATTTAATTTTTTGTAGATATATAAATGGGCCTCAAAAATTGTCAACATACTTCAGCGCATGAATGAATTGAATTGCCCTTCCCTAAAGAAGCCCAAATAATTCTCCTTAATTACAAACTTCACATATTTCCTGACAAGAAAATTAGGGTCACACACCCGTCAGGTTGACAGCTCCAGGAGAGAATATAGAAATAAAGGGGCATTCGATAATCCAGACAAAGTATCAGTGGGTCCATTTGACCTTCATTACATTACATTGATCTGTTGCTTTTCTCTTTCAACCTCCTTATGCTATGTTTATTAAACCCTTTGCCAGCAGTCTTACCAGAATGTAAAGGAGCGTTTACACTATTCAAGGGGTGAATCTTTTCTGTAGATAAATGGAGGCCGTATGTCTGCGGGCTTGAAATTTGCTACAATTACAGAGCGATTCAATTGAACAAGCCTGCAATTTACGGGCCGAAAGCCAAAACCGTAAACCATGCAAACGTAAGTAGCCTTTCAGAGTGTGAACATGATTAATTAAGCAAGGCCGTAACCACTGATTTATAAACAGCCAGTAGTAAATGATGACATCAGTAAAACATGGAGGTTACACGTCAATTAATTAGTGTTTAGAAGTCCGATATGCGATAAGACTCGCAATCCAGCAATGTACAAAATAACAAAAATCAGTGGTGATACTGTTTTAGTCCATGTGGGTGACCTGATGTATTAACTCATTGATTCCCGAGATTGATATAACACGGAAATAAAACCTTCTAATGTCTTTCATCACTTTTCCTGTCTTTTAAAGTGCATTATTGATTTTTTATTTGGATTTGCAGTTCTACAATCAGGTGTTTAACCCCCTTGCAAGTCCTATCTGGTACCCGTGGGATTTTCTTCTACATTTGCTATTTACGGGTGTGAAAACATTTGTGCGCTTGGGGAATTGTATCAATTGAATAGCAATTTGTGATTTTAGCGATTGTAACATTTGAAGGTTTGAAAGATCAAAGGCTTAGTTGGGTTGGAAGTTACTATTTTGGCAACTGCAGGGATTTTCAGCCTGTAACCTGTAGATCGCTTGCAGCCTGCTAAAAGTGGGCACTTGAATAGCAAATTAGTTTACGAGCTACATTACGAGTTCCAGTAACCAACAATTTCTCAATTGTAAAGGGGACATATTCTTCAAAGAAAGTTTTCAATTCGATTTGTTTTTAAACTAATTAAAATATATGTGTTGCTTTCCTTGAGGTGTCCTATTAATTGACACCCTTTACATGTCATTTTAATATTGGCTGAAGACAAAAAAATGAAAGAAAGTAGCAAAATGAAGTACAACAGTTTAAGAATGCCTATTATATGTATATGGTTAAATTGATGAGCTTTTCAGCTAGTCTTTCATAAGCGTGAGTTCTTGTAAACTGACTTTACATTACTTCTTTTGGAAGCACAGGTATTTTAGCTAAGCATGTCTGCATTCAGTATCCTCCTATTGGGAAGATCAGAATAAATCAAAATGGTATTATTATATTATGATTTTTCTTTCACAATTTATAGATAAATTGCTTAGGTGTAACCAAGATTTGGTTATAAATATCAGAAATATTGTGACTAATTCTTTACAGTTTTCAGAGACCTTTATACTAGCTATCTTTACCCTATGGTTTTCTAATCAATTTAGGGAAACTTAAAATGTTTATTCAACAACAATTTTAACTGTACATTGTAAATGTTTTTTTTTTACTTCTAATAAGTCCAATTTTTCTGTTATGCTGTAAGAAAAATGTGTGAATAAAAAATAAAAAATAAATAAACAAAAAATAAAAAAATAAAAAAAAGAATAAATCAAAATGGTAAATTCCATTACAGCATAGTTCCACATAAATGGTAAAAAATTAAATGCCATATTAATTGTTGTATTGCCTTCTAAAATATTTATCATTATCAAGTGTAGTTTACCTGACTTAGCAATAGCCAAAATTCACTAAGCTTTTCAGGCCCTCCAATGTTTGTTGAGATCCCAATGGCAATTCTTTTAAAGATATCTCAGCCTTTGGTGAAGCACTTTGTAGTGAAGCTTAGTGAATTTTGGTTTTAAGTTTCAACTGAACTTATGTCTTCAGGACCATAAAATGAGTAGAGAGTGAATGTAAAATAAAGATGTCTTACTGTTTACATTAAATGTAGGAATTTGTAGACCTGTAACACACATATTGTTACTCTGTACTTTGCAGCTGTTCACACACTGTTTTGTCTCTGAACATTACTACAGAGGTCATTTACAGGTATAAAAGGTCAGAAGATCTGTAGATGGATTAAAGTCCTATAGGATTTATGAGGAATGGTCTATAAACTATGACCTTTAGACCTAAATCTTAGCAGTGCTGACTCACGTGGGATCTCAGGAACGAATAAAGCAGAAGGCAGGAGCACTGTTAACACTACAAGAGATTTTGTTACAAAAGCTTGTAATTTTATCTATATTTTATTATGTAACATTTGTTTAAAAAAATTATGTTGGATTCACTGATTTACTTAGAACTGGAAGATATTATTGTGGCTAAATTAGGTTATGTTATAATGTCAAATAAAATTATAATAATTATCTACTATAGTATTTGTTCATATTACACATTGTTTAGATTACACACGGCTTGGGTACAGGCTTCAAAGGGTGTTGCATGTAACAGACATTAGTGTACTAATATTTAAAAAAAATAAAAAATAATATAATACAATATATATATATATATATATATATATATATATATATATATATATATATATCACATATAATAGTTGCCAAACTGCGATTTGTCATTACGCTTGTGAGCCTCACAAAGCTGCAAGCAGTCTGAGCTTGCAAAAATACAACTTTAACGGACAAACCACGGAAATTGAAAAACACACACAAAAAAAAGAATTAATTAATAAACACTCCCACACAGCACGGGGGGGGGGGGGGGGGGGGTAGGCAGGACACCTGGGAGTGAGGTTGCATGCAAATTTAAGTTGAATTTGACGAGTTTCGGCACTCGAAAACCATCTAAGCGAGAAAAAAATGGTGTCCGAATAAATTGAAAACAAGGCTAAAGGAGACCGAAGCGCGCAAATCAATGCCAGGCACGTATGAGTTAGCCAGGAAGGACCTCGGAATCTCGTGGGCTACAAAACCGACCTCGCAAAAATACAAATTTAATGGCCAAACCGCGGAAATCAAAAAACACGAAAAACAAGAAAAAAATAAAAACACACTCACACACAGCAGTGGGGGAACGCCAGTTTCAGCACTCGAAAATCGCCAAATGAGAAAAAAAATGGTGGCCCAAAAAAATGAAAACGAGGCTAAAGGAGACAGAGGCGCGCAAATCACCGCCAGGCAAGTACGAGTTAGCCAAGAACGTAGGAGATACAAAATATACCATTGCAACAGACAGAAAATGCTTGCAAGCCAAGTAACACATAGAAAAAAGCTGCAACACTAACTTGCAAAGGATAACATTACGATTCTAAAATGGCGCTTTACCCGCCTACACAAACGGTTTGGCCTTACGCATGCAGCCTATTTGCACTGCTCACTTGGCACATTGCTGAAACTTTCTCCTCAGGTGATCAACACCTCAAGTGGTCCTCAGTCCAACCGTACATTTTCTGCTGCAGGAAAATCCAAAGAGATTGTTAGCTCTTCACTATATTGATTGCTGCATATTAAATATAAATAGGTAAAGTATATTAATTGATTAATACATATTCATTTATGAATTCACTGTAATAAAAAAATGGTATATTTTACACTGTACTTATATATCTGTCTTCGCGATGAGCGCCAAAGGTGATCGTTGAAAAGGAGGAAACTTGAAGTACACGAGGGGAGAGGCTCGCAATGAGCGCCGAAGGTCCTCAGAGGAGTGAAAGCCTTACATTGTATGGCAAGCAGCATTGCCATGGCTTCAAATTTTATTGCCATCACTTTTGACGGGCAAGTCGCTAGTATATACATTATATATATATATATATATATATATATATATATATATATACAAATTATAGTCAAGTGTGAACATAGATGTACTATTTATTTACTGTACCACTGTACGGTGGAGGGCTTCTATCACTCTTTTGCCCACCATATTATAAATAATTGTTGTGGTGAACTACCTACTCATAAGATCCACAACACAAGCTGAGATCCCGCTCCATGCTGTATTTATGTATAACATGTAACATAGAAATGATTTATGCTTCAGTTTTTCTCAAATCCACATTTTCTTGCAACATTTTATTTTTCAATTTAAAAATTTGTTTTGAAACTAAGATGACTAACATCAAGTATGAAAGCTTAAAATGTGTTGTATTATAAACACCACAATAATAATAATATTAAGCAATTATGTCATTTGCCTTTCTCCCAAAATAAATATAATTATAAGCAAAATTGCACTTCTTTGAAAAAGTATGACTCACGTGCAATGGCAAAGTAAAAGGTTACCTTATCTCTTTGATCATCCACATATACAGCCAAGAATCTTAAAAAGGAAGGATATATTTTAGATCCTTATATGAGTAGTTGACAAGTAAAATGGAAATTGGCCATTTACTGCTAAGTTTATGAAAATATCATTAAACATCATGAAATTATGTTTGTAACATTAATCATTTAGATGTACTATTAAACAACCAGATATTAAAAAAGCTAAGAAAGCCCTGTTAGACACCTTTAAAAGACACTCCACTATTTAAAAATGATAATTCCAAAGAAATAAAAAATTAATGGTAGACTATAGGAATTGGAAAAGTTGAGAAATCACTACAACTACAATCTATTGCTGATCTACATTTGGGGACTAGCGAATTGCCCATCAAAAAATTACGGCAATATAACTGTAAGTCAAGGAATGGTGTTTGGCACACAAAGTAAGTGTTTTGGTTGTTTGAGTACCTTCGGCGCTGGTTGTAAGCCTCTTGGTGAGCGCCTTTGGCGCTCATCGTGTGGCTGCCAATGAGTGCCTTTGGTGTTTAATGCGATCGTGTGGTGTTTTTTAAAGTTTTCTGTATATGTATTTTTTAATGATAATTAATTAATTAATTAAATCATAAATTAATATACTTTACCTATTTGTAATGAATATATGCAGCAACCAATATGCTGAAGAGCTAACAATCTGTTTTGATGTTCCTGCAGCAAACAATGTAGATTTGCATTCTTGGTGACCTGAGGTGTAAGGGGAAACCGTTTGTGTAGCTGTGTAGTTCCGCATTTTGTAATGTGAATGTTAGTATGTGCAAGTTAGTGGTGTAAAATGGCGGCGATTGCTTATGTGTTAGGCAGCTCTGGATGATTTTGCGTCCTCCGTAATACTGTATTTTATAGCTCGTACGGTCCTGTGTAAAAGTCGTATGTGTGTGGCAGAGTTTTGCGTGTTTAAGGGTCGTGTAGCCTTGTTTCCGTTTTTTTCTGCTGCCATTTTTTCTCTCGCTTAGGGGATTTTCGAGTGGCTAAACTCTGGAAATTGGACTTAAATTGACGTGTAAGATGACTTGCAGACGTCCTGGGTGTCCCCCCTTGCTGTGTGTAATGATTTAATTTTATTTTTGTTTGTATTTAGTGTGGTTTTCGTGTTTTTCGGTGTGCGCGGTTCGGCCGCTAAGTTCATATTTTTTGCGGATCGTATTTTTTTTATGCAAGTCACGGTTTCCTTTTCCAAGTGTTATGGGCCGCATTTTTTTCCTGCAATTTTGTCAAAGTGCTACGGGTCTTGCAGTGGGAATTGTGTATTTGAGTTTTGTGTTGATGTGTAGTCCCGCGGGGCGTAGGTATGATGGTAAAGTGGTGCGGGGTCGTAGGGATGAGTGCCTACGGCGCTCATCTCCACCAGCGCAGGAACGCCTTCTGCGCTCCCTGCCTAAGTGCTATGGGGTTGTAGGGATGAGCACCTGTGGCGCTCATCTCCACCAGCGCAATGAGCGTCTTGGCTTCGCGAGGGCCGCAGTTGCTGCAGGCTCGCTTTGCGAGCCCGCAGTTTCCCCGTTGCGTTACCAACGGATTTTTCCAAGCCCGGTTGCTGATAACTATATATGTGATAGAAACAGTCTGATATGCTAAAGGAGATTTTTTCTTAATGTCATAAGCAAGCTAAAACTCAAGAGACTGACCCTCATCTGGGTACCACCCAACAGGAACGCTACTTAGCGTTACCACTTTCAGGTGTACTTCACTCATTTTGCTTTTGCTAATGATATGGAATTTCATGCAATAAAAATGTTCAATATTGGTCAGTTCTACCACTTTGTACTACAAAAAATCTTTATAAGTAACCCTTTAAAATTTATAGCACAGCCTCCCTACTTCACCCCTTCCTCATGCAAATCACTGCAAATATTCTTATAAACACACGTGTAAATCTGCTACAACATACTATTAATAAGCTATTCTCATTCAAATCATTCCTGATTGCTTCTGCCACACTTATTTCCTTCACATAACACTCATTATCTGCTGTTCCCCTCTGTCAGTTCCTACACTGACTTACTATTTCCTCAAGAAAAAAAATCATAATACGAAGTCTCACAGATAAAGCGTTCAACAGTTTAATTTAAATATATCTCATCTCTCGTCTACAAATACACTCGGACTTGTCCATTTTATCTACTGTTGATTAACTCTTCTCTTCTTTTATCATTACATCTTCCCATGTCAATCTTAAGAACATTCCCCAAGTCACTCCCACTTTTTGGAATTCCCTACCCAACTGTTCCGATGTGTACCACATTCTTCCTTAATACATTTACCACATAAGCTGCAACACCAGAAAATACAATCTGTTCTGGCTGCCATACCTCTCCATCCATCACACTATAAAATGTATCCATCAAGCAGCAAGGCCCCTACCTCTAGTCACCCCAATTGCTTTTTAGATTCAAGTTCCCATGAGAACAGTGCCCTAATTTCACCATGTATATACAGATATTCTGACTCATCTTAGTTACTTTGGGCCTCATTCAATTATGATTTAGCCAATTGAATAGGGCTCTACATAAGCAAAAAGCATATATTTTTTTAGTTAGAGAAGACCTTGCTTTTGGATAGAAGTTCATTAACTAAAAACTTATGTTCTGTGCTTATATAGAGCCCGATTCAATTGGCTGAATCGCAATTGAATGAGGCCCCCTGTCTTCAAGTCATATGTACAATTATATCCATATGGTTATTGTACCCTAGCACTACAGAATATACTAGTGCTCTAAAAATTAAAAATAATAACAATATTAGTCTCATGAACTTTTACCCACCTCCTAATCGCCTACCATGAAATAGTTTGTGAGAGTATAATCAAGTCTCAGTCTATAACTATTATTATATGCTCATTCCCAAAAGCTCCTGTTATGAAGCGTCATTGTGTTTATCCATTGCTAATGATATAAAAATATTCCCAGCTTTTCACATTATGTTGTGCCATTTCCTCTAGGGATATATCGACTTGCCCTTCAAATTTTTGTATAGCAATAGAAGAAAAAACACAGTTCTTTGGCTACATCTCATATATCAGATGTAGCCAGAGAATATGCAGGTATTATTGACCCTTTTATAATTATTATTATTATTATTATTATTATTATTAATAATAATCTTCTTATTATGCTTTATTTGGAACATGCCAACATATTCCGCAGTGCCATACATGGCTCAAGTACAAGGCAAAAACTGTTTTAATACATTACAAATGAATGGAGGGCCCTGTCTTTGAGCTTAGAATCTAGCGCACATAAAGCTTTGCCTTAAGTACTTTGCAAGATTAAAAACTCACAAATCTGCAATCCCTTTTATTGCATTAATACAAACTACACTATTTTATTTCTTTTTCGTTTCATAATTTTGCAGTTTTCATCATCATCTCTTTTACATACAGATTTGGATTCAAACTATTTTATTTAATCAATTTTATGAAGGGAATTATATGTTAAAATACGCAATTGTTCATCAAAAATGAGGAAATTACCATGCTTCTTAAGAAGCTTGATATTTAACTATATACATTTTTTCTTTTAAACTCCTGTAAGATAAACAAAAATGTTAATGAATAAACTCTTTTGTTTTCACTCCAAATACAATCTGTCAACAGTCAAATGAAAAGACAAAAATTCCTTGTATTTGAAAGTGTGTCTTATTTTACATAAGTATGTAGCAAGGTTTGTTTGAAAAAAAGAATATATCTTCAGGGTTCAGAAATGTAGTCCCTTAAACTACTTAGAAGAATACAACTTTTCTAAACATCTTTGCCTTGTAAAATCTTTAAACTAATGCTATCAACATAAAAAAGATGAGCTTTCTAATAGATACTTGGCTGGCTTAACTCCCCCTCAAGTCACAAGTCCTTTGTCTAC
Source organism: Discoglossus pictus (assembly GCA_027410445.1). Lineage (NCBI taxonomy): Eukaryota > Metazoa > Chordata > Amphibia > Anura > Alytidae > Discoglossus > Discoglossus pictus. The sequence goes on along the minus strand of CM050166.1, from coordinate 84,262,588 downwards.
CTGTTCTTTTGAAGCCTGGGAAAATATACCAGAGTGTTAATGGCTGCCAAAACTTTGCACACTTTGATACTGGCAGTGTGACAAAAACCCCAGACATGGGAAACGTTGTTTCATTTTTTTTTCTTCTTTCTAATGTCACATTCTTCCCTTGAGCATTTCTTGGGGACTTGAAAAGTAACCTGCTTCAAGATAAAGATTACAAGCTCTTGCACGAAACTGAAGAGTGTGAGAATGACCTGTTCTTTCTGACTCCATGGGACTAGCAGCCTGAGGTAAAGTTGTCTTCTGGTTTGACAGCTTGACAGGTAATCTCCCATTAAACCCTCATTTCAGGATGTAAAGGATTTATTATTATCAGTAAGGCCTAACAGTAGCTTCCAGAAATCTGAAAGTGATATCAGATCTAAGTAACCAGAGCTTTTCAATTACTTTTTCCTGGGACACTTTACATGTGAATAAATATATTCTATAGGTTTTCTAAAAATTTATATATTTGTACTAAGCGAACAATATACAACAATTTAGTATAGATTTCCAAGCATTTCCTTTGAATTTTACTATAATATAATGCAATACAACTCCATACAGCTATGTTGGTTTCTTTAAAAAAGTGTTTTATGCTCCATTATAACTTTATCAAACGTTTATATTTTTTCCAGTGTAAACATAACCACAGCTAATACCTGAGAAGGCACCTAATGTTATCTGTCAATATAGCATAACAAATTGACTATTGTAAGTGAAATATATGCCAGTTTGTGCCAGAAGATGTCTCTGGTGACCACAAAGTTCCACTTTGTATTTGAAAGGAACCAGATTGCAAAATGGCAATGAAGTCCAAGAACAAGCTGCCCTACTTAAGACACACAAACAAGACACAATCGTTAAAAACACAGAAAAACTTACTTTACTTTGAACCTTAATTTTACTTGAAACATTCTTGGTTGCTGGCAATGTAAGACTAAAACAAGACCATAATGACTAGTGTCATGCCCAGTGGGCCACTGGACTGTTATGAACTATAAAACAGACTCATCTGGAAATGTCAAGGATTAATATGGACTTCCCAGTATTCAATTTTTTGGGGCCCATGGTTTAGGAACCTCTATGTTTTATGGTTCTGATCGCCATATTATGTGTATGATGTTCCATGATTTGGTTACTCTATGTATTGTTATTTTGGGTGCAATTTTTATTACTACATGTATGTAGAGGGAGGGAGCCATATCCATGTTTGGTATCAAACTGCTGGTCTGTCGCTGCTGAAGCTAATAAAGTATAGGGATGGGACCCCAGGAACAAGTGGAACCAGAGCAAGAGATATTGGGCATAAGGGGTTCACACACCACAGAAAGAATTTGCCAGACATGAGTAGCTCCCTAGTAGATCATATTAAAGGGACAGGGCCTAAGGAAGGGGGCGATAAGCCTGTCATTTAAACAGATAAAGTGTCTCCAGCACTGACCTACTTGAAGTACTACTGGAACGTCAACAGCCCAGGATAAGTTAACTTACCCTGGTAATACTGTTACTGCACCACAGGAGTCGATGTCTTGATGGACAAGTGTCCCACTTGAACCATGGGCGGATCCCATCTGATTGCACATCCTCACGTGTACCAAAGGATGGGGCCAGCCGTGACAGGTGAGCAGATGGTCTGAGAAATGTAGAAATATGTATGTTGAACAAAAAAAAAAGTTGTTACAGTTTGAACTTGCATAACCTTATGTGTGAGTCTCATTCTGTGTATTAATCCTAAACTTTCATTGGGATTATTGCTATTAATCCAGCTCTGGAATATAGTTACACTTGGTAACTACTACTGCCTGGTATCCTGTCTTCCTGGTAGAGTTCTTAAGGTGATTATCCTTGTATTAGCCCATCAAATAGGTGTGCAAAAGGACCTTACAATTCTGTTGGGTAGGTTTAGACTAGGTCCTTATCAAGCACATTGAAGACGCTGCGTGTAACAGATAAGGAAAGGTAAAAGTGCTTCAAGATCCCATAACAGAGTCTGTATATTTGGGGTGAAATGTTGGCTCCATCCACATTGGATTCCTGACTAAAGCATTTTTTTAACAATGCTCGGCCAACATGTCCTTCTCCGTAACATACTGTACGTTATGGGGAAGCACACAGAAACTATCTACCTTGTGATTTGTCCCTTCGGGTTATCCTTGTTCTTATGATCAAATGGGAAAGTTTGATGACTTTAAAATTTTAGACCACATTATATTATTGTGCACAAATTATATCTTCAGTGTCCTACTTCAATATCTTTGCAATGAAAACCTTATGGATAAGCACAACCAGAGACAGAACGATTGTGCCTGGCACGCTAAAGTCCATAGGGTAACAGAGAGTTGGATATGACTGAATGACGGAACAACAACAACAACAGCTACCTTGTAAACCTTAGGTTTGGCAGATGACTAAATTCACAACTTTGTTGAATGCTGTGTTAGGTAATATCTAAAAGTGATAACTAGACACTGTTTTGCTCAGAGAGATCTATTCTTGCTGTTGACCCTGTAATGTTAACCAAATATTGAAGTATATCAGTTTGAAAAGGAAAAATACTCTAGTTGCCAGTCTGATATGGTGGAAAATGTAAAACAAATACTTTAGCAATAGACAGTTGCTAGTATGTGTTTCAAACTTAGTGAACTTTAATATCACTAATAGTTCTTATTTTGTGCGGTGTGCTGAATGGCAAAAGGTTCCTGAAGATTTTGCTACTGAGTTTTATAATTTAGGAGAGTGAAAAACATAGATGAAATCTAATGGACTAGATTCACTAAAAGCGTATGGAACATCATATGTATTCAGCTCTATGAGCTCTCAGACCTTTCATCTTAATGATTGTATATTAAAGTATTTTTGGATGATGATTATACTTGCTATGTTAGAGTTTAAACTAGCAGCACAGCAATTTGCAAATCATTTTAATGATATTAAAAGTGAGCAATGGACCATCAAAAACAATGCAAACTGGGAGATGTGCTGATGATGTTAACTGGGACTTTCCCGAGAAATATTACAGCAAAGAAATATTGTTTGTAATGGTAAATAACATTTTTCATAGTGAGAAGAGAGGAGTAGTTTTAAATATTACCAAGTTTCAACACAAGTAAATAAATTAATACATTTACTTATTCCGAGAGCTGACACTGCTCAAGATTACCCAGTTGGCCAACCTGATGGTCAGCAGAGCCAGATCATCCATTAAGCAAGTTAGGTTTCCGGTTACAGGCGTATCTCTGAGAGGGGCGCCTTATTATCACCCCATCTTCCATCAGAGACACCCTTCAAATCACCTCCTGTGGTGTGCTGCTCTGTACAGTGCCCGCTTCCTCTAAACAGACAGAGCTGCCGGAGTTAACACTGAGCTCCAGACAGGAAGCTCAGATTATACTGCAGGGAGCCTAAGCCCGCCCCCTGCACTGGAGCAAAGAGAGGAGGGAGAGGAAGCCTTCTCCTGCGCAGCCATGGCAGCAAGGCTGGGTACAGACAGTGGCAGCCGATCTTCAACACAAGATGGAGAAATGAGCTGTGATGAGATGAGAGGCATGTACATGTGTGTGTGAAAGGTAGAGAGGGGGAGGTAGAGAGGGGGAGAGAAAGAGAGAGGGAGGGAAGAGAAAGAGAGGGAGAGAGAAATAGGGAAAGAAAGAGGGAGAGAGAGGGAGGGAAAAAGAAGGGGGCGAGAGAGAAATAGGGAAAGATAGAAGGGGAAGAGGGATAGATAGAGAGTGGGGAGAGAGAAGAGGATAGAGAGGGAGGGAGATAAATAGGAGGGAAGAAAAGAGAAGGGGGAGAGAGAAGGAAGGGGGAAAGAAGAGAGAGGAGAAAAGAAGAGAGAGAAGGGGAGAGAAAGGAAAAGGGAGGGGGAAAGAGAGAGAAGGATGGAGAAAGAGGGGAATGGAAGAGAGGGGGTGAAGAGAGGATGAGCGAGAGGAAGACGAAGAGAGGGAGGGAGAGAAAGAGAAAGGGAGGGGAAGTGAGGGGAAGGGAGAGAGAGTGGGGGAGGGAGAAATTGGAGAGAAAGAATGAGAGGAGAGAGGGAAAGAGGGAGAGAAAGAGAGGGAGAGAAATATGGTGAGTGAGTGAGTGGGAAGAGAGTAGGAGAGAGGAAGGGAAAGAGAGGGGAAAGAGAGAGAGATAGAGGGGGAGAGAGAGGGAGATGGAGAAAGAAGAGGTAGAGAGGGCGAGGTAAAGAGAGGAATGGGGAGAGAAATAGGGGAGGGAGAGAAATAGGGATAGAGAGGGAGAAGAGGGAGAGAGTGGGGAAAGAGAGGGGTAAGAGGGAGGAGGAGAAGAGGGCGAGAGAGGAAGAGGAAAGGGGGATAGAGAGAAAGGGAGAGAAAGAGGGAGAGAGAGGGTGAAGCAAGAGGGAGAGAGGAGAGGGGGATATAGAGAGGAGGACAGAGAGAGAGAGAGAGGAGGAGTGAAAGAGAGAGAGGGGGAAAGAGAGATGGGAGAGAAAGAGGGAGGGAGAGAGGGATATATAGAAATCGGGAGAGAGGGAGAGAAAGAAAGGGGAAGAGGGAGGGAGAGAAATATGGGGAGTGGGAGGACAGTTGGAGAGAGGGAGAAAGAGAGACAGAGGGGGGAGAGATAGAGAGAGAGGGAGAGAGACACACAGAAAGAGGGAGGGGAGATAGGGAGAGAAAGGGGAGAAAGAGGAAGAGGGAGGGGGACAGAGAGGGAGGGAGAGGAGGAAAAGAGAGAGAAATAGGGGAAGAGATTGGGGAGGGAGAAGAAGGAGAAAGAGAGGGTGAGAAAGAGAAAGAGGGTGAGGGAGAGAGAGTGGATGTCAGTGAAAAGAGACAGAGAAAGTGTGGGGAGGGAGAGAGCGAGAGATGGGAGAGAGAGAGAGGAAGAGAAAGAGGGGCAGAGGGATAGAGAGAAGTAGGAAGAGAGAGGAAGAGAAAGAGAGGTGAAGAGCAAGAGAGAGAGTGGGGGAGAGGGAGGGAAAGAGAGAGACAACTGGAGAGAAAGATACGGGAGACAGAGAGGTAGAAGAGAGATAGAGACAGAAAGAGGGAGGGGAGAGAGAGGAAGAAAAAGAGAAGGGAAGAGGGAGAGAGAGAAATAGAGAGAAAGAGGGAGGAAAATGAGAGAGAGGGAGGGAGACAGGGATATAGAAAGAGAGAGGTAAGAGAGAGCGAGTGAAAGAACAAGAAGGGAGGGAGAGAGAGGGGAGAGAGAGTGGGAAGGAAGAGAGGGAGACAGAGAAAGGAGAGAAATAAAGAGGCGAGAAAGAGGAGAGAGAGAGGGAGAGACAGAAAGAAGGAGAGAGAGAGGGAGAGAATGTGAACAAGTAATAGCTTGACGTATGTATTAGTAGATATGCTGTTAAAATGGCGGAAATGTCTGCAATTTGCTCACACAGCAAGATAGCAATATGGGTGCGTGCACACATTGCTCACGCACTCTCAGGGGCTTCTCCACTTTACTGTCTAGGGGCTCCAAAAAGATAGATCCGGGCCTGATGGTCAGCAAGAAGAGTCATTTTATAAAAAGGATATTTTTTAATCAGTAAGTTTCTGCAACAACTCCCATGTGCTAATCCCTTTTAATCAAGGTATTTCCTTCATTTACAAGGTTAATGCATATATTCCTTTAAGTTCAAAATAAATAGTCCTTATTTAGGCAGACCACAAACTGATGGTCTAGCTAAAAGCTGCAAGATACATGTAGCCAGGTAGGATGACATAGCTGTCTGTTGCTAAACATTGCTCCAGTGTTAATGTATGTCTAAACCAGGATATTAAAGGGCCATCAAAATATTTTTAGTGCAGATCTATATAAAGTAATTGTTAACTTGATTTCTCAGTTGGCATTGTGTTGAAAAAAAAGACTAATCTAGAAATGCTGGTGTAAATGTTAAATAAAAACAGACCTTTAAGGTAAAACCCATGCACACCTGTTTTCCAATTGTATAGATTGATTATATAAAGGGGGGAGTGATGTAATTGTGAAGAAGTACATAAGATTTAATCATTAAAGATAGGTTGGTTGGTCTGTTATTCCTTTGCTTCCCAGCTCAGGATTGATACAGCAATAGATCAGCAAACATACCACTACCTCCTATATAAAGGATGGAGAGGAGTTCTACACCCTAAACAAAATTATGTATCTGGATAGTGTACTAGACTTTCAACATTTTTCATTCTACATTCTATGAATTACATTTCAAGTTAGTATTGTGCTTTAAGCACATGCCCTTAGTTCTACTCTCTAGAGGTCTATGGTGGGAAAGAAGATCTAGTCAGATGGCTGTACTATATTGTTTTCCAAAACACTAAACTTTAAATGTAAGGTTTGAAAGCTACATTGATTTTTTTTTTCAATTCAACTAATATAATTTCTAATCAATTATTACGTCAACAAATGAAAATCTATTGTATGACCACTACAGTTGATCTTTAATTCAAAAGGATATTTAGTGTATTTAATAATTTTGCCTGTGTTTTAGACCTGAGGAAAATACATTGTGCACCAGTAGAGCTTGGAAGATAGAAACAAATACAGGTTTGTATCAGGATTTTTATTGTCATATAGTACATAGAAAAAAGCATACACTTCCCAACAAAGTGATAGAACTGTTAGAAGTTTCTGACTGGGTGACAGGTCAGTATCTTAGTGAATACTACAAAAGAAAATTACTAGGCCTCTGGCAACCAATCCTATGATGTAATAAGACAGATGAGATCAATAAATATTAAAGTAAAACATTTTAATCATAGAAAACCGGCACAATTATATAATATAAATATTTCCCCTAAATTGGCATGGTACAGAAAGATTATGGAGCAGTGGAGCTCTAATACTAAACAAAAAAAAGAAAAAAATCAAAGGATTGGATAGCTGCAGATTTGGAGAATAGGTTGACTACATAACAGTTGGGTAGAATAGTTGTTTCCTGGGGCTGTAAGGGCAGATCTACATCATGCATTGCCACCTACTTAGCCTTACAAGTACTCACTAATCTATGTTTCCTAATAACATGTCATCCCGTCCAGAGACTTTGCTATGGGGGCATGTTAGGAGGTGTTGTATACAAAACAGCAGCAGTGATCTCCATAACAGCCGATTTTGTATTGACGAAAACCCCCAAATATTGCTAAAATTTGCTTGCAACCTCACTCCCAGGCTTCCTGGCTCTCCTCCTGTGCTGTGTGATAGTGTGTTATTATTTTAGTTACATTTTTTTGTTTGTTTTTTGTGTTTTTAGAGTTACACACATTTAGGCCCTCATTCAATTGCGATTTGGCCAAATGAATAGGGCTCTAAATAAGCACATAACATATTTTTTTTTAAAGTTTTTAGTTAGGGAAAACCTTGCTTTTGGATAGATGTTCACTTACTAAAAACTTCTTTAAAAATATATGTTATGTGCTTATTTAGAGCACTATTCAATTGGCCAAATTGCAATTGAATGAGGGCCTTAGGTCGCAGTTGCAACCCTCACAGTCATTAATTGCAGCCTAAGTCCCGCAGGCCTCAACTGCTCTGCTCGCTTTGGCGCTCATTGCAGCCTAAGTCGTGTGTGCATTGACAAATGGCTCGCTTCGTGAGGCTCGCAAAGTATGACCAATATCGTAAGCGTTCTCAACACTGACAACTATATATGTGATAATATGCATTTGTTTGAGAATATTATTAGTAGTATTAAATACATAGGCCCTCATTCAATTGCACTTTGGCCAATTGAATAGGGCCCTAAATAAGCACGTAACATTTTTTTTAAAGAAGTTTTTAGTTAGTAAGCATCTTTTCAAAAACAAGGATTTCACTAACTAAAAACTTATTTAAAAAAAATATGCTATGTGCTTATTTAGGGCCCTATTCAATTGGCCAAATCGCAATTGAATGAGGGCCATAGCGTAAAAATGTTAGTGCTTTATAAATACAGGTTATCACATATAATAGTTGTCAAACTACGAAATTTCGGCACGCTTTGCGAGCTCGCAATAACTGCTCCAACGTCGCCAAAGGCGCCAAAGGCTCACTGCAGGTCGCAAATGCAGACCCTCGTGAAGCGAGAGACCGCTTTTACGGGGGTGGGAGCTCCTACGTTGGCTGCATTGAGACGCAAAGCGAGGGGCCGCATTTGCGGAGGTGGAGGCTCTACGGCGCCTCACAAGCGGTTACAAACACCCACAGAAGCGAGACTATGAAAAAAACTCTGACACGTAATGACTAAATACGGACTTACACAAAAAAATACGAGCCGCGGGACTTAAAAAAAAAAATTCTGAACTCGCAAAAATACAACCTTTACGGCCAAACCGAGCACAGTGGGAAGCATAAAAAAAACAATAAATGCCCACAAAAATGAAATAAAAACCTTACCCACATCAAGGGGGGACACCCAGGACGTCTGGAAGTGAGGTTACACCTCAATTTAAGTCCAATTTACGGAATTTAGACACTCAATCCCCGTAAGCGAAATAAAAAATGGCAGCCGAAAAAAAAATAAAAAAAATAAGGCTACACAACCCCTAAAGCCGCAAAACACAGCCAAACACAACATACACTATTAGCAAGGACGCTAAATCATCCACACGCTCGTACCACATACACAATCATCACCATTTTACAACACTAATTTACAGAATGCGGAAGTACCCAGCTACACTAACGGCTTGCCCTCGCGCACGCAGCCTATTTACACTACACACTGCACACATTGCTGACACTTAGACCTCAGCTCAACAACACTGCAAATCTACATTGTATGCTGCAGGAACATCAAAACAGATTGTTAGCTCTTTAGCACATTGCTTGCTGCATATATTAATTACAAATAGGTAAAGTATAATAATTTATCATTTCATTAACTAATTATTTATCAAGAAAAAATACATATACACAAAAAAAAAGACATCACAGTATCACAATAAACCACAATGCCCTTCATCACGCGCCTCACAAGAAGCACCAACGGTGCTCATAGGACACAAACTACACCAGGGGAGAGGCTTGCAATAGGCGCAAAAAGGAGCAAAAGCGCCTCTGATAACAAAAAAATACACCAACCAAGAGGCAATGATATACATATATATATGGGCCCAGCACAGAAAAAAAATTTGGGACTCCTTTTTAAATATATATATTCAATATTATATATGATATATTCTATATTTTATATATATATATATATATATATATATATATATATATATATATATATACAATTGAAGAGTAAAGCAGCCGTGAATGTCCAGTAATCTAGTAATTTTGCAATTACTATTCTATACCTCGAGCTTTGGAGAAGTCCAACCTCTATTTATCAAGTCTGAAGCAATACTGACATGAGGTAGAACCCTAGGTTTGAATAAAAATAACAGATGCATTGGTATCTTCTGTTAGTAATGATTGTAAATATTTGATTATTTTCCGTTTATCTAATACAAAAGGTATCATAATATACTGCAAAACTCCTTATTAATCTATATATAGAGATTAATACCTACTAATAGCCCTATTAAATTGGGGCTATGTTTTAAAACATAGCCCTGTATCTTCGAATTTACAGCTTATGGGTATTAAATTAGCCCTGTAACATTGCTCGCAGCGGGCTTTGCGTGCTAACACTCAGGACGGCCTAGAATAGGCTACGTGCTGAGCAACGTTGAACATTGTGCCCGTAAAATCTTTGATCTGACGAGCCCGTAACCGCTACTTGTTCCATTCAGCTATTAAATTGCAACGTGGTCACTTGCGAGCAAGCACGTTACACACAAATGCAGACCAAAGGCCAATGTGTGCTTAAGTGTGCCCGCAAGGGGGGGTAAGGTACAATACGTAGCACTTGCAATGCAAATAACAACACTCTACTGTTCATTTATTAAAAAGGGATTTGAAGCACGTAGCACTTCGATATCTACCCTCTCCTTTTTCAGTGACGCTTATGATCTCTCTTTACATTGGCTCCATCTGAACCCATAACTATATGATTGCTTAACTGTTTGCGTTCGAGCACGCAACCCGACGACGGAGAACTGATTTATGAGATATCGTCTCTCGCTCGTAGCTCGCAGTCCTTTCTAGTTTAACAGCCACGTAAGTAGGCCAAATTTGAAGCACGCGGCCCTTACGTGCTACACGTTGCACTTACAAGGCTGGAGTTTAATGTGGCCCTATATTACTATATATATATATATTTATTTATTTTTTCCTGTGGGCATAATTCTGTATGTATATATAAAGTAAACCATTCTCTTTCTCTTTATCTCTCCTCACCTTTCCTACCTCCTCTCTCTCTCTCATATTCCTTCCTTCGCTAACTGTAATTTTTCTACCTTCCTCTCCCCCTCTCTCACCATTCTCTCGCCCTGTCCCTCTTCTCTCACCCTTTCCCCTTCTCCCTTCCCTCTCTCTCCCTTCTGTTGCCCTCTCCCACTTTCCTTCCCTTCTCTCTCACTCTTCCATTCCCCCTCTTCTCTTTTTGCCCTTCTGTCTCCCTCTCCCCCTCTCCTCTCTCTCTCTTGTCTCTCTGACTTCTCTCTCTCCCCCTTATCTCTTTGTCCCTCTCCCCTTCTCTCTCTCTCAATCTCACTTCTCCCTCTCAATTCTCTTTCCCTTCCCCTTTATCTCTCCTTTCTCGCGCTCTCTCTCCTTTCTCTTTCTCTTTCTCTCCCTCTCCTTTCTCATTATCTCTCACCCTTCTCTCTCTCCCTCGCCTTTCTTCCTCTCTCTCCCCCTTCTCTCTCTCCCTCTCCCTATTTCCTCTTTCTTCTCCCTCTCTCCCCCTTCTCTCTATCCCTCTTCCTCTCCCTCCTTCTCCCTCTCCCTTTACCTCTCCTTTTTCACTCTGTTGCTCCCTTTCTCTCCAGTAACAGAGCTAGTGCATGGAGGGCCCCCAAAAATCTCAAAAAATGCTTCCCTTCGCCCTTCTAGCATCAACTCACACAGTAGTTCCTAGTTCCAAGGAGTATCTTGGTTCTTGTACTTAATACATTCCTTAGGATGAGTTTAAACAGGTTGAGTTCCAAACAAGCATTTCCCCAAGGAATCAATGTAAACTGAAATAATCAGATTTTTACCATTTTAGTTTGAACTGATGGGCTTGATTTTGGATACAAAACCTTAAAACTAAACAGACATAAATTTTAAAAAAGCCATTACATAAGCCAGGTGTGTTTCTGGAGGGAGGTGTTTATTATTTTTAATGCGCTATTAACCCTTGCCATCCTAGATCTCTGCTGCTGTCCTAAAAAAGAAAGGACTGAGGACCAGATTAAATTTGGTAGAATTGTCTTCCTTGGCCTTTCCGCCCCCCAAAAAAGAGCAGATAGTACTGATGCCGATCCTGTGTTCCTGATTTCCTGATGGTGCTGACCTGTATGCTGGGTATCGAGAAGAATAAATTCTTAAAGTCCCGAGGGCAGGAACCTTGACAATGCCCTGACAATGCTAAAACCTTATTATTTTTCTGGAGGCAAAATTATAAGAACACTGTAGGAAAATAATCAATTGGAAGTAGACATATAGGTAACGAGGAGAAGTATTTAGAAGCACAATTAGCTATCATTTGTTAGTTTCAGAGAAATATGATGGACTGTGTATTATTGAAGAGACACATGTTCTCCTACTCCAGAAAACTGGGGGGTACATGTGAAGTGGTTGAGGGCAGCATGAGGCCCCCAGGCTGCATGTTCCCATCACTGATTTACACAGTGGACTAGTTTCACTAAGGTTTTCAGTGGTGGTGAAGTGATAGTGACGACTGCTTTCTATGGTGAAGTGCTCCCCACTTTGTTCACAATGTTCTGCACCATTAGTATCTGTTCATACAGGAGGAGTGGTGTAGTTGTGTTGTAAGTACGATTGTATGCAGACCAATAATGTGATGCTCTGTATTCAGGACAACTGTGGTCCCACATTAATAATGTGCTCTTTTGATAATGTAAGCCTTTAATGTATCACATATATAGTTGTCAGCAGTGCGGGTTGCCAAACGTTGTTGCTAACGCTTGTGGGCTCGCGCAGGAAACCCACCGTAACTGTGGCCCTCGCGACGTACGAGGTCCAAGATACAGTATTAACAAGGACGCTAAATCATCCACAGCCGTTTACCACATACACATTAGCCGCCATTTTACAACACTAACTTACACAATGCGGAAGTACACAGCTACCCTAACGGCTTTTCCTCGCGCACACACACTATTTACACTACACACTGTGCACATTGCTGACACTTACACAGCAGCTCCACATCTGTCAAAACCAATATGCAGCAACATCAAAACAGATTGTCAGCTCTTCAACACAATGCTTCCTGCATATATTACTTCAAAATAGGTAAAGTATATTAATTTATTCATGTATTAATTATTTCATTAGCATACGAAAAAACATATACACAAAAAAAAACTCACAATACACATAAAAGCCATTCACTGCGCCACTCATGACTGCCAACGCTGCTCATAGCACACAAAGACTTGCAAAGAAGCCCAAAAAACACATCACCGCCGACCAAACAATAACACCAAAAGGGTCTATCAGAAAAAAAATACAACAACCAACAGCCTCGCAATGAGCGCCGAAAGCGCTTATTGCGAGCAACGCGATGAGCGCCAAAGCCGCTCAGCGCGAGGCTCGCAATGAGCGCTGAAGGATCTTGGAACACCAACAAAATTAACAGTCTGTTGTTTATTAAATAGATATAACTAAAAGGTAGAGGGGGAAGTACTGGGATGGGAGACCACCTAGGAATACCAGGAGCTGTATGCTGTTTGCCACTTGAGAAGGAACTGGCAATTCACTCTAGTATCTCTACCATTAATATAAAGTGGATCAGCATGACCATGGACATAAAGATGTTCTGGTGTGTTACGCTCCATGCGGTCACAAAGAGTTGGAAACGACTGAGCAACGCAAAAAAATATAGAGGGGGAAGAAGGAAGGAAAAGGGGAATAAAAGGAAAGCACAATAATAAATCACATAATATCCAAATGTTACAGACAAAGCTTTTGTTTGTCAATCTTTTGTTCATAAATACCCCTTTTTTACCAGGATATACAAAACATTTTCTATCAGCGTATCCAACATAATATCACATCAAATCAGAATTGCATTACAATATTCCTTGATTGTCTAATAATTTTAATTATGGTAGATTAGTATCCTTAAATATTTTTCATGTTTCATTTCATATGTTTCATTTCAGCATTTTCATTAATCTTGTAAAACTTTAATTTGTGTCGGGAGAATGTTTTGATTCCAGACATCGGACAAAGCTCACCTCACTGCCAGTGTCATTTGGGTTTCTATAATGTTGTCAATTTTATTTAACATTTTCAAAGGTGTATGGATCTAATGGGATATCTGTCTGGAGGCATTCTGCAATTAAACTCCTTGTGTGATTTCAGAACCTTTGCACCTTGCAGCCAGTCCAGTAGTTCTGGTGGTATGTGCCTATTTGTCCACACCTTCTCCTGCACATTTTGTTTAGTATTTTACCCATTCTGTATAATTTATCTTGAGTGATGTACCCTAAAGTTCACATAAATAGACAACTTGTGTATTTCTAAGATATCATGCCAGTCTTCTTCATCTATTTCATGTCCAATATCTCTTTCCCACTTTATGATGATACAGTTTAATAGTTACCTGAGTGAAATGAGATTGCAAACTTTGAAATATAGCCTTAGTATATATAGGCAAGCACAATTTAGCTTTACATTCATAACACTGATTACATTAACACTAACAAATCAGCAGAGAAAGCAAGTCTTTGCTCTACTGAGAGTAAAATAATAATAAAGTGGTCCAGACACAAGGACGGAGCTACTGCTGGTGCAGGAGGTGCAATGCACTGGGGGCCGTCTCTGGGAAGTCCACAGTGCTACCTATTTCTGTTCCTGTGAGATTCTTAGGGTGGATCCTGGGGGATCATTGGTGGTTCAACCTAACTGCTATCCCTGCCCCCAGGGGCGTAGGAACTGGGGACAAATTCCCCCCAGGATAAATGATAAAATAATAATAATAATAAAATATTGGAACTAAATAGGGGACACAAAAAATAGCAAAATTAAACTTAACAATGCATTTGGCCATTAGAGGGCAGTATGCTATTCCCATGAAAGCTTTCACCCATAATTTATACACACATATATATATATATATATATATATATATATATATATATATATATATATATATATATACTAACTATTAGAAAAAATAATATAATGAGGAATTTTTTATATAGATCTTTTTTTTAAATACTAAATTTAAAAAGAAATATGTTGCAATAAAATACTGATTAAAAACAAGACCTGGATGACTTGCTAGCTTTGAACATATAATATGTGACAACTGAATAGAAATGGCAATTCTAAGTATCAAACCTTTTTTCAAGACTGTATATATACTATTTTATTTTTAAACAGGAGTTTTGTGTCATATTTCCATTTTTTCAAACAGTCATAATTTTACTAAGTAAATATATAGCATCAAGGCATACAGCTAGTATAAGGAGGTAGTCCTATATACTATATTTCACAGTGAATTGTCTATATTTATGACCTCTATTGTGCAACTAAAATAAACTGCTATTAGGTAATTCTCTCTCTCCCTTCTCTCTCTCTCCCCTTCTCTCTCTCCCTTCTCTCCCTCTGTCACTCCCTCTCCCTTTAATCCAACATTCAAATATTTGAATATATAAAACGATCTAGTGTATAGAACAAGTACTGTAGAAGCTGCTAACAGATAGTGATTACCTAATAGCAGTTTATTTTGTGGGAGGGAACATAATCAGTTCAGCAAGCCCGTAACCGCCCATTTCGGATCAGCCAATAGAAAATGAGGCTATCATTATTACAGCAGTAAAACATGTAGGTTACGTGTCAATCAATTAGGTTCGGGGGTCCGATACTCGCCAACCCGCAAAATAAAGAATTATGAAAATGAATGCCAATACTGTTCTAGTCCATATGGGTGGCCTGGTATGTTTTAACTCATTGTTACCCGCGATCGATTTAGCCTCTGAAATGAAACCTAAAAACAAAATGTATTTCCTGACGATTTGCGGTCTTGAGACTGTTGTGCAATTAATTATAATGTCTATTTTCGTTTTCCCTGTTATTTACAGTGCTGTAGTGATTTTGTATTTGTATTTACAGTGCTATGAATAGGTGTTTAACCCTCTTGCGGGTCCTCTCTAGCACATATAGGATTTTCTCCTTTAATTGCTGTTTACGGGTGTGAAAATATTTGCAGGCTTGGGGAAATTGAGCAATTGTATAGCGAGTTGCGAATTTAGCTTGCCGAAAGTGAGAGATCAAAAGCTTCTGGAGGCTGTAAGTTACAAGTCTAACCATTGCAATATTTTCAAGCCCGTAAATCAGAAGCCGATCTGAGCCTGCAAAAAGACACCAATTGAATAGCAAAATAGCTTGCCGCCTCACTTACGGCCTCCGGATCTCCCGAAACCTTAATTGAATGTGGCTCTATGTATTCAGAGCCCCATGAGAAAATCAGCAATTATTGACAATGATCTTCTATTAGCAAGAGATTTCACTGGAAGAGAAAGGATGACTGACAGGCACAAATTGCAAGTGTAACTCAGTTTAAGTTTATTGTAATTAAATGCATTTTTTTTATTGATAAAGTAATTGTTATTACCTACATATTTAAATGATACAACAATTGGAACCTGTGTTGGGTCCCTTTTAATACATAGTAGTGAATTTGTGATTACAGTATCTCTTTGAATGCTTTTGAGAAACAAAATAATGCATCACTTTGTCTGTAATACATTTGGGTATGTTTATTTAATACACTGTTCAAACTGACTTGTGCCACAATAATTTGGTTTTACAAAATGTTTAAATCATGCAAAGAAATGTGTTGTTTTATTTAAAATTATTTTAATGAAGTGCCTGTAAAAACATTATGGGTCCCCATCTGCTTTGTGTACTCTAGTTTTCAGGCTTGATTTATGAGTGTATGTGTAAGTTTGCATAACTACAATAATGCATTTGCCTAGGGAAATATATGAATAGAGAAATAACGCTCTATGCTTCTGAAGCATGATTTGTGTTTGTTTATCATTTTATTTTCCATAACTTCTGATTCTATTGCTTGTTCAAGGCATGTATAGAAAATCTGTTGTTAAATACAGTATTATGTGGTTATAGGTTCTCTTCTGCATTTTCTTATATAAATGTTCTCAATAGATTTATTTAATAATTTATTTCCTCCTCAATGTAATAATCAGATAAAATGTTAACTTCACTTACTACAAACTAACAGCTTATAAACATCTGGACGTCCCTTTTGCCCTGTATGCTCCCCTGCATGTTGCCCTGAATGGTTATTGTGGGTCCTTGGCTTACCTAAACACATTCAGCCTTATTCAATTGTGATTCAGCAAATTGAAAAGGGCTCTATTTAAGCACAGAGCATATTTTTTTTACAGAAGTTTTTAGTTAGTGAACTTCTATTCAAAAGCAAGGTTTTCACTAACTAAACACTTTTGTTAAAAAATATGTTCTGTGTTTAAATAGAGTCCTTTACAATTTGCCGAATCGCAGTTTAATAAGGCTGATAGTATGCTTCACACTTCCAGTGTCCATTTAAATGTTCAATATAGGAGCAAGGTTAACGGATATAATTTTTATTTTAATGGGCAAAAATGATTTAGACAATTAAATAAAAAGTAACGACTTTAATTTATTATGTGGTGTATGTAATTATTATTTACATGGGGCAACATTTGCCTTGTTTGCTTAGCTGCTTACTCAAAGTGCTCATTGTAAACCTCTCCCCTGGTGTACTTATGCTCCTCTGAGCACATTGCAAGCCTCTCCGCTTGTTTAATTTTGTTGGTGTGAGCACCTTTGGCGTTAATTGCAAGGGCCGCACTTATCGCCTTTGGCGCTCATTGGGAGCCTCTCCTTTCTGCTCTACCCTGTGTGCTGATTGTGAGCCCCGCTCTGAACGCTTTTGGCGCTCATCGGGTGGCTCGCAATGAGCGCCTTCAGTGCTCATTGTGAGGTTCTCCGCTTGTGTAGTTTTGGTGGTCTGAGCACCTTTGTCAGTCATTGCAAGGGGCACGCTGATTGGCTTTGGCGCTCATTGCGAGCCTGTCCCCTCTGTACTTTTGCTCCTCTGAGCACCCTCTGCGCTCATTGTGAGCCCCATTATGGCCATATATATATATATATTTTAATGCTAATTGATTAATTAATGAAAAAATAAATTAATATACTTTACCTATTTGTAATTAATATATCCAGCTATCAATATCCTGAAGAGCTAACAATCTGTTTTGATTTTCCTGCAGCATGCAACGTATATTTGCAGTGTTGTTGACCTGAGGTGTAAGTGTCATTAATGTGTGAAGTGTGCAGTGTAAATATGCTGCGTGCGCGAGGGTAAACCGTTTGTTTAGCTGTGTAATTGGGCATTTTGTAATGGTAATGTTATTAGTTATAAGGTAGTGTTGTAAAATGACGGCGATTGTCTATGCGTTATGCGGGTGTGGAGCATTTTCCGTTGTTCCTAATAGTGTATGTTATACCTTGTACGTGCCTGTGTAAAAGTCTTATGTGCTTGGTGTTGTTTTGTTGTTTAGGGGTCGTGTAGCCTCGTTTTCGTTTTTTTCAGCCGCCATTTTTTTTCTCGAGATTTTCGTGTGTGGAAACTCGACAAATTGTGATTAAATTGTTGTGCAACCTGACTCCCAGACGTCGTGCCTGTCTCCCGTGCTGTGAGTGGTGTTTGTTTTGTATTTTTGTTCATTTTGGTTGTGTTGTTGTTTTTGTATGTGTGCGGTTCGGCCGTTAAGTTCGTATTTTTTTGACCTTGTATTATTTTTTTTCTAAGTGCAGCGGGTCGTATTTTTTTATGTAAAATCTTATGTGCTTGGTGGTGTTATGCGTTTTTAGCGGTTGTGTAGACTATTTTTTTTTTTTTCGGCTGCTGTTTTTTTTCTTGCTTAGGCGATTTTCGTGTGTTGCATTTCAACAAATTGTGGTTAAATTGTCGTGCAACCTGACTCCCAGACGTCATGACTGTCCCCCCGTGCTGTGAGTGGAGTTTTTTTTTTTGTTAATTTGGTGTTGTTATTGTTGTTTTTCTTGAATAAATATTCTTTTATTAGAAGGTATGAAAAATCCATACATAAATAAAACATTCTTAACAGTCATAAATGTCAGTTTTATCAAGTCCTCTAAACATAAAATTATCATTTTGCAGCATTTAACTGACTAAACCTTCTTGTGTTTTTTAATTTTTAGTGAGAACATTTTCTAATGTCTAGGCTGGTTTTTCCAACCATATAAAAAATATAAGGCAAAATGAGCCAATTAACTTCTAGAGTACACAATCGATAGGAGTATACAATATAAAATGTATTACCTATCTATATTAACTAAACTATCATATACCATACCCCAGAAAAGAAAGAGAGAAAAAAATATATATATAAACTAAATAAAAGAATCATTGGCCCCTCATGGCGGCCACAAAGCAGTCCCGGCTTATTTCTCCCTCTTACCTCAGATCCTTCCTGCCATCCAGCACCACTGAAAGGTCTCCAAAGCTCCCCCACTCCAGTCCACTCCTCAGAATCGCTTCAAGCAAATACAGGCATTATACTAGGGGAACGCTAAAGGAGGATGTTATCCAAGGGTCCCAAACTATCTGAAATTGTGGCATCCTATCTAAAACAATATGAGTTAGCCTCTCATTAATAAGCAAATAGTTGATCTTCCTAATTACCTCTTGAAAGTTTAGATTCATGTCCTTCCATCTACTGGCTATGTGAATCTTTGAAGCTAATGCCATTATTTGAAACAACTTGTTCTGGGATTGCGACAAGTTTTTAATATGGACCCCCAGTAAACAGGATTCAATTGAAGGAGCTACTTCCTTATGAAAAAGTGTGTAGGCTAAACGGGTCAATCGTTCCCAGAGATTCTGGGCCCACCAAACATGAATATGATCCCCCACATCCTGGCATCCCCTAAAGCATTTGTTACTCTCCTGTGGCCTAAACTGCTGCATTTTATCGGGAGTACAGTAGGCCCTGTGAAAAACTTTGATGTTTCTAATAAAGCTGAATTAAGTGATCCTTTTGAAATATTGGAGCAAGATTCAGTCCATTTGTCCCAGTCCCACTCCACCCCCAGATCCTTTTCCCAATGCAGCATAAACTTGGGTTTTTGGCCCCCCGAAGTGCCCAGAAAGGTGTTATACAAAGAACTCAGATTACCCTTGGCAAGCGGGAGATTTTTACAGATAACTGATAGCCAGGAGGCTCTGGGGGGCCCGGAATCCTTAACCATCTTGGTAACCCAACTTCTAATTTTTAAGTAATTGTAGAGTTCTGTAGTTGGCAAGTCGTGAGTCGTGCAACATTGGCCATAGGTCAGTAGTTTGTCATTGGCGAACCAGTTCCCTATGCGATCCAGGCGTCTGGAGGTCCACCAAAATCTAGACATAGAACTTGAATCTGCTAGAATTTGTGGGAAGGACATAACTGATAGAAGGGGTGATAACTCCGTGCTAAGTCGATGCTTAGATCTAGCCCATCTCCAGGCCTGAAGCGTCAAGGAGATCATGGGGTTTTGATGAGTTATGAAAGGGGCAGAGTCCTCAAGCATCCAAACCAACTTATCCCAACTATGTGGGGACATTTGATAATTTTCCATAAAAACCCAAGATGGGTGGTGTTTCGTAGAGTGGGCTCTAGGCAAAGGAGCCAAATGTGCAGCTTTAAGATAAAGTCTTAAATTCGGAGTCGCGAGGCCACCCCTATTCTTGGAGCGAAACATCACCTGCCTGGGAATGCGAGGGCATTTATCGTCCCAAATGAACCGGGAAATGCTATTCTGGAATTTGTCTAGGTCTTTAAGGGAGAGGGATCTAAATAAATATAGTAATTTAGGTAAAATATTCATTTTCACAGCCGCAATGCGGCCTGTCCATGAAATCTTAAAGCTCCTCTATTTCTGCATATCCAATGTCAGAGAATTATACAAGGGAGGAAAATTTGCCCCGTACATATCCCCAAACTTGGAGGTAAGTCTGACACCTAAGTATTTTATAGACTGTGCGGGCCAAATAAACTGGTGATTAGCTTTGAGGATGTCAATCTCCCCCTGCGGCAATCTGATCCCCATCGCCTCAGTCTTCTCAACATTCAGCTTGAGACCCGAGATTTTGCCAAAGTCCTGGACAGTGGACATGAGTGCAGGTATGGATGAAAGGGGATTGGTCAGGGTGCAAAGCATGTCATCCGCAAATAAAGAGCATTTGAAATGCTGGAGGCCTACCTGTACCCCCTGGATGACTGGGTTGGCTCTAATCGCTTGTGCAAGGGGTTCTATAGCAAGAGCAAATAACAGTGGGGAGAGCGGACACCCTTGCCTTGTGATCTCCTGGGAGTTTTAGATTGGCTGCTGGGGAGTCATAATATCTCTTAAGTAAATTAATAAAGCGTCCCTTGAATCCAAATTTGTCCAGAATCTTATATAAATATGGCCATTCTACCGTGTCAAAAGCTTTCTCTATATCTAAAGCTAAGAGACAGACTGGTATATTAGACTTCTGAGCCATGAACTGTGCGTTCATGACCCTCCTAACATTGTCCCCGGCCTCTCTAAAGGGAACAAACCCAGTTTGGTCCTTGTGGATCAAATCGGGTAGAAATTTAGAGATGTGGGTGGCCATAATTTTCGCCAAGATTTTGACATCCCCATTGATTAGGGATATAGGGCGATAATTTTTCACCTCTAAAGGGTCCCTGCCATCTTTTGGGGAAATCACCAAGTCAGCCAGGTTTAACTCCGAGGGCATAGGCTCTCCATTTAATATGGCATTAAAAAGAGATGTCATGTGGGGGGTAAGAAGAGCTTCAAATTTTTTATAATACAAGTTAGTAAAGCCATCCAGTCCCGGGGATTTGCCCAACTTAAGATTCTGAATGGTAAGTTTAACCTCCTCCTGTGTTATTTCTAAGTTCAAATCATCCAGTTGATAATCCGGTATTTTAGGGAGGTCGCATAAATTTAGAAAGGATTCTATATCTGATCCACTGCAGTGGGTTTGCGAGGAGTATATTTTTTGGTAATAATTTTGAAACGTTTTTTGGATATCATTGGGACTGTAGGAGATTTGTCCGCCAGGTATCCTAATTTGGGTGGTTCTGGGTTGGGAGAATTTATTGTTTAGTCTTTTAGCCAAAAGGGAGTCAGGTTTGTTTGCCTTCCAGTAATAGAGGTGCTTCATTTTTCTCATAGCCCGTTCAGTTTCATGGGACAAAATAGCGTCCAGCTCAAGCCTAGTCTGGTCAATTAATTTACGCCCCTGAAGAGAGGGACGCTGTTGGTTTTTCTCCTCTAACCTCTTTAATGAGGTAGAAAGCTCTGTCTCCTTCTGCCTAAGACGTTTCTTATGTATAGAGGACAGCTTAATGCAAGTTCCTCTAACAAAAGCCTTATGGGCGGCCCAAAGCCATCCAGCCCCAGTTTCGGGGGTGTCATTAGTCTCAAAAAACAGCTGTATGTCCTTGGATATGGAATCCACACTACTCAGATTAGACAGAAGGAATTCGTTCAGAACCCATTTATAGGGAAGTCGAGGATTAGGACCCAGATCCAGCTCAACTAGTACCAGAGCATGGTCTGACCAGGGGCAAGGGACTATCTCAGAGTTTATGGTAGAATCGTACAATGAGGAAGTGATAAGTAGAGCGTCAATCCTAGAGTATGTCAGGTGAGTCTGGGAGTAGAAAGTGTACTCTCTCTTGTCCGGGTGCTTACCCCGCCAGGCATCAACTAACCCCAAACCATTTAGTAAGGACTTAATCTGATTAGTCTTGTTGGGGAATCTGTTGGTCGGTTTTCCAGATCTGTCAAGGGTCGGGTCTAAGGTAAGGTTAAGGTCCCCCCCAATAATCAATTTCCCCAAATCCTGAGCCTCTAGTTTTTTCAACAGGTCTATGAGAACAGAGTAGGGGGAGTTCGTAGGAGAATACAGAGATAGCAGCGTCATTCTTTCCCCTCTTATAGTCCCAGTTGCCATAACGTAATTGCCATCCCCGTCTACCCGAGTGGATTCTACCTGGAAGGGAAAGGTCCTATGCAGCA
The DNA here is from genome assembly GCA_027410445.1 of Discoglossus pictus. NCBI lineage: Eukaryota > Metazoa > Chordata > Amphibia > Anura > Alytidae > Discoglossus > Discoglossus pictus. The sequence goes on along the minus strand of CM050166.1, from coordinate 84,240,466 downwards.
AAATTGCACAGCCAGCTCTCTTTGTGGGGAGAGAGGCTAGATAATAGGTAGGGTAATCCTTATGTAGGAATTTAGGTTTGTTGCCAAGGGAAAAATGGGTCTCCTGCATGAAAATGACAGAGGGAGCATATTTTTTGTAGAATGCAAAGGCCTTCCTCCTTTTAAAGGGGGAATTGAAGCCCTTCACATTGTGGGTCACTATGGTGTATTTGGAAGTAGCCATTAAAAATCGGGAGTGTAGGTGTATGCGACCTTACCTAATAGCTGAGCATGTGAATGGCGAGGAGTGGAGGAGCCTGGAGAGCAGACAGAAGTCCCAGCAGGTATGCTGTTGGCGGCGGAGAAATCTCTCTGAGAGCAATGAAAAGGGAGAAAGGCAGTTTAATATCGGAGAGGTAGATAAATCCGGGATAAAGCAAACAAGCCAATAATAGAACAGAAACAAAAAACACAAAAATAAGAAAAAGAAAATAAATAAATAAATAAATAAAATAAAAAACAGAGCAGGAAAACAACAAGTTTACAGTACAACTAAACTTCAAGCTGAAATTTCAAGAATATAGCAGGATAAGTATAAAACAGTCGACTACACAAACCCTTCTATCTCTATTTATAGTAAATAAAGTAAAAGACAAATCCACGTAATGTGGGAAACTAGTCTGGCAAACTATATTAATTCTAAATGTCAATAGTGCGAACTATTCTATCAAGATTCTATCTGGATCATAAACAATGAAAAGTGAACATCAAATACTCAGCAAAATATTATCAAAGTCCAGCTAGGTAGGAGGCCTCTCAGGTCGCGGGCCCAACTTTGAAGTGGCCGAGAGTCAAGAGTCTGCTGAGGATACCAAGCGCTTGTCTTGCAGATCGCCTATATAGTCCCGAAAGCCACTGGGCCCCTCCAAGATAGGGACTTGTTTGCCATGAACTTGTGATGGCTTTGAGGTCTGCTGCCTCTTAGGGATAAGCGAAACAAGGTGCTCTTGATTTGCTGCTGTCGTGGGCTCCGGGCATAGCTGTAATCTCTGCAATACATCTAGGCAGTCTTCCAGAAAGCGGGTGGTATAAGTCTTGCCATGATAGGTGAAAGTCAGAGCAAACGGAAAGTTCCAACGGTACTGGATCCTGTGCTGAATAAGAATGGCAACAGCCGGTTTCATAAGTCTCCGCTTATGCAGGGTATCCGGGCAGAGGTCAGCATAAAACTGCAGGATTGAGTCATCCGGCCCCTTGATGGTATGCAGCTTCCTGGTGGCCGATAGTAGAAGATCTCTGGCCTGCTGCCTTAAAAATCTAACAATAACATCCTTGGGAGCCTCCAAGCTCCTCATACCACCCAAGGCTCTATGGGCCCGCTCAATCTCCCACACACTTTCGGGCTGATTAGGGAGGATTATGGGGATTGTATCCCTCAGATAGCCAGACAGGTCCTGTATCGCTCTCGGTATACCACGGATGCGTACATTGTGCCGGCGGGACCGGTTCTCCAGATCCTCTATCTTATCCGTGAGGTCAGAGATATGTATGGAGTTTTGAGCAGTAGAGGATCGGTCTCTTTCTTGCGCCTCGGCCATCCGATCCGATGCGTCCTCCAGGATTTGAGTGCGGTGCCCCAGGTCCTTCAAGTCTTGTCTTAGAGGATCAATAGCTTTTGCCAGGAGCCGCTCAATAGTAGCCACTGACCTGGCAGAGAGGTCCATATATTGGCTAGGAGCGTCAGGAGTACCTTCCCTGTCCGAGCCATCCGAGTGTTCTGAGGCGGACTCCGCAGGTAGGGAGCATCTGGCAGATTTAGGTGTAAAGTGCTCCCTAATGCCCTTCGCTGAAGCAGTTCTTTTGGGTTTCGGCATTTTGGAATACGGGCCAAAGGGGTCAGCAAAAGGTCCGTTATGGAATCAGCCAGGTATAGAATAAGGGGAAGCTATGCCCCAAGTGGTCTGAGTGAAAGTCCGCTGGCCCAAGTAGTAGAGTTTGTCCAGATTATAAGGTTGAGTTGAGGTAGGTGATAGCTGTGCTGCCAGGCCAATTTCCCATTCGTCTCTTTACTCCATAATTAGAGTGTAGTCTCCAGCCTGGGCACTGGAGAGGCCTTTGAAAATCCGTCCAAACAGAGAATAGTCCTTTGGTAGACGGGGGGGCACAAAAAGTCGTACCCTCTTCGGGTGGTCTGTCTGCTTTTGTTGACGGGAGCCTGTTAAGTAGAACTCAGCCTTAGAATAGATCAGTACAGACAGTAAGCAGCAATGAATGGCAGGGAGACTTCCACTCTCGCATTATTCGCATAAGGCCAATGGTGATCTGCAGTATTGTAAACATCCACACGGTGGCAGCACATGCGCTGATGTTGTAAGAAATTAACACAGTCTATGCAGCTGGCAGTAAAAGCACAGGTCTCAAATATAGGTAGACACAATATTCTGTTTGATGCACAAATGTTCCATGAAAAGTGCCTAAAGATAGCGTCAGTTTCTGAGACAGGGTACACCCACAGTGCTCCCAAATATTATGCAATTCAGTCTCTGGCAATGCTACGAGATAAGTCTCTATATCAAGAGCTCAGTCCTGAGAGGGTAGCTTAAAGAGTTGATTCACACAGCCTTAACCCCAGATCTCAGAGTTGTGTGGGGAAGTGACAATAAATAGAGCATTGAGTGCCTTGCAAGCTGGGGAAAATTCAAGCAGCTTCTTCTTCCTACCCCACCAAGACTCTTTAATGGCAGCCACAGTGCCTAATACGTGGGGAGAGTGCTGAGTAACCACTAATTGCGTTGGGTGCACTGCTCCCTCATTTGGGGATGTCTGGCTCTCTCCTGGGGTCCCTCTGGGGAGTCACAGCCCTCTGGGGAAGATCCCCCCTACCTGCAGCCGTCGGGTGGATGCACAAAATGGCGGCCCCGCAAGATGGCGGCCACGTTTCGCGGGCTTTCTGCCCCGTTGTTCAGGGACCACACTCTGGCCAGAGGGGTCACCCTGGGATCCCGGCCGGATCCAGCCGCCACCGGGATCAGCTCCAGTACACTTCCAGGAGCTGGGGAATAGAGCCCCGAAGTCCTCAGGCGTCGTCCCGTGACCGGGGGCCTCCCGTGCTGCTGGGCCGCCTAATAGGCTCCCCGTTGCTCCCCGGGGGATAGGGGCAACCTCCAGTAGTGCCCCGAGTGCAGGCAGGGCACAAGCAACCGCTCCAGGGCAGAATAAAAAGCCCTATATAGAGCTCAATCCGGAGCTCAGACAAACACGTCTGACTTCCTCAGACGCCAGCTCCACCCCCCATTGTTGTTTTTCTATGTGCGCGGTTCGGCAATTAACTTCGTATTTTTTTTTATCTCATATTTTTTTTTTTTCTAAGTGCCGTGGGTCGTATTTTTTAGGGGGGTTGAGTACCGCTTTCCTTTTTGCAAGTGTTACGGGCCGCAATTTTTGCACGCTTTTTTTTTCAAACTGCTACGGGTCTCGCACTGTGAATGGTGTAATTAACATTTAGTTCCGTGTCGCTCTATGGCGCTCATCTCCACCAGCACAGTGAGCGCCTTCAGCGCTCCCTGCCTAATTCGTACGTTAATCTAGTAATTTAGTAATTATTCATCTATATTAATATATATATATATATATATATATATATATATATATATATATATATATATAGATTAAGAATGAGTATTGCAATATAGTTTGTATTGGACAAACGTCTTATTTATAATGACGAGCTTTCGAGAGGTTCAACCTCTCTTTATCAAGTCTCAAGCAATACTAACATGAGATGGAACCCTCAGTTTGAATAATTACAGCAGATGCAGAAAGAGTGGAAACAGCATATGACATCATAAGGTATGGGGAATAAACACAACATACTAAAGGAAACATATATATACATATTATATACACACTAGCGTATTGCCCGTCAAAAAATGACGGCAATCAGATGTGTATGTTTTAAAAGTTGTTTAGTTATTATTATACACATGGAATTGTAAGGTAGCTAATGTTTTTTTTGTGTACTACTGAAATATAGAATTCAAATTAATAAATGAATTTATTTGTATGCATTGTGTTGAAGAGCTGGCAATCTGTGTTGAAGTTGCTGCAGCATTAGTCGTGTGTAGGTGCTGTGTAAGCGTGATGAACGTGTGCAGTGTAATAGTGTGCGTGCGCGAGCCGAAACCGTTAACGTAGCTGTGTACTTCCGCATTATCCTAAAATGGTGGATAATGTGTTGTATGCGTCTTCGCGGATTATCGGTACGTGTTTTGCGTGGTTATAGTGCTGTAGCCTGGTTTTCGTTTTATTCGTCCGTCATTTTTTCTGCGTCGCTCATTGCCAAAGTACTACGGATAAACGGCTCGCCTCGCTGTGCACGGCTCACCTGGCGATGATCGCCTACGGCGCTCATCGCTAAGCCCGCTAAAGTACTACGGTTTAACATTAAATTTGTTTGCCACACAACATGAGACTACATTTGTCCCTTTTTTTTTTCTTCAAATAAATTCAATTTTTTTTTTATAAAACTAATATTTTTGTAATTTGCAACTTATATTTCATCAAATGCGTTGGTTTAGGCTGTAAACCTGATGTTGCGCGAGACAAAGTCATTAAATATGTGTTAATGCGTAAATCTGTAATTTCGTTTCGTAAAATGTACTCGCTACTGTCTTTTTACTCATTGCACGGTTAATCCGCATCCTTTATCTCGTATTTTTTCTAACACCTACGTCTATGGCTGTGTTTTACGCAGTTCGCAGTAGTATAGCCTTGTTTTCATTTTTTTCGGCGGCCATTTTTTTCTCGCTTAGCCGATTTTCGATCTTCGTAACTCGGCAAAATCGCTGTAAATTGGAGTTCCAACTCACTTCCAGACGTCCTGCCTGTTTCCCCATGCTGTAAGTAACCTTTATTTTATTTTTTAGTGTGTATTTAGTGTTTTTTTTAGTGTTTTGGTTCCGCCGCTTATGTCGTAATTTTTTTCAGCTCGTATTTTTTTTGTAAGTGCTACGAAGTAACGGCTCACCTCGCTACGCGAGGCTCGCCTGCAATGAGCGCCTGCTGCACTCATTGCCAAAGTGCTACAAAGTAACGGCTCGCCTCGCTACGCGAGGCTCGCCGGGCGATGAGCGCCTGCGGCGCTCATCGCTAAGTGGTACGCACTACGCAACAGAGCGGTTGAGCGGCTCGCCTCGCTGCGCGAGGCTTGCCAGGCGATGAGGGCCTGCGGCGTTCATCGCAAAGTCGTACGCACTGCGTGACGCAGCGTGACGACGTCTCGTAGTTAGACAATTATAATATGTGATATACATCAATTTATACATGAAAAAGCAGAGCACTTTAGTCCACAGTGATATCTTTCCTGTTGGAAAAACATCTCACTAACAGTGACAAGCCTGGTATTGTATAAGATGAAAAAAATCACATGAACTTCTGCTAATGTTTTAGAAAACCCAAGTCTATATTAAGTCCTGTATTCTTAGTGTTGAAGAATGTGATCATCTTTATTTCAAATGCTTTTCTCTCTTGGATGTTTTTAAATTTTCCTCCTGAGTATTTTGACTTTTAAATTTTGGATGGAGTGATAATTCTGGCTAAAATGGTGTCCCACTGGGCTACAATAACTGTCTTCATTATGCTTTCTTATTGAATGCCTGTGTAAATTCATCCTTAAATGCATTTTTTGGCCGGTTTCTCCAATGTAACAGCCTGTGTCACATAAAGTACATTTTTATTATATAAACCACATTGGACGATGTACATCTATATGATCCTTTGATGTTCTAGGTTTTGTTGTTATGTGTGGCTGTATCATCATTACAAATGTGTAGGCATGATTTACAGGCACGTTTGTTACAAGGTTTAGTTTTGTATTCAGTTGTTCATTGGCCAATTTTCTGCTGACAAGGTTTTGTTTCAGGTTTGGTGTTTTTTTAAATGCAAGGATGGGAGGTTTTAGGAATATATATTTTAATTCAGTATCTTCAATTAGTAATGGTTGTAAATCTTTGATTATTTTTCCAATTTTCTCTAAAATTGGATGGTATGTGGTCACTAGATGTATACGTGAAGTAGTTTCTTTTGTTTTGTACTTTAATAGGTGTTCACAGGGTATTTTGATGGCAGTGTTTTTTTTCGGGGTAATTATACAGGGTTTGTAACCCTTTTGTTTGAAAGATTCAGACAGTGTTTTTAAATTTGTATCACAGTCTCCAGTGTTTGAGCAAATCCGATGGTATCTAATAGCTGGACTATGGATGATGGCTTGTTTGGTGTGGGAGGGATGAAAACTGGAGCTGTGTAGGTAATTATATCTGTCTGTGGGTTTCCTATATATAGATGAGTGGATTGTGCCATTGGTGATGGATATAGTAGTGTCTAGAAAGTTTACCTGTTCTGTGGAGAAATCCATTTTAAGTTTTATAGATGAATGGAAGGTGTTGAATGAACTGTGAAAGTCTCTGAGTTTGCTTTTTCCTTCTGTCCATATGATGAACAGATCATCTATGTAACGGTAGTATTTGTATGGTTTGTAAATGGATACACATAAGAATGTTTCTTCTAGATTGGCCATAAATAGATTTGCGTATTGTGGAGCCATTTTGGTACCCATGGCAGTCCATCATCTTTAGGTAGGTATCTTGATTAAAAGTAAAATAGTTGTGGGTAAGGATATATTCTATTAGTTTAATCATAATATCAGGGCCATATTTATTGCTTTGCATGTTTGTTGAAAGAAACTTAAAGCATGCCGTAGTGCCATCTTTGTATGGCAATAATGTAAAGAGACTCTACATCCATTGTAATAAGTAGTATGTTAGCAGGTAGGTCTTTAATCTGACTGAGTTTATTGAGAAAGTCAGTGGTGTCTTGTATATAGCTACTAGTGTTACTAACTAACAGCCTTATTAAATTGTGATTCAGCAAATTTAAAAGGGCTCTATTTAACCACGTAGCATATTTTTTTACAGAAGTTTTTAGTTAGTGAACTTCTATCCAAAAGCAAGGTCTTCACTAACTAAAAACTTCGGTAAAAAAATTTGCTATGTGCTTAAATAGAGCCCTTTTAAATTTGCTGAATCGCAATTTAATAAGGCTATAATGGTTTAAGGATGTTTTCAACAAAATTGGTCTCCCTGGGTTGCCTGGTTTGTGGATTTTTGGCAGTAGGTAAAAAGTCCCAATTGTGGGATTGGCGGGGATGAGTTGTTCTAATTCCTGATGTACATTTTTAGGGAATGTTTTGAGGAGTTTCTTAAGTTGAAGAGTATATTTTTCTGTAGGGTCCTGGTTCAATTTCTTGTAGTAAGTGTTGTCTGACAGCTGTCTGTTGGCTTCATTTATGTAGTTCTGAGTATTAATGATAACAACTGCACCTCCTTTGTCTGCCAGTTTGATGATGATATTGGGGTTGTTTTTTTTAAATCTTTATGGCTGTTCTTTCTGATGGAGTAAGATTGTGCAAGTCTATTTTATATTGTGTTGTTATAATGGATGCAGTTCTCAGGCGAAAGCTTTCTATATAACTGTCCAGTTTGGTATTACGACCAGGTTGTGGGTTGAAATATGTTTTTTTTTTCTTGTTACAGTCTAATGATGTTGTGGTATGTCCCTTGTTGTGGAAACATTCTTCCAGTCTTAATCTCCTGAAGAATTCTTCTATGTCCAAGTATAGTTGTATTTTATCTAGATTTATGTCTGGACAGAAAGACAATCCTTTGGAGAGAACAGAGGTCTCTACTTGTGATAGTTAATGGTCTGAGAGATTTATAATTTTCTGTGTGTTCTGTATATTTTTCAGAAAAACTATTTGTTTGAGTTGGTGGGTTTTTAGATGTGTTTTTAGTAGAATTTATGGCTAAATTTGGGTCGTTTCTTTTCTCTTCCTTTAGCTGTTGTATGTTGTTTTGCTGGAAGAGGCAGCTGATTTTTTTATTTTTTATAAATTCATGTTGTTGTTTCATGTGAAGATGTTGTATTTCCTTTTCTACATGTTCAGCTTCATATATTTTGCTCTCCTTTAGTTGTTGAAGGAGGCTTACTCTTTGGTGATTTAGATAATGTTTCTTTGTATAAAGTTGATGTATTAGGTGGTTTCTTAGTTTTTCACTTGTGCGTCTGCATACATTTTTAGCATATATTGAGTTATATGTAGATCTTAGTGGATTTTTGATTTTAAGTCCATTTAGTATAATATTCCTTTACTTGCATTGTGCCAAAAAATAAATGTCACTGTTAAGTTGTGTTATTTTTGTTGTTATTTTAAATAGTAGCTTCTTGATTCGGCTAAATGCCGTATTTTCCATAGTAATTGAAGAGTGAAGCAGCCGTGAATGTCCAGAAATCTAGTACTTTAGTAATTATTAATCTATATATATACAGTGGCTATAAAAAAGTCTACACACCCCTTTTAAAATGACCGGTTTCTGTGCTGTAAAAAAAATGAGACAAAGATAAATAATTTCAGAACTTTTTCCACCTCTAATGTGACCTATAAACTGTATAACTCAATTGAAAAATAAAGTGAAATATTTAAGGTAGAGGGAAGAAAAAATATAAAAATAAAATAATATGGTTGCATAAGTATGCACATTACATTTGATTTTATTACAGCACTCAGTCTTTTTGGGTATGAGTCTATCAGCATGGCACATTTTGACTTGGCAAGATTTGCCCACTCTTCTTTGCAAAAACACTCCAAATCTGTCAGATTGCGAGGGCATCTCCTGTGCACAGCCCTCTTCAGATCACCCCACAGATTTTCAATAGAATTCAGGTCTGGGCTCTGGCTGGGCCATTCCAAAACGTTAATCTTCTTCTGGTGAAGCCATTCCTTTGTTGATTTGGATGTATGCTTTGGGTCGTTGTCATGCTGAAAGATGAAGTTCCTCTTCATGTTCAGCTTTCTAGCAGAAGCCTGAAGGTTTTGTGCCAATATTGACTGGTATTTGGAACTGTTCATAATTCCCTCTATCTTAACTAAGGCCCCAGTTCCAGCTGAAGAAAAACAGTCCCAAAGCATGATGCTGCCACCGCCATGCTTCACTGGGGGTATGGTGTTCTTTTGGTGATGTGCAGTGTTGTTCTTGCGCCAAACATATCTTTTGGAATTATGGCCAAAAAGTTCAACCTTGGTTTCATCAGACCATAACACCTTTTCCCACATGCTTTTGGGAGACTTCAGATGTGTTTTTGCCAAATGTAGCCTGGCTTGGATGTTTTTCTTCGTCAGAAAAGGCTTTCGTCTTGCCACTCTACCCCATAACCCAGACATATGAAAAATACGGGAGATTGTTGTCACATGTACCACACAGCCAGTACTTACCAGATATTCCTGCAGCTCCATTAATGTTGCTGTGGGCCTCTAGGTAGCCTCCCAGACCAGTTTTCCTCTCGTCTTTTCATCAATTTTGGAGGGAGCTCCAGTTCTTGGTAATGTCACTGTTGCGCCATATTTTCTCTACTTGATGATGACTGTCTTCACTGTGTTCTATGGTATATCTAATGCCTTGGAAATTCTTTTGTACCCTTCTCCTGACCGATACCTTTTAACAATTAGATCCCTGTGATGCTTTGGAAGCTCTCTGTGGACCATGGCTCTTGCTGTTGGATGTGACTAAGAACATTTCAGGAAAGACCAACTAGAGCAGCTGAACTTTATTTGGGGTTAATCAGAGGCACTTTAAATGATGGCAGGTGTATGCTGACTCCAATTTAACACGATTTGGAATGTGATTGCTTAATTCTGAACACAGCTACATCCCCAGTTATAAGAGGGTCTGCATACTTATGCAACCACATTATTTTTCTTTTTTTTTTTCTTCCCTCCACCTAAAAGATTTCAGTTTGTTTTTCAATTGAGTTGTACAGTTTATAGGTCACATTAAAGGTGGAAAAAGTTCTGAAATTATTTATCTTTGTCTCATTTTTTTTACAGCACAGACACCGGACATTTTGACAGGGGTGTGTAGACTTTTTATATCCACTGTATAGATTAATAATGAGTATTGCAATATAATTTGATACCTTTGTATTGGACAAACGTCTTATTTATAATAACGAGCTTTCGAGATGTTCCACCTCTCTTTATCAAGGCTCAAGCAATACTGACATGTGAAGGAGCCCTCAGTTTGAATAATAACAGTAGATGCAGAGAGAGTGGTTAAGTGCTACTTTCCTTTTTGCAAGTGTTACGGGCCGTAATTTTTGCACGCTTTTTTTTTCAAACTGTTATGGGTCTCGCATTGTGAATGGTGTAATTGACATGGCGCTCACCTCCACCAGCGCAGTGAGTGCCTTTGGCGCTCCCTGCCTTTTTCGTGCAGGGTCGTAGGAATGAGTGCCTATGGCGCTCATCTCCACCAGCGCAGTGAGCGCCATCAGCGCACCCTGCCTAAGTCGTACAGTAATCTAGTAATTTAGTAATTATTAATCCGTATTAATCTAGTAATTTAGTAATTATTAATCTAAGCCGGGTACATTGGCACATAGGCACAGGCTGTTTGGACTCTTACCGGCACAGGCAAATTGGGCTCTTGTAGGCACAGGCGAATTGGGCTATTGGAGGCACTTGCAGACACAGACTATAAAGCAATCGCGATTACAGTGTTTACAGCTTGCTTCCTTCTTTCGGATTTGATCGCATGGTGGTGATTACAGTGTTTACAGCTTGCTTCCTTCTTTCGGATTCGATGGCGTGGTTGCATGTACAGCAGTGTTTGCCTTGTTCCTTCTTTCAGTTTTGAGTGCATAACCCGAGGTAGCTTTGTAACCTGAGCCAGAAAATTGTGGAGGAGAAGCAGTGTAACCCGTGGTAAGATTGTAACCAGAGGCAGAAAATGGCAGAGGAGAAGCGGTGTAACCCAAAAACAGTGTCACCCAAGGGTGTTGTAACCCGAGGTACCAGTGTATATACTTTCTAAGAGCATTCGCCCATTATAATGGTAGATTGGTCCTTTAACATTTGAGTGCTCTTTCTTTTTTTCTAAAAGTATTGTTATTTTGCCTATTTTATTATATTACTCAAACAAGTATGTGTTTTATAGAAAGGAGAGTGTTATCAGTTTATAAAGAGCAAAAATAGATGAGCTTGACACTTATATGACTATAGTTATGATCGCTGTGACTCAAAAGTCAGATTGGTGAACTCTCTGCTAGTTGTAGAGGTTCAGTGATAACCACTTGGCTATGTCAAAAGAGCCATATGCTTATGTGTACTGGGCCAAACTTGTATACAAAAATCCATAGCAAACTCCTGCCAGTAAGACCTTATTAAATAATTGGTCAATCAGCATATTGCTATTATCACCAAAGCTGAAAGACTGTATTTTAACTGGTATAAAAAGAGGACTTCATTATCTTAAAATGTACAAAATATCTACATTTTAATACAAAAGTGTATTATTTAAAATATTTAAAATCAGCAATCCCAACATTTTCTTTACAACACCTTTTGTGTGTGGACAGCACAAAACCAAAGATGAGGAGCCAGGTGTCTTCAAGCAAGATAGAAGAGGACTGACTTCTAAAATCAACATAGATTTACCTGATTATCAAAGGTTGAGGAAGTGTTGTCAAAGAGAGAGTAAATATAATTATTTATTTATTATTTATAAATTAAATTTTTTGTTTTCATTTTATTATTTTAATTTAGTTACATAGTTGCATAGTAATTTAGGTTGGAAAAAGACTTTAGTACATCAAGTTCAACCTTTTTAAATCTCCTCTTGGTAGCCTCGCAGACCAGTTTTCTTCTCGTCTTTTCATCAATTTTGGAGGGAGCTCCAGTTCTTGGTAATGTCACTGTTGTGCCATAATTTCTCCACTTGATGATGGCTGTCTTCACTGTGTTCCATGGTATATCTAATGCCTTGGAAATTCTTTTATACTCTTCTCCTGACTGATACCTTTTAACAATGAGATCCCTCTGATGTTTTGGAAGCTCTCTGTGGACCATGGCTTTTGCTGTGGGATGCGACTAAGAAAATTTCAGGAAAGACCAACTAGAGCAGCTAAACTTTATTTGGGGTTAATCAGAGGCACTTTAAATGATGGCAGGTGTATGCTGACTCCTATTTAACGCGATTTGGAATGTGATTGCTTAATTCTGAACACAGCTACATCCCCAGCTATAAGAGGGTGTGCAGACTTATGCAACCACATTATTTTTATTTTTTATTTTTTCTTCTCTCCACGCACAATAGCACACCCCTACAAGCTTCCCCTGCCTGTAATATGTACTGCACCCCTGCCTGCCCCGACTGTGTACCCCTGCCTGTTCTCTCTCTCGTCCCTGCTCTCTATCACACATCTGTGCTTCCCATCTGTGAAGTCTCAAGGGCCTTGCTGCGGCCCATTACTCCCCTGTATGCCCGTGGGATGGGGTAAGTAAGATCTATGGATGGGAGGAGGGAGTGATGTGTGATAGAGATGAGGGGTGGAAGAGAGAAGGGAGAGAGAGAACAGGCAGGGGTTCACAGCTGGGGCAGGCAGGGGTACAGTACATATAATAGGCAGGGGTATAACAGGCAGGGGAAGCTGGTAGGGGGGCGTTATTGCCCGTGCACGCTTCAGGCCTGCGGACATGTGTGTGATGCCCAATTGTCGGCGCCCCTAAGTCAGTGCGGCTTTGGCACGCGAGCTGAAGTCGTGCTACCGTAGGGACCCCATGCTAATGGGTTAATACTAGGTGCCATGGGGGTCCATATACTTAAAGGCTCCACAGGGATCCACCTTCAAGACTTTTCTCGTGCTGCCCTTGCTAGCTGGAACTCCTTGCCTCGCTCCACTAGACTATCTTCCTGCCTCAAAACCTTTAAAAAATTACTACAAACACACCTGTTTAAAAAAGCTTATCACCCTCAGTCTTAATATGCACAATTGCACACTACACAGCCTAATAACACTTACACCCCCAATCTACAGTACAACACACAGACACCATCACGTGAATTAACAAATTGCTTTCACACTGCCATCTTGCATCCTCTTGTATCACACCTAAACCCTTTAGATTGTAAGTTTGCAAGTTTTCAATCATGTGTCGGTGCTTTGGAAACAAGCACTATGTACATTTGATTTTAAGCTCAAAAACAGGGCCCTCCATTCTTTTGAGGTGTTAATTTTGTTTTTGCCATGTACTTAACCTCTGTATAGCGATTAGGAATATGTTGGCGCCTTACAAATAAAGATAATAATAATAATAATAATTGATTCAGTGACCTCTCTAGGGAATCTTGTCTTGTCTCATGATATGGCCAAAATATTTGACCTTCAGCCTCATGATTAGTGAACAGTTTGGCTTAATTTCCTGTAGCATTGATTGATTGGAACTTCTCGCAGTGCGCTTTTGAATTTATGACTAAGCAGGCACGCGAAACACGTCAGAGAGACGCTAGATGAGAGATTTACACATATAGCCACGAAGGCTACAATATACTTCTCTAAATGCTAAGATATATGTAAATTAATATTTGCGTAGATGTTTCTTCACCATACCATAGTAAAGAACAACCTAATGGCAATTGCTATTATTTTATCTATCGATTTCACACAACTAAGATCAGGGATTGGGGCACAGGAATCCCTCTTATTAGCACACTTATTAGCTATAGGACAACAATGAAGTTTAATTACATCCGCTATGGATCTGAGTTGTTTTTCAGCAGTATGATAACAAAGGTGTGGTAAGGGCTTAAAGCAGTTCAACTTATCTTCAAATATAAATGTATTTAGCAAACATCAAATGCAATATGTATGCCTGATAGTCATTCTGCATCTATAAGCAATACATTGAGTTTTTAATCTGCTGCCAAGTATTTTTCATATATGGATAATTAAAAGTGATCTCTTTCTTCTCTAGTAATCTATGTTCCACATATAGATTCCTCAGGAGGCGGGTGAGATGGTCTGGTCCCCCATCTCTTCAGGAACTTGCCACATTTTTTTGTTATCCACACAGTCGAAGGCTTTAGATTAGTCTGTAAAGCAGGGGTAAATGTTTTTCCGGAACTCTCTTGCTTTCACTATTATTCAGTAGACATTGGCAATTTGATCTCGGCGAAACGCGTCTTGAACATGTGGTCATTTCAGTCCATATATTGTTGGATACAAGCTTGCATGGTCTTTAGCATTACGTTGCTGTGAAATAAGTGCAATTTTTCAATAATTTGATCACTCTTTCGCACTGCTTTTTTCAGTCTATTGGCTGCTGTGGAGTATTTCAAATGTGTTGGCATAATGCAAGCAACACTTTCTCAGCGTCATCTTGTAGGATTTTGAACAGTTCAGCTGAGATTCCATCAACTCCTGCAGCCTTGTTGTCAGCACGGCTTCCTAGGGCACATCTCACTTTACTCTCCAAGATGTCTGGCTCCAGTTCAGTGGCCACACTACTGTGGTTATCAATCCTGTTAAGTTCCTTCCTGTGTAGATCTTTTGTGTATTCCTGCCACCTCTTCTTTATCTGATCTGCTTCTGCTAAGTCCCTACCGTTTTTGTCTTTTATCACATCCACTTTAGTATGAAAGGTTCCCTTGAGATCCCCAATTTTCTTGAAGAGATCTCTTGACTTTCTCATTCTGTTACCATCTTTATCCTGTCAGCCATGACAATGTGTTAATTATTCTGTTATTAAATATATAATAATATGATTTGCGTTAGAGTTATTTTTTCAGAATATGTAGCATATTAAATGTCATTGTTTCATGTTGCATTTAATATTATTTTTTTTTACTGATACCTATTGAATATGTCATTTTGGATAAAGAAGTCACCCTCTAGTCCGGGTACTCCTGCCATGTTGCAGTATGCATTTATCTTATACATTCCGATCTGACCTGTCTTCACTGTCCTTGGCTTGAATAAAAAGCTAAGCATTGATATTCGCCTGTAAGAGCTATCAACCAATGTTTAGTGTGGGTAGTTCTGTTAGTGTTAGGGATTTTAGGTGATTATGTACATTAATCTTTTGGCACTTGTGGTTAAAAGAAGGCATGCATTGGCCACAAAACTCAGCTTGGGAAAAAGTATATAATAAGCAGCAATCATTCAGGCAATTTTTATTTTATTTTGAAATTGCCAAGTTACTGTATTATTATTGGAAAAGTTAAGCTGTTCTACTGACTCATGTTTATAGTAATCCCTGTTATTACAATACTGGCCATAAAAAAATGCTTTCTTTTTGCAAAAGAAAATTCAGAACTCAAAATAATGCCTCTGTACTCGATAAGCCAATAGTCTAACATGTTACTTTTTGCTTTATATTATTATTTACTAATAACATTTAGTTTTAATATTATTATATTTTATTTATAAGCCCAGAGCATGTTTTGTATTAATTAATACATGAATAAATTTGAACATGCGGGTTGAAAGCAATCTAAATAATCTAAATAAGTCCAGACACCAGATTCATACATGGAGGTACATTGCAAACTCTCATGAGGGCAGGAGTTTAGGAGTTTATAGTAATCCCTGTTATTACAATACTGGTCATAAAAAATGCTTTCTTTTTGCAAAAGAAAATTGAGAACTCAAAATAATGCCTCTGTACTCGATAAGCCAACAGTCTAACATGTTACTTATTGCTTTATATTATTATTTACTAATAACATTTAGTTTTAATATTATTATATTTTATTTATAAGCCCAGAGCATGTTTTGTATTAATTAATACATGAATAAATTTGAACATGCGGGTTGAAAGCAATCTAAATAATCTAAATAAGTCCAGACACCAGATTCATACATGGAGGTACATTGCAAACTCTCATGAGGGCAGGAGTTTAGAGCCTGTTCTCGTGAAAGCTTACCATCTTGGATGTACAGAGACATGAGGCTAAAAGTGTGACACCAAGAGTTAAGTGCAACAGCTTCCTTGAGACGTTGAGGTGATTTACTTTTTTATATTGTTTTTGACTGAGATATCAGATGTACCGATGGTTGAAGAAAGGGGAATAAGTAACACAACTGTCTTGGGGTTGATAAATCTTAAAGGCTAAGAAGTCATTCAGAGGACAAGTTAGTACAGAGAGAGAGGTCCGCAGAGGGGAGATCGATGTGGGTATCATCAGCATAACGAGGATGCTAATACTCAAATGAGTTAATTAGTTTGCTGAAAGCGCATGTATAAATAGGACTAAGCTGTAAGATATCCAAACAGAAAGAGTGGAGTGGGAGGGACACTTTATAAGAGGCTTGTGAGATATTATTTGAATCGTTTCATAGAGCCATAGTGAGTTGTGAGTTTGCTGGAGAAGTTGATGATGAACTGTGCCATAAGCATCAGAGGAGTCCTTGAGAATGATAAGAGAAATTGGTTAACTGACTATTTTGTCTGATTGTTTCTATTTTGTTTTTGTGGTTGCCAAACTTCTAATTATATGGGGTGGTTTTGATAAGTTTAGGAGTGAGTGAAAAATGTAAAAGAGGCATTTTGAATTGGAGCTCTGAGCTGTGCAAAGGGATAGTGAATTATAATATGTTAGAATATTGGTGTAATTTTCACCAGAGGCACTCAGTAGTGTGGTGGCATTTTTTGTGTTTTTGTTTTGAGTTTTGTCTCCCATGAGCAAGTGCTTGGAGCGCACTTATCCAAGATTTTAAATAGGGTATGGTAATATATTTCTGGGCAGGAGATTATCATAATATTGTGGAGAAGAGGTTGAGGTGAGATAACAAAGTTGCTGTGAATATGTGTAATGAAGAGATCATTAGACCCATGGTGAGCATTGCTAATGGTAAAGCTACAGGTTAAGAGACTGTTGCATCTCTGAGACATGAGAAGGCTAGATCAATGGAGTGACCATCATAGTGTATCACTGTGTTAGTCAGCTGTTAAACAACATATGCTAGACTGAGTTTAGAGATGACAGAGCAGCTAAATTGTCATCATATATATTAGTCACACATGTATAAATATGAATTTTAAGAGAAGTTGAAGGTGAGACAGGAGATGAAACCGGATGAGGAACTGTGAGGTTTGCAATATATAACAGAGAAAAAAGTGTAAAGAATGAAATGGCATGACTTCAAATGAACAGAAGAAAAGAAAATGGACAGAGAGTATTCTCTAATAAGCACAACTGGTAATAGCAGCCCTATGCCACCTCTCTGTTTATTACCAGGTCTTAAGGTTGGGATAAAATGCAGACCAACATATGATAGAGGGGTGTTAGTTGAGCAAAGCTCATTTATGTATAATGGCAAGTAGGATGTAAGAGTTTGAAAAATTCACTGATTACTGTTGTTTTGTTACATACAGAACGAACATCCAAGAGAGAAAAAGACATTGGAATTTTGCTAAGGCATGGGTGGAGAAGGAAAATATTTAAATGGGAGCAAAAAGGAGGTGAAGAAAACAGTATGGATGAAAAGTAAATGATAAATTGGTTCTCATGTGGTGGTGATGGTGATGATGATGATGAATTATTTAGAGAAAAAAAATATCGGACATAGTGTATATAAATGGTTCAAAATTGTGCTAGCAGACAAATAAATAAACTAGTGTATGTTGCAAGAATACAATAGGATCACATCTGGATTAAAGGGATATGTAAATTTGCTGGATTATGAATGCATCTGATAGATGAAAATTAGTAGTGTATGCAAACATTTACAAAAAAACACATTTAAACACTTACATTGAAGTCAGCAAAATCTCTTTGAATTTCTGACAGTTGAAAATAAGTGTTAACTCCCTTCAAACCCAGAATAATAAGTAACAAATTTAAAATTATTTGTTTTGGCCAATCAGGTTAGCTGAAACTTTTGAATTAACTCTGGGTTAATATTGCCCCCCCCCCCCCCCCCCCCCCCACCTTGATGAAGCAAGTGTGTAGACACACCCTGGAGGTGTCAACAGAATCATTAGAGGGATTTTTACATATTAATGAAAAATCAAATGTTTTATGAGTGCTACATACATATAGGCTGCTTTTTGCAGAGTGCAGAAATTCATTAATCCATGAAACTTTTATATACCTTTAATAAATCTTGCATCAGAAATCATCTAGTGTAGGTATATGACAAAGACAAGGTTATTAAAAAACTAGTCACAAAGCAAATTGCAGTTTAGTTAAAAATATGCATTTCAGCATAGAGGCACCAGATAAGTCACGATCGGGGGAACTTTTACTGTTATTGTGAATACTGATTTTTCTTTTACTTTATGTTCTTGGCACACATTATCCTATGTTTGATCATGTTTAGATAAATTTACTTTCTATAAAGTAGGTTATTTAAAATCATTTTAATGCATTTTAGAGAGTAAATAATTACGTTATTCCACAAAACAATGAGAAACAGGATGTTAGGTGAATTTTCTGAATGATCAAATTACTCAGTGAGAACTACCTCAGTTATAATTACTATACCACTTTCAGGTATGACAGCCAACCTTTATTTCTCAGAAAAGCATTAGCAGGACCATTTCATTTTCTCAAATACAAAAAGACGAAAGGAAAAAAAAATTAGCCTTTAGGCATCTGTGTTTTGCAGGTGAGGGATTTAAATGTGCTTAGTGTGTGAAAAAAGCACCATTATGAGCAAAGTCATCTCAAATTACTTACTCAGTAATAATCAGAAAAAAAGGAGCTGATGCAGCTTCTTAGTATTGCCATACAGGCTAATTGAATTAATTTCTATAAGCTTAATAACACTATGTGAATGATTTAATTAAAATAATATTAACTTTTTCATTAACATAAGTCATGTCAATCCTTTTGGTTAATCAGTTAGTTAAATAAACTAAAAACACCCATTATTTAATTTCCTACATCAATAAATATGTGCACAGCCTTTAGCTTTATGGATTTTATTTTACGTAACAGTGGAGTGAATGAAGGGCCACGAAAATAATTTGAGGCCCCCATAGCGTCTCTGTATGTGTATATAATATATATATACACTAGCGACTTGCCCGTCAAAAATGACGGGGCAATAAAATTGTAAGGAAGGTAATGCTGTTTGCCACAGACATAATTTTTTTTTGTGGTCTGAGATCCTTCGGAGCTCATTGCGAGGCTGTTGCTTGTATTTTTTTTCTGATAGGTGCTTTTGCTGTTATTGTTTGGTCGGCGTTGATCTGCTTTTTGCACTTATTGCAAGGCTTTGTGTGCTATGAGCAGCGTTGACGCTCGTTGTGAGGCGCGCGGTGAATGGCTTTTGTGTTTTTTTGTTTAGTTTTTTGTGTATATGTGTTTTTGTATGCTAATTAAATAATTAATAAATGAATATACTTTACCTATTTTGAAGTAATATATGCAGGAAGCATTGTCTTAAAGAGCTGACAATCTGTTTCGATGTTCTTGCTGCATACAATGTAGGTTTGCACTGTTGTGGAGCTTAGGTGTAAGTGTCAGCAATGTGTGCAGTGTGTAGTGTAAATAGGCTGCGTGCGCGAGAGAAAGCTGTTAGTGTAGCTGTGTACTTCCGCATTGTGTAAGTCAGTGTTGTAAAATGGCGGCGAATGTGTATGTGGTACTCGGGTGTGAATGATTTAGCGTCCTTGCTAAAAGTGTATCTTTACCTCCTACGGCTTTTTGGAAAAGCCGTATGTGCTTGCTGTTGTTTTGCGGCTGTAGGGTCCTGTAGCCTTGTTTTCTTTTTTTTCGGCGGCCATTTTTTCTCTCACTTAGGGGATTTTCGTGTGTCTAAACTCAGGAATTTGGACTTAAATTGAAGTGTAACTTCACTTGCAGAGGTCCTGGGTGCCCAGCCAAGCCCCCCCCCCCCCCCCCCCCCCCCTTGCTGTGGGTAAGCTTTTTATGTGTTTTTTGTGTGTATTTATTGTGTTTTTTATGTTTTGAGGTGCGCGCGTTTCCGCCGTTAAGGTTGTAATTTTGCTAGTTCGGACTGTTTTTTTTCTAAGTCCTGCGTCTCGTATTTTTTTGGCTAAGTCCGTAAATTTTGTGTTCTAAGATCCGCGGTCCGTATTTAGTGATTGCATGTTAGATCTATTTTGTTAAAGTGCCGCTGGTGTGTGTGTTTGTAACCGCTTGTGAGGCGCCATAGAGCCTCCACCTCCGCAAATGCGGCCCCTCGCTTCGTCAGGGTCCGGATTTGCGGACTGCAATGATCCTTTGGCTCATTGCAGCCGTCATGGGAGCCTTCACCAGGGTCTGCATTTGCGGGCTGCCTCCACCTCCGCAAATGCGGCCCCTCACTTCGCGAGGGTCTGGATTTGCAGCTCGCAAAGCGTGACGACGATTCGTATTTTGACAATTATTATATGTGATATGGATATATACAATATATATAAATGGAAACTACCACTAGTTTGCTTATTTTGATCCACAGTAAGATGAAATACAAAGTTACATAGACATAAAAGTTAGAAAAGCAGTTAGACGCTGCATAACCTTATACAGTGTCTAACTGTGTCTAACAAGCAGCTGTACAGTCAAGTGGTCTTATATATACACATGAATGAATATAGAGAGGAAAAACCACATGATCAGAGGCAGAGCTAGTGAATCGATGGCCCAGTTGCAAAATAATTTACAATTTCTCTATACAAGCTAGGGGCCTCATTCTAATCCTAAGTTTTTAGAATAAGTAGCCGCAAGGGGAGGCCACAAGCTACTTAGATATTCATTTTGCGGCCTCCGATCAGCTTACGATCCTCGAGCTGTGATCCCTTGCGATTTGCTCAATCGCAGCTTACTTCCATCAAAGCCTTTGATCTTGCGGGTCCGTAAGAGTTGCGGCCGCCAGAAATCCCAATTCGCTATTCAATTGCTACGATCACCCTTCTGTCAAGCCTGTAAATCACCAAAGAGGTCCTGCAATGCTCTGACTGTTAAATCTAGGACCTGACATAATTTTCTCTTTTTTTTTTTTTTTTTTAACTAATTTTTTATTGCAGGAATACAAAGTGCAAACAGTTGTACAATATTGAGCGTAATAAAACAATACCCCAACATCAATTGTGAAATCTCATCCTTGTATCCTGCCTCCTCCTTTTTTCCGTATTTACCTCCGTGCTATTATCGATGAACCAATGTATAGAATTATAATGGACCCTTCTTGGTTATGTAAACATGTATCCCTAAACTTATCCGTTACTTATACTATTCTTTGGTTGTTAAGTTGTTATCTCCTAATACTTTCCGTTATTAACCTGTGACTTAGAGGATCATAAAGATATTATAAAAAAGCCCAAATTTTATCCATTGGCTGACTCATTTACCTCTAGAGGGATATAATATGATTATTTGCGTTTGTTAGTCTTTCAGTACCTTCCTTCCATTCTATTCCCCCCCGTTATCTTTTCTTATATCTTCAGGAAGAGTTGCTTACAAACTTTTACAAATGTTAACCTAACCAATTAAACTAAAACATTCTATCTGACACATCTATGTTAAGCCTTCCTCTTTGGAAAACATTTCTCTATCTCGATCTTGTCATTGATCCAACCTAGCTTACCTGTCTGTCTTCTTCCATATCGGTGCAGTTCATCTCCCGGTATCTCCTCTCCGGCCCCCAGCCCCCCCTGTATTCTGTCAACAAGGTGAGGGTGCCCTTACCTCCTCCTCCCCCTTTCATTGGAGTAGAGGGATTCTAATATCAGTGTATCCTATCCAGGGACCCCATATTTCTAAATACTTAGGGATTGAATCCGCCACTGAGTGGGAAATCCTTTCATTAACCGCTAAGTAGTGAATCTTAGCTCGAACTGCCCCTATCTCAAGTGTCTTTTTCTTCCAGTTCCTGGCAATATGTGATTTCGTCGCTAAAAAGATAAATTGTAGGAGTCTGTTGTGGGGGGCAGAAAGAGAGGCCACCGGAATCCCCAGTAGACTAGATTCTGGGGTAATTTCAATATGGTGTCCAAATATACTATCCACTAAGTCACCCACTGCCGTCCAAAACTGTTGAACCTTTGGGCAGCTCCACCAAGTATGGTGAAAGGAGCCCAGCTCTGAGCACCCCCTAAAGCATTTCGGACTTTCCGTCTTACTCCATTTAGCTAGTCGATCTGGGGTAATATACGCCCGATGAAGGACTTTAATTGATGTCTCTAATACACTATAGTTTAGTGACCCCCACAGGAGATTGGCCCAGGAAGTCTCCCACGTCTCAATCTCCCAGTTCTTGGCTATATCTTTTTCCCATTCCCTCATGTATTTTTCTTTGGCTAATGATTTTGGGGTATTGAAGACCTCGTATAATTCCCCTATCACTCCTCTTTTAAGGGGGGCTTTTTCACATATTCTAGAGAACCCATTCCGGGAGGGGACCCCTGAACTCCTAAGTAGTTTATCTACAAAGTATCTCAATCTGCAAAAGTTATAGTGCTCATAAAGGGGGATATCATATTCGTCTCTCATAGTTTCGAATGTTAATACCCGACCATCTCTCATCCAGTTTCCCAATCTATCAAGTTTGTTATTCTTCCACCATTGCCGAGAGTCCTGTGAGATACCTGCTGGAGCTAGTGGATGCGTAAGTATAGGCGTTAAGTGGGATATCCGGGGTAGAAGGTCTGTATGATTGAAGGCCCAGATAATATTAGCCGCGGAGTTCCTTATTATAGGATTGGCAGATTTCTTAATCTCTGTGGGGAGTGGGTGAATCCAGACCGCCGTGTCCCATGTATAGGGCATCATGTCTTGGCTTTCAACGAACATCCATGCCGGATGGGCTTCGGGTAACTGGGCCTGGGGAATAAAAGCTAATTGAGCTGCTCGATAATAAAGTTTTAAATTGGGACATGCCAACCCCCCTCTGGATTTATGTTTGTACATGTTCTTTCTTGCAATCCTGGAGGGACCCCCACCCCAGATAAAACGGAACACCCTGCTTTGGAAGTTTGAGAGGTCTTTCATATGCATCTGGATCGGTAGAGATCTAAATAAATAAAGCAGTCTAGGTAAAATGTTCATTTTAACCGAACTAATCCTACCGAGCCAGGAGATGTTATATTTGCCCCATTTAATCATCTCCTCCTGGAGTAAACGGAACATTGGCCGGTAGTTAGCTTTATATAGATCTTGTACTTTAGCTGTCAACCAAATTCCTAGGTATTTAATCCCCTTCCCAGCCCATTTAAATTTAAACCTCTGTGTGAGGGAATCTTTCTCCGGGAGCGGTATATCTAGGGCCAAGGCTTCAGTTTTTTCTACATTAATTTTCAATCCTGAAAGCATCCCGAAGTGTTCAAGTTTTTGCATCAGGGGTGGTACCGACGTCGATGGCTCCGAAATGGAGCATAGTAAGTCGTCCGCAAATAGTGACACCTTGAAATGATGTGACCCCACTTGGATACCCTTTATCTCCGGGGAGGCTCTAATCCATTGTGCCAGGGGCTCGACTGCCAACGTAAATAGGAGCGGTGACAATGGGCACCCCTGTCTCGTCCCCCTCTGGATGCTGACCGCTGGCCTCCCCCCACCCGGGAGTCTTAAGTTTGCCTTAGGATCTTTGTAATAAGTCCGAATTAGATTTAAAAACTTCCCTGAAAACCCGAATTTGTTTAGCGTAGCCATGAGAAAAGGCCATTCCAGAGAGTCAAAGGCCTTCTCTACATCCAGAGAGAGCAGGCAGGCCGGAGTGTTATTTAATTTAGAATGGTGGACTAAATTCAGAATTTTCCTGATATTGTCCCCTGCTTGTCGCCCTGGGATAAATCCCACCTGGTCTTTGTGAATCAAGGAGGGGAGAAACCCAGCTATCCTATCTGCCATGATTTTGGCCAGAAACTTTATGTCACTGTTAAGGAGTGAAATTGGTCTGTAATTCTTGGCTTCTAACGGGTCCCTCCCCTCCTTGGGAAACAATACCAGGTCAGCTTTGTTGAGTTATAATTTTCTCTTTTAATAAAAGTGCAGGATGGCTTTTTTATTTGCTTCTGAAATGCTATGATTTTAAAGTAAGACCTTTGTGGTCGTACGGGCTTGAATTACCTCCAGGCCTGTAACTCGTGGTTCAAGCCCGCAAACTTGGAGCACTGTAAATGCAAATATAAATTCAAGACAGCACTGTAAAACTTGAGAATGTTGTGACTTTAATCCTCATGTCACCCATTTTGTTACAACCTGCGGCCTACGGGCCGTATGCGGCCCAGGACGGCTATGAATTATGCCCAACAACAAATTGTAAACTTTGATTGCAATTAAAAATACTATTAATAATACTACAAATACAATTTTAACATGTTATTAATTTATAAGCGATTCAATTTTTAATTTAACACGTTCTTTAGCAAAGAGAGATTCATAAAATCATTCTCAAACAATTTTCTCAAAATTGCCGTCCATGCGAGTAATTACTTCTCAAGATAATAAATGGTGCACTAGCGCTCTTGCTTCCTACTTTTACCATGCAATAGATGTCTCTCCATGTGCGCCATTGATACGCTGGTACTGCTTTCATTGTGCGATTGTAAACAGTCGTGTTGACACCAAAGAAAGGTGCAGACATTATGTGTGTTTTATGGGGATTTGGCAAGTAAAATGCAGTGATTATTGAAAATATTTCTTCCTACCTACCTTTTGTAAATGACAGATTTTTTTGGTTATTTAGAAGACATGTAAGTATTATAATTTGCTTTCTAAGTTTCAATCTATTTTTTTTTTAAATTCCAACATAGCTTCCACAGCATCTCAAAAGAAAACCGAACCAAAAAAATAAAAATTATAGAAGGAAGGTTGTTCAATGAAAAGTGGACAGATGACTACTTTTGTATCGAGGTAAATACTAAGGCAATCTTGTTAATTTGGCGGGAATTTGTGCCAGTTTTCAAAGGCCACCATTTGAAAAGGCATTACACGCAAAAACATGCTGCAAAATGTAGTGTGTATTAAAGAATGCGTCATAAAGCAGATTCTATTGTAAAAGCTAGTTACCGTATATACTTGAGTATAAGCCGACCCGAGTATAAGCAGATGCACCTATTTTACCACAAAATACTGGGAAAACTTAGTTACTCGAGTATAAGCCGAGGGTGGGAAAAATGCTGCTTCCTGTGTCCCTCTTGTGCCCTCTGTGCCCCTTTCTTGTGTCCCCCTCTCTCTCCCCTGTGTCTCTAACACCCCCTCTCCCTCCCCTGTGTCTCCCTCTCCCTCCCCTGTGTCTCTCCCCCTCCCTCCCCTGTGGCTCTTCCTCCTCCCTCCCTCCCATCTGTCTATTCCCCTCTCTCCCTTCCCTGTGTCTCTTACCCCCTCTCCCTTGTGTCTCTTTACCTCCCCCTCCTTTATCATCCTCCTCATCCTCCCTCCTCAACCCCCCTCCCCAACAGCCCTTCTCATCCTTCCTTCTCATCCTCAACAGCCCTCCTCATCCTGCCTTCTCATCCTCAACCCCCCTCCTCATCCCCGCTCCTCAACCCCTCTCCTCAACCCCCTCCTCAACCTCTCTCATCAACCCTCCTCTTTAACCCCTCCTCATCCTCAACCCCCCTCCTCAACCTCTCTCCTCAAGCCCCCTCCTCAACCCCTCTCCTCATCCTCAACCCCCCTAATTAATCTCTCTCCTCAACCCCCTCCTCATCCTCAACCCCCCTCCTCAACCCCCTTCCTCAACCCCCCTCCTCAGCCTCCCTCCTACACCTCCCCTCCTCAACCCCCCTCCTCTACCTCCCTCCTCAACCTCCATCCTCAACCTCTCTCCTCAACCCCCCTCCTCAACCCCTCTCTAATTACCTCCCCCTCTCCCTTTCCCCTCACTTACCTTCTATCAGCAGCTGCTCCTCGGCTCCTCCGGGCGTCTTTCGGCTGCGTCGGGACCCGGCCAATGCTAAAGACGTGACGCGCATGTGAACAATGAAAATATGCAGCCTTGCTTTTCGATTTGATATAGGAATTTGTGAACAGGTTTCAAGATTTCCGGAGAAATCATCAATCTTTTGGTATATTTGCGACTCCATTTTCAGTCGACATAAACATAATACCTGCCAATTTTCAAATGGAATGCATAGAGCTACAATCTGACATTTAACTTAAAGAAAAATTTGATCATGTCTCTTTACTGGACTTCTATAGGACATATCTTCCCAGACAAAAATATCCCTCGCTTCACAATCGTGCCTTATTCATGTCATCGCTATTTGAAAGCACCTACATTTGTGAGCAGCTATTTTCAAGGATGAAGCACACGAAAAATAAAACTAGAACCAAAATATTTGATGAGCACCTTGAGAACTCACTGAAAATTGCAACTACTTCCATCGAAACAAATATTGAAGCATTAGTGTCTCAAAAACAGTGTCAAACATCTCACTAATTTCATGTACTTTTTATAGTAAAAAATGTATTAATTAATGAAATTGAAATTACTTAAATATGTTAACTATATATTCTAAGTTTTTTTGCTCGTCAGCTATCGTTAGTGTTAGTGTATTTTATGTGTGGCCCAAATCAACTCATCTTCTTCCAATGTGGCCCTGGGAAGCTAAAAGGTTGGCCACCCCAGCTATAATGGAATGAAGAAAGCATTTTATTTTTTGCCATATTTAGAAAGACTGTCTCTGACTTTTTTGACCGATTGTTGACTTTTCCTTGCTATTCAAGTGTGTATATTAAAACTACAAAGTGCCTGAAGGAGGGTATTTAAATAATAAAGGGAGCGAACTGTATATATTATCTGTTTCAGGGCCTGAGGGGAAGGCCGTGGTTTCCTGTGCCATAGATTTCCAGCTTCTGTCTGTGAGCAGGTACACAAAGCTTCCTTTAATATGCTTGAAATGAGCGGTGAGATGAAACATGCTCACTGATGGTTAACAGATCTGTCCCTGAAGACTCCTTTCCTCATAACATGGCATTTGTTTACACTATGTGAAGCTTTTAGAATTTTCATGTCCATAAGAGGATTTGGCTAGTAGCCCTACTGCTAATTGTCATATTCCCCAGCTAGATATTTAACTTGCCACATTCTTTCCTACACTTATTAGTTAAACCATTTTCAGCATACATTTTTCTGAACCATAATTCCGAAATTGTGCTGACACATAGTATTTGCATATTATTATAGCTGCTCCAAGATGTACCAATGGTATCGAAAATAGCTATTATTTGCTCTCTCTTATAAATGATCAAATACTGTATATACAATGTTTATATAATTAAGATTTTACTTGAAATAAATATATTATATCTAGCTGTGCAAATGACATTTCATGCTTATATCTAGGATTACACTATCAGTTTACATCCACAAGTTATTATATTCTGCATGTTACCTCCACTATTTATTATATTCATTATTATATTCTTCACAATCTTTTCCTATTATTGGTTTGATCCATATCAACCTCTATCTCACCTTGGGATACTTATATACATTTGTTTAGGCATACTAATTTTAATTTCTTCATTAAATAAGAAAGTTGGTCCAATAATTTGACACTAGGGTTATAATATTTACCCAGAGGGTTTTAGAATGATATAATTTGATACACACCTAAGGACCATTTAGAGTTACTTTAGTTTTCTACTGTTTGGATATAATGTACTGTGGTTCGCTTTAATATGGGAGAAGTGGTTTGTGCTTGACCACAAGTATCCTGCTGTTTGTTTCTATGTGTTTCTCTTCTCTATTAAGCAGCGGATATTTTTTGTCTAGTAAAAATTAATGTTATGAGTGGAAGGACAGCTAGGTAGTTTCACTAAACTATCAAAGGCACTGCAAAGGGCCCTGAAAAGCCCCAATGGCAATTGTCCATATAGGAAATGAATAATGCAACCATGAGCAATCTACTTTGTAGGCCTTGTGAACCTTAGTGAATCTAAGAGAATCTAACATGCTGTCAGCTCCTAAATATATTGTAAGTTATTTCTCGACATAGGGCCTCAACTAATTTGCTATTCAATTGTGTCTTTTTGCGAGCCGCAAATGATCTACGGGTTACGGGCTGAAAATCCCTGAGGTTGTTACAATCGTAGCTTACAACCCATCTAAGCCTTTGGTCTTTCACGACTGCAAGAATTACAATTGCAAATCGCTTTTCAATTACTACAATATTTTCACACCAGTAAATGTCAAATGCAGAAGAAAAATCTACAGGTACCAGAAAGGACTTGCAAGGGTGTTTAACCCCTGTTTGTAGCACTGTAAATACAAATAAAAAATCAATACTGCACTTTAAAACACAGGGAAAATGATGAAAGACATTACAATTAATTGCACATCAGTCTCAAGCTCATAAATCTGCAATCAAAAATAAGTCATTTTGGTGTTATATCAATCTTGGGAATCAATGAGTTAATATATATTAGGCCACCCACATGGACTAGAACATTCCCATCATTCATTTTTATTATTTTGTACACTGCAGGATTGAGAGTCTGATCGCATATCAGACCCCTAAACGCTAATTGATTGACATGTAACCTCCATGTTTTACTGACGTAATGATGATGGTCTAATTTTCTATTGGCTGTTTCTAAATGGATAGTTACAGCCTTGCTTAATTGATCATGGTTCCGCTCTGAAATGCTACATACGATTGCGTGGTTTACAGTTTCGTCTTTCGGCCCGTAACTGACGCGCTTGTTCAATTGAATCTCTTAATAATTGTATCAGAGTTAAAGCACACAGCAAGCCAGCAGATATACAGCCTGTATACCGTGAGTTGCGGCCTTGCAATTGAATGAGGCCCATAGTTTAGTTTTGTTTAAGTATTTCAAAAACACAATTATTTAGAAAAAAAAACTTAATTCCTGACAACATTCATACTAAGGGTGTTTTTAAAGAATTGTTTGCCAGTAAATATAATTTTTAAATCATTTTGTCTGAAATTATTTATTTCGAAGAACAAGCCATTCTTCATTTCAGAATTCATATATATGGATTTTATAAAGGATCTTTGTACTGTATAATGGAATCTAGTATAATATATATTTTCATTATACAGAAATTACACATATATTTTTGTAAGGAAAAATATTTAAATATTAAGTCGTTTATAAGAGAATGTTTTATAAAGCATTTAATCTTGCCTGTATCCGGGGAAACTTCTCAAGTAATAAGACCATAGTGGTAAAAGTTGGAGACGGAAAGATCAGTTCAGTGTCTACCCTCACACTTCTGACAGTAAATAAGTACGGTAGATCTCTAAATATAAAAACAAATATATTTCATCACAACTACTGGCACAAATATTCAAAATTGTGAGACTGATATAATTAATTAACCATGTCACAATTTCCCCCCCAAAATAGTTTAGAACTAAAATGCATTTTTTATTCCTAGGCCTCAGAAGGTCTCATAATAGTCCTCATCCAAGAAGTAGTTACTGTAAATGAAGGTTCACAGTTTGCCAACATCTTTATTTCATAATATATTTTGAAATCACAAAAATGATAAAACTCTCAAAAAGCTTATTACAACTCCTCAGAAAAAACATTCAGCAGATCACACAAAGAATTTCTCCTAGTATGCTGGGGGGAAAAAAGTAAAGAAGAAGATTATATGACAAAACCTGCCACAATAAGGCATTGTTATGTTGGTATTGACACATATGTTGATCACTGACTGTATGATTTAGATACAGTAGACCAGCAACGGAAGAATTATAATACTGTTCTATAATTAGTATACAAAGACTTTAATTAATAAAATAATTAAGCGACAATGAACATTGAAACTAAATGCTTACATCACACATTCCACCTAATCACTTAAATCATGGCACACAATATTAAATAAATATTTAATAGTTTAACACTACTCAACTGATTAGTTCTGTACAAATGGTCCTAACACAAATACATCTACTAAATTAATTAGAAAGTAAGACTGAGATAAAGCTTGTTTAAGTTAAACATTTCAGTGAAATAAAAAGAAAAACCATAACTAATTAGCACCATGCAGGTGGTCTAAATGGAAAATTTAAATTTAAGATAAAAACTAGATCACCAGTGAAAACTAAATTTGGCAGACAGAACTGTAACTGAAATCTTGTCTAAAAACCTGCCAAGTGAGATGAGAGCCAGTAATTCTTACAATAAGGCATTGATGCCAGCCATTTTTAGGTATTAAGAGCCAAGTACAAGCAAATATGTGATGCCTGTAATTAGTCTGTAGAATTTGCAGTACAAAACTACAGCACAGTGACATAAGTTATGTATTACAAAACATGGTTACATGTTGTGCATCAAATATAAAGACATGGTAAAAAGAGATGTAGATTAAAAAACATACCATACTGTATAAGTATTTTAATACAGAAAACTGAACCATATCACGTCTAAACAATAAAACAGCTTTCTTACAGCAGGGTTTTCTGGCTAGCACTTTCAGTACTTGCAAAAATCTAATGTTCTTTAAAAATTGTTTAAGACATATGGAGTGTTCTCCCCAGGAATGTTTAGTCACCGGGCCGCATAAAGGAGCAGGAGAGCAATATAATGGAGCAGCCAGACAGGTATATATGCCCACAATATGTGCCTGCCTGAACTGCCCCTCAAACTGGACAGTGCTCCAAATCAGGAGAGCACCCCGCCCAAAACGGCTTGGGGCGAACACTGTGTATGTACTGTATATAACAGTGAAAACAAAGATACAAAGGCCTCTATTCCATGACTTTGTTAAGGAAAAACTTAAGTGAAGTTTACTCTTAAAACAATACTGATCTGTCGGATCACAAATGTAAATCTAACCTTGGAGAAATGCCATCCGAGTGTTCAAAATGTACCTAATATCTTAACTATTTCAAAAGTCAATATCATATGCTTCTCAATATTCAATCTCGCTGAAGTTTACTTGGAAGCTTCTCTGAGTGCCCAAAATTATAAAAAAAAGGGTACCTTCAAAGCTACATAAATGGACAAAAATGTGTCAGAGAAGTCTGGATGCCTTAAATCCAGCAGTATGATATATATATAAACCTTAACTGTGTGAGATTTAATTGCTCAAATCCGACACAATTAATGAACTGCTATTGCTGACCGCTACCCTCTATGAGCTAGAGTATCCCTCGGGATCCATCCATCTAAACTATAATCATGGGGGTCCCTATGCTGCATAAATGTATCCCCTCTTCCACAGGTGTCCCTATGGATCCCTATAGTATACTATATTATAACCATGGGGATCCTTTATGGACTCCATGATATCTCAACCTAACCCCTAACATATGGGTCCATATAGGCATCCCCCATGGCATCCTAAACACTACCGTAGGGGACCTTTTGTCCACTTTCCCCCTTGGGGGTCTACAAGAGTCCAAAAGTCCCTAACTCTACGACCTTAATAAAAAAATTAAATGCAATAAAATAAAAATCAAAACATATAATCACATATAATAGTTGTCAAACTGCGATTCGTTGGCACGCTTGCGACAAATCACAGTTTGACAACTACGATTGACGCAAATTGGGTGCGCATGAGAGGGGAATGAGAGGGGGGAGAGACACAGGGGAGTGAGAGGGGGGAGAGATACAGGGGAGTGAGAGGAGGGGGGGCAGAAAAACCAATACGTTTGACGCAAATTGGGCGCGCATGCGCTTTATGCAACATAAGCCAAGCATGCGCAACAAGTAGTGCATGCGCATTGCACGGCGTAAGCCACGCAGGCGCATTGCGCAACAGCCCCCGCATGCCTAAGCAGGCGCAGGTGTTTTGCGCACTGAAGAGAGAGAGGAGGAGAAGGGGAGACACACACGGAAGGAGGGGGAAGACACAGAGGAGAGGGGGGAGAGACACAGGGCATGGAGAGGAGGCGGGAGAGACACAGGGGAGGGATAGGAGGGGGGTAGACACACAGGGGAGGGGGTGACAAACAGAGGAGGGGGGCACACAGGGGAGTGAGAGGAAGGGGGAAGAGACACAGGGGAGTGAGAGGTGGTGGGGAGAGACACAAAGGAATGAGAGGAAGGGGGAGAGACACAGGGGAGTGAGGAGGGGGGAGAGACACAAAGGAGTGAGGGGGAGAGACACAGGGAAGGGAGAGGAGGGGGGAAGAGACACAGGGGAGTGGGGAGACACATGGGGGTGAGAGAGGAGAGGGTTAGACACACAGGGGAGGGGGAAGAGACACAGAGGAGGGGGAGAGACACATGGGAATGAGGTGGGGGAGAGACACAGGGGAATGAGAGGAGGGGGAAGAGACACAGGGGAGTGAGAGGAGTGGGGAGAGACACAGGGGAGTGAGAGGAAGGGGGAGAGGGACAGGGGAGTGCGAGGAGGGGGAGAGAGATACAAAGGAGTGAGAGGAGGTGGGAAGAGATACAGGGGAGGGAGAGGAGGGGGAAGAGGCACAGGGGAGGGGGAGACACAGGAATAGGAGAGGAAGGGGGTAGACACATAGGGGAGGGAGAGGATGGGGAGAGACACAGGGGAATGAGAGGGGGAGAGACACAGGAGAGTGAGAGGTGGTGGGGAGAGACACAAATGAGTGAGAGGAGGGGGAGAGACACAAATGAGTGAGAGGATGGGGGAGTGACACAAAGGAGTGAGGGGGAAGACACAGGGATGGGAGAGGAGGGGGTAAGAGACACAGGGGAGTGGGGAGACACACAGGGGTGGGAGAGGAGGGGGTTAGACACACAGGGGAGGGGGAAGAGACACAGAGGAGGAGGGAGAGACACAGGGGAATGAGAGGGGGAGAGACACATAGGACGTGGGGAGAGACACAGGGGAGTGAGAGGAGGGGGAAGAGAAACAGGTGAGTGATAGGAGGGGGAGAGACACAGGGGAGTGAGAGGAGGGGGGAGAGACACAGGGGAGTGAGAGGAGGGGGAGAGACACAAAGGAGTGAGAGGAGGGGGGAAGAGACACAGAGGAGTGAGAGGAGGGGGGAGAAACACAGGGGAGGGAGAGGAGGGGGAAGAGACACAGGGGAGGGGGAGACACAGGAGTAGGAGAGGAAGGGGGTAGACACATAGGGAAGGGAGAGGAGGGGAGAGACACAGGGAAATGAGAGGGGGGAGAGACACAGGGGAATGAGAGGGAGGGAGAGACAAAGGGGAATGAGAGGGGGGAGAGACACAGGGGAGTGAGAAGGGGGAGAGATACAGGGGAGTGAGAGGATGGGGGAGAGAAAAAGGGGAGTGATAGGAGGGGGAAGAGACACAGGGGAGTGAGAGGGGGGAGAGACACAGGGGAGTGAGAGGAGGGGGGGGCAGAAAAAGGGGAGTGAGAGGAGGGGGAAGAGACACAGGGGAGGAGGGGGGAGACACATAGGGGAGGGAGAGGAGGGGGGAGAGACAAAGGGGAGGGGGGAGACACACAGGGGTGGGAGAGGAGGGGGTGACACACAGCGGTGGGAGAGGAGGGGGTAGACACACAGGGGAGGGAGAGTAGGGGGAGAAACACAGGGGAAGGAGAAAAAAATAAAAAAACACAACCCCTCAGTGATGACCCTCAATGCTTTGTTCCTCAATCTTCATCACTGGATAAAGAGGTCACTTCCGATTGAAGAAATCCATCCTCTATATTCTTTATTGAAGTCCGTCGATCCTCATCCATGGAAAGGACCACCCCTTAAAAAAACATGCAGCTCTGAAAAAAAATACACTAAACTAATGGAGGTCCACCACTGAGGAGCTCCCCTGTCGACTAAAGGCTTTTTGACAGCTCAAATCAACTTATAGACTATTTTATGTCAATCATATTTCAGCCTCATAATTGAGTATTTGAATACAAGCTGCTCCATTTCTGATTGGTTAAAAGTCTAAACAAATAGAATGCATTGGCTGAAATCTGTGTATTCCAATTGACCAGCTTTTAACCAATGATTGAGCTCCATTTCCCACTGTTTTGAGAGGTGGAAATGTCAGCCAATCAGAAAAGGTAGTGTTTCCCTTATGATTGACTATAGAGACAGCCAATCAGAGAAGAAAATATTATCTGTAGGGAACCTGATCGTAACTGGTTAGTTTAGATGCCATGGCACCCCCTGTATTTGTTATTATTATTATTTAACCCCTTCCCTGCCATGGGAAGAGGTTTATATAGATAAACAGGGATGTTGATGTGGAATACTGCTGTGTGTTAGTGTTAGTTAGTGGGTACCATTCTGTAACGTTGCTATGCAGACTCCTGAGATTCAGACTTAGAGACTTAGGTAGTCTTTGGCACACTTAGGGCTTGATAGCATTGGCAAACCCAACTGGTACCAGTGAGTAAATTTTGCACGCTTTTTTTCTGCGGGAGTGCAAAAAAAATTGTTTTGGCATATAGCTTGTATATATATATATATATATATATATATGATATATATGTATTATATGTGCCCCCACCCCAGCCCCTCATGTCCCCCACCCCATTCCCTTCTGGCCTCCACACAGGACTCTCATGGCCTTCACCCCAGGTCCCTCATGGCCCCCACACTAACCCCTTCTGGCCACCACCCTAGCCCCGCATGGGCCCCCACCGCAGCCCCTTTTGGCCCCCAACTGGGCCCCTCATGGCTGAATCATTGTGCCCTGTGCCTCCTTGTGTCCCTGATTTCCATTTACATAAGATCTAGACTGTGACTTTACATGTTCCCATCTTTTGTCATCCAAATGATACCTTCTGTGCTCCACATGCATTCTGAGTTTTCATTCTTCCTATATTTTGTTCATTATTTGATATCCAAAAATATTATATATTACAAAAAACAAAAGCAGAGCACAAAAAAGGTAATTATAAGTGAGCAACCAAACGCTTTTGGAGAGTATCACTGTTAAGCACTTTGTTAATACTAATACCTTTACATTATAGACATTTTAAAAATACAAAGAAATCCAATTTTTATTCATCAAGAATGATGACAAGCACAAATATGGGAGCCTTAGGAAGAACGTTTTTTTTTCAAAAATTTAAAATTATTATCTAGGAACACAACTTGATCCAGTGGACAGGGGAGCAGGAACTGGGAGGGGATGGGGGGACAAATCCTGACAGATTATATGTACACAGAAAAGAGCAAAATGTAACTTAATCATACATTTACAGACTGTGACTATCTGAGAGTAGGGGGTATACAAGCCCAGAGCCACCTGCTATAGACAGGTTAACTACCCACAAGGACCATTGGGTTCTTTAAAATCTTGGCACCAGCACCCTGATATCTGGCTTCTGTATCGGTCAGGGTCCTTGCATCAGAAATCAGCTTTTCCAGGTTACCAAGAGACTCCAGATCTGATTCTTCTGAGGGGGCGTGATAAGACATGTTACAGTCAACCCAACCGCAGCAGGGTCCAGCAGGGTGCCTGGGCTAGTAGCCACCCTCCCCCTTTTCATTCACAAGGTAGCAACAGAGCCCAACCTCATCTCCATTTCTATCAATAACTCACCCCACTAGGGGTTGCAAACTTTGCTGGTGTCAGTAGCTCCTCCGGGTGGGTATCCACAAGGGCTGGGAAGGTTGGGATCACTTCTGTAGTTAGGGTACGTTGTGTTTCAGGACAGGTAACAGTCCATGGGTAGTTGGGTAGACTCTCAGGGCTTGCATCCTCCTCTGCCAAGTGTTCGGTCTGCAGCTCCTTGCCCTTGGTTATTGGCTGGAACTTCTCTGGTTGTTGGCCATCTCCCCGAGGCTGGTGCTGCTTAAAACTGATCCGCAATCTTGCATCTACCAGGGTCTGGATTGTTCTCCCCCTATCCTGGCGAGTTCCTCAGAAGTCCCTCTGATATCACCTGTTCTGTAGCAGTCAGATCTCCAGGTACCTTCTGGTTTCCTCCCTCCACCTGATAGGGGTGAAGCCAACAGTCCATTTCCTCTTGAGGTGTATCCTCTGCTTGCTCAGCTGGGGAAGCATGGGTTAACTCCAAGTACTTGAGCCAGATCCCACCTGGGCCCACCTCCTCAAGCAGTTCATCATAATCTTTTTCCAGATCCATTTCTTTATGGAGAAACTGTCTTAGCATCACTTCTTCTTTTGTACCCGGCTCAATTTCCACATTCTTTTGGTGCCGTTCAAATAGGATTTCCCATTGCTCTGGGGTTCCCAGGCCACTCTTTGGATCACCCTGCAGCACATCAGGAAGCCCTTCCATCAGCCCAAGCGTGTAGAAGGAGGGCCATTGTGATGCAGGAGTTGGAAGCAT
This sequence comes from Discoglossus pictus, assembly GCA_027410445.1. Classification (NCBI taxonomy): domain Eukaryota; kingdom Metazoa; phylum Chordata; class Amphibia; order Anura; family Alytidae; genus Discoglossus; species Discoglossus pictus. Next base: position 84,204,511 of record CM050166.1, on the reverse strand, counting down.
TAATTCCACATACTCATGTTGCAAGTCAGGCTCCAACCACGCCAGGTCCTCAAACCGTTCTGCTAGCTTCTCATCCGGCTGAAGCCATCTGCTGATTTAGAACAGCTGTCCACCTATCCCCATGTGTGGCAATCTGTTGCCTTCGCCAATTCAGCATACTGGTGATCAAACTCCTTTTCTCCCTGATCACCTCCGCTCTGCAGACCCCCATGTGGTCCATGACACCCTCTATACAGTGCTGGTCTACCTTGGACTTGGACCTGAATTTGAAGGTTTGGTAAAATCGCTGATCGGTTTATGGTGCATAAACCGATCAGCGATTTTGCCAAACCTTCAAATTCAGGTCCAAGTCCAAGCAAAAAAAAAAATATATAAAATAGAGGTGCTCAATCAGAGAACAAACTAACCATAATAGGTTAGTTCTGTGGACATGATATCCCACTCTGAGATCAACCTCTTTTAGCTCACTTGTGCCCTTCACAGGGAGTAATATCCTGTAGTATATCAGTCTGTTCCCACTCACTAGAGTAGTCCAGCCCCGAAATACCAGGCAATTCTACACTGAACAGGAGAAACAGCAAACCCCAGACGTCCGTTTCGGCCTTCATAGGGCCTCGTCTGTGAGGTGTAGCTGATGACTCCCTAAGGCACAGCGAGCAAGGGGTCCACGTCTGGATTCCCCTATCACCCTTAGGGAGACTAATCCCTAAGGGTCATTTGAATAAACAAAAAAACAAAATAGAGGTGCTCAATCAGAGAACGAACTAACCTTAATAGGTTAGTTCTGTGGACATGATATCCCACTCTGAGAGCAACCTCTTTTAGCTCACTTGTGCCCTTCACAGGGAGTAATATCCTGTAGTATATCAATTTGGTCCCACTGACTAAAGGGGATCATCCCCGAAATACCAGGCAATTCTAAACTGAATAGGAGAAGCAGCAAACCCCAGACATACGTTTCGACCTTCATTGGGCTTCGTCAGTGAGGTTTAGCTAATAACTCCCTAAGGCACAGTGAGCAAGGGGTCCACGTCTGGATTCCCCTATCTCCCTTAGGGAGACCAATCCCTAAGGGTCATTTGAATAAACAAAAACAAAAAATAGAGGTGCACAATCAGAGAATGAACTAAAATTAATATGTTATTTCTGTGGACATGATATCTCACTCTGATGAGCACCTCTCACTTGTTTGTTTTTTTTATCCCTGCCAAGCCGCCGAAAGTACTGGACTTCAAAATTGCATAGATCACCATATCCCATACTTGCTGCCGGTTCTTACACCGAGATGCCAGCACTGCTGACCAGTTGTGACAATCCGAGAGTAGGCCTATACAAGCCCAGAGCCACCTGCTATAGACTACAGGTTAACTACCCACAAGAACTGTTGGGTTCTTTGAAATCTCGACATCAGCACCCTGATATCTCTCAGGGTCCTTGCATAAGAAATCAGCACTTCCAGGCTACCAAGAGACTCTAGATCTGCTTCTACTTAGGGGGCTTGATAAGACTTGTTACAGACAAACCTAACCCAGCAGGATCCTACAGAGTCTTCCAGTACCTCCCTGTAGCCATCTAGGACAACGGAAGAGACACACAATTTCTATATGTCTCCAGAAGTGAACTGGTCTATTTTAAAAAGTCAAACAATATTTATAGGGGATAGATACAGCATAACAATGAGAGGGAGTGGCAGACAAACACAAGAGATAAACCCCCCATGGGGTCTAGCAGTAGCTTCCTAAGAGCAAAAGGTTTAACCTCCAATACACATCCTGCCATCTCTAGCACATATCAGACATGATTAACTTTATCTGGCAAACAATGGGACAAAAACAAATTACAAATACAATGGATATGTTTATGCAGATAATCCACTGCTGGAGCCAAGCAGTCTGTGCTTTTATAGTGGCTCAATGGGCCAACACTCAGGCAGAGAAAAAGGGGTCATGACATGGGTGCCAGCACTATGGATCAGTATGTCTTTCCCATGAAGGCTTTGACCCACTCAGGGCCACAGATTTTTTTTCTGTCTCTTTAAACTTTATCCCCCAAGAATTTTTTGGGCTCCTACGACAATGCCTGTGGTGATATGGAATATTTCATAGGAGAAATAGATTTAGGCAGACATTGACATTCTACACATGGATGTCTAAATGACGATTACATGTGATCACCTAAGATGAACAGAGTTGAAAGAAGTTCAGTAGCTGAAGGGACACAGCATAGGTCCCAATTTTAGTATGAAAATAATAGTACCAATACAAATATGAATATTTGCAAAATTAAGTTATTAAAAGTTTCTTCTAGCAAAAGGAAAACAGCTTTGAATTTACTCAGTTTGACTGTCACTCAGCTCAAATGATGCATCTGCTTACCTCATTAGTGGATTGATAGCTTCCTTGTGCCGGGAATTTATGTGGTAGCAATAGAGGCTTTCTGTTCACAAACTGGCACCTTAGAAGTTGCCTGCAAAAGGACGCTATTAATCAGGGAGCCATTCATTAATAATGAGGCTAATTAGAATAATGGAAACAAGACGCCTATAGCGTGAAGATCTCTTGAGCTGAATGACATTCAAAATGTAGTAAATTCAAAGCAGGTTTTCTGTTACTAGAGGACTTTTTTTTATAACTTACAATTGCAGAGATCCATGTTTTATGGGAACTTTACTATCCTAACATAATTTGGACCTCCGATGTGTGTCTATGAGCTCTTCAAAATCATCTTGGATATTTACAAGAGAAACTGAAACTAATTAATGATTACACCTATTTTTAGGAGCACCATGTTGGCAAGAGCATTGAACAATATAGTTTATAGAAAATGGAAAGAGGCGGAGTACATCACTTGGTACACATTGTAAATGTAGTATAAGAAAAAGAGCAGGATACTTATACTTACTCTTAAGGAATTATTGAAATCCATTACTTAAAGAAATTCAACACTTTGGGCCATATTCAATTCCAAGCCTGCAACTCGATCGCAGACGTCCGTGTGTCTGCAGGTGTGTCCGGCTCCCGTTCGTCTCCCATTGCGATGCTATTCAATTGCTCAAGCCCGCAAGTTACTTCCCAAAGCCGAAACCGTAAACCATGCACTGGCTTGTAGCAGTTCAGGGCTTCAGGGCGAGAACATGATCAGTTAAGCAAGCCTGTAACCTCCCATTTTTGAATCAGGCAATAGAAAATTAGTCATTATTATGGCAGTAAAACATAGAGGTTACAAGTCAATCAATTAGGTACGGGGGTCCGATATGCGATCAGACTCGCAAATCCTCAAGAATTATGAAAATGAATGCCAATACTGTTCTAGTCCATATGGGTGGCCTAATATGTATTAATTCATTAATACCCATGTTACTTAAAATTACACATAAAAATAATTTAAGTTTCCTGACGATTTGCGAGCTTGAGACTGTTGTGCAATTAATTCTAATGTCTATCATCGATTTCCCTGTTATTTACAGTGCAGTAGTGATTTTATTTGCATTTACAGTGCTACGAATAGGTGTTTAACCCCCTTGCGGGTCCTCTCTAGCACTCGTAGGATTTTCTCCTTCATTTGCCTTTTACGGGTGTGAAAACATTTGCGGGCTTGGGGAAATTGAGCAATTGAGTAGCAATTTGCAATTTTAGCCTTGCGAAAGGGACAGATCAAACGCTTCTGGCGGCTGGAAGTAACTGGTTTTAAAATCGCAATATTTTCAAGGCCCTAACTCATTACCTGTTTGGAGCCTGCAAAAAACGCCAATTGAATAGCAAATTAACTTGCGACCTCACTTACGGGCCTCCGGATCGCACGAAACCTCAATTGAATATGGCCCGTTGTCTGGCTCTCCTTGTCTTCTCTCCATGCCATTTCAACATTGTTGCAATTTTATTTTCATTGTTTTTAGTTTATTTATATTTGTCAGTTGGTTAGTATATATACACAATTTATTTAAATTATTAATTTAATTTCTAATCTAAAAACATTTTGTTGTTCTTCAAAATAGTATATCTTATATATATAACCTCAGTGGTCTGTAAACATATTTAGTTTGATATAAGATACAAATCTTTATACTAGATGGTGTTTTACATGCATAGTACTCATTTCCTCCCTTTGCTTTTATACATTTTTTGCTTTTTAAGACATAAACACCCATATGCAAATATTTATGTTTCTAATTACTTTTATATTTCTATGACTATATATATTTTTTTATAATAATGCAATGTCATTTTTAAATTATATTCATGTCTCGTATAATTTTAAATTCTTAAAATTCATATGGCCCATGGGAGTTTAGCAATTAAGAATAAATAAAGTTTTATAACAACCTTTTATACTTTATGGATGAAAAACAGGTGACCAATAAAACATTATAGTGTAATGTCTGTGTTTAGCTTGAAACTCTCACATTTTTCTCTTCCAAACAATTCCACTGAATTAACTAGTTATACATACTAGACTGTTATATATTTCATTTATGACTTGCACTAGTTTGACATGACATTTCAAATTGTAGGGTTATAGTGCATTTGACTGAACATCTTTGTAAGATAAACACTTAATATTTATATTATTGGCATCATGTTGAACATGCTGCACCAATCAGTTGGGGAAATATACTATAGAGTAAATACTAAAAATGTATAAAAAGAAATCACTGCCTTTTCCAATTGGCACCTTTTGAGACACTGATTATTCCTTTCCAGCAATGTGGATGTTTACAAAGCTATTACAAAGGCTAATATGTGCTTTCATATATTTATTTTCTAAGACTGTCACAGCCTTTCACACCTCATCATGTCCCCTCTTATGGCTTAGTGAGTATCCCTCAGTATTAAAAGTTATCTCTGCTAAGATATTTCAATACTGTTTGTCGCTTAAAGATGTAGTATACCTTTCTGTTAAAGTACAAGCAAGGGTTCCAAACAAGGGCAGAGGGCAGAGCTACTTCAGGTGCAGCAGATCCAAAGCAGTGGGGCCCACTACAGGGTAGGGCCCACTGCTAATTGCAGCTGCCTGGGTTAAAGGGAAATGCTTAATCTCTTAGTTTATATGGCGAGATGAGTTAAATATTAGCTTTATTTGTTGGCTTTATTATCCCCATAGGTATTTACCATGTATGTATATATATATATATATATATATATATATATATATATATATATATATACATTGAAAGGGGGGCCCAAAAATAATTTTTAACAGACACCAACCATTTGTAAACTCTAACACTGGTCCCAATTATGCTAGAGATGAAATCCTATCAATAAGGATATTGGACAATTGTTGTTACTAATAAAAATCGAAATTAGTGATAATTTACTTTGAATGTCGCTATTTTTAGGCAGAAATTACTTTTCAAAATCATCTTACTTGGCAGGATCTCTTATCTAAGGTCACTAATTACCTCTAACAGAGGGGTGGATTAGCAGGAAGAGCATCTCCAGTTGGTTGATCCATAATCATGTCAAACACTTTGACCTATAAGCATCTGTTATTATTATAATTCAACCAGCTTGCATGGTGCTCTGGACAATCTCTTAAAGTGAAATATAATTAGTGACTACGGATAAGAGACCCTGTCAGGTAGGAGTATCTTGAAAAGTAGTATTGCCTAAAATAGCATAATTCAACATAATAATTATAACACTAAATTATGTTTTTTATCATAACCAAATACAAATATTCTTATTTTAAGGTAAAGTTTGAATGTCTACATTTGTAGTGTACTTTTAACTAAAGGTATCAATAAACTGTTAATCTGAATTCAATCTACTAAAAATCCTCTTTTGAATTGTGCTGTATTACATATGAAAATATAATCTTTCTGCAGCATCTGAATAGTTTATATCTTCCCATAAACATTGTATGTGACTGCAAGATGACTGATGAGTCTGTGGTTCTTGGGTTCTTTTTAATTTTCTTTTTTATGGATGATGATTGCTACAATTTGCCTGTACTTCTGCCTTTTATTAAAGCAATATGTAAAGAGCTGTATAAGGATTTGCTGTACATTCATCCAGCTCTCTTCAAGATTTAGAAGAAATGAAATCTCTCCCCTGAGTCAATCCATTTTTCAGTAAGAAATTGTTGCTTATGGGAGCCCATATAGTAGCCCGTAAACTAATTTGCTACTCAATTAGCATCTTTATGCGAGCTGCAAACGGTTTACAGATTACAGGCTTCAAATCCCTGTGTTTGTTACAACCAGAACTTAAAGCCTCTCGAAACCTTTGATCTTTCTCGTCCGCAAGAGTTACGATCGCTGAAAACGCAAAAAGCTATTCAATCGCTTCAGTTCCGCAAGCCCGCACATGGTTTCACACCTGTAAACAGCAAATGTAGAAGAAAATCCTACGGGTACCAGATGGGACCTGCAGAGGGGTTAAAGACATGTCTGTAGCACTGTAAATGCAAATAAAAAGTCAATACTGCACTGTAAATGACGGGGAAAGCGATGACAGACATTAGAATTAATTGCACAACAGTCTCAAGATCGCAAATCGGCAATACAATTTTTTTTTTTTATGTTTCATTTCGGAGTTCTATCGATCTCTGGAATCATTGAGTTAATACATATCAGGCCACCTATATGGACTAGAACAGTATTGGCATTCATTTTTATTATTTTGTATTTTGTTGATGAGTCAGATGGAATATCAGACTTCTAAACACGAATTGATTGACCTATAACCTCTATCTTAAACTGCCGTAATGATGACGGTCTCATTCTCCATTGGCTGTTTTTAAATTGGTAGTTAAGCCCTTGCTTAATTGATCATACATACAATTGCATGGTTTACGGTTTCGGCTTCGGCCTGTAACTTGCTGGCTTGTTCAATTGAATCGCTCTGTAATTGTAGCAGAGTTCAAGCCCACAGCAGGCCCGCAGACATACAGCCTGTATACCGTGAGATGCGGCCTTGCAATTAAATGAGGCCCTTTGTGTCTTTGCTACTCACGTCTGTAAAACTGAAAGGAAATCAGTTATGGTTTGGTTATGCCTATTATTACCTTTTTTGGATAGGTAATTGTCACTGTCTACAATACTCTAGTTTATTGTTTCCAACCCATTGTTTGAATTACAAGATTTACTAAATAAAATGTTTTTATGTACTATATTTAAGTTACTGTATATACTCGAGTATAAGCCGACCCGAGTATAAGCCGAGGCACCTATTTTACCACAACATTCTGGGAAAAATTAGTGACTCGAGTATAACCCGAGAGTAGGAAATGTGCTGCCCCCTGTGTCCCTCTTGTGCCCTCTGTGTCCCCCTCTTGTGTGCCCTTTTCTTGTGTCCCCCCTCTCTCTCCCCTGTGTCTCTTCTCCCCTCTCCCTCCCCTGTGTCTCTTCACCCCTCTCCCTTCCCTGTGTCTCTTCCCTCCTCCCTTATCACCCTCCTCAACCCCCCTCCTCATTCTCCCTCCTCATCCTCAACCCCCTCCTCATCCTCAACCCCCTCCTCAACCTCAACCCCCTCCTCATCCTCAATCCCCTCCTCATCCTCAACCCCCTCCTCAACCTCAACCCCCCTCCTCATCCTCAATCTTCCTCCTCAACCTCCCTCCTCATCCTCATCCTCCCTCCTCAACCCCCCATCCTCAACCCCCTCCTCAACCCCCCTCCTCAACCTCCCTCCTCAACCCCCCTCAACCTCCCTCCTCAACCCACCATCCTCATCCTTAACCCCCCATCCTTAACCCCCTCATTAATCTCCCTCCTCAACCTCAACCCCCTCCTCAACCTCAACCCCTGTCCTCAACCTCCCTCCTCATCCTCCACCCCCCTCCTCATCCTCAACCACCTTCTCATTCTAAACCCCCTTTCCTCACTTTACCCCTCTAAATACCTCCCCCTTTCCCCTCACTTACCTCCATCTTCATCTTCAGCTTCTGCTCCGGCCTTCTCTCCTTCCGGCGTCTTGACCCGGCCAATGCCAATGACGTGGCGCGCATGTGAGGTCACGTCATTAGCATATACCGGGTGCCAGCACCCGGTATATGCTAATGATGTGACGTCACATGCGCGCCACGTCATTAGCATTGGCCGGGTCAAGACGCCGGAAGGAGTGGAGGCCGGAGCAGAAGCTGATGATGGAGGTAAGTGAGGGGAATGGGAGAGGAGGATGTATTTAGAGGGGTAAAGTGAGGAGGGGGGTTTAGAATGAGGAGGGAGGAGGGAAAGAGACACAGGGGGTTAGAGAGACACAGGGGGGTAGAGAGACATGGGGGGTTAGAGAGACACGGGGGGGTTAGAGAGACACGGGGGGAGAGTGACTCGAGTATAAGCCGAGGGTGCACTTTTTTGCCTTAAAAAAAGGGCTAAAAAACTCGGCTTATACTCGAGTATAATAGGTATATATAGTCTTTTTCCTATATTAATGTGAAATCCTTATTCATACATTGGTGGATTGTTTTGATCTGGTCCACATGTTAAAAGATTACTCTAATGTTTTTCGATTGCTTCACATGATGGGGCACTGAGCGTGATGTGCAGCAATTCATCATGGCTTAGAGCATACCCAGGCTTCACTCAATTTACTAAAAGGGTTTTATGAAAATAAACCCCCCAATGTGTCACAATGTATTGGTAGGTGTTAGGGCCACTGTACAATGAATAAAATATTGTGTAAAAATCATGAAGTTAATATTTAATTAGAAAACATTAATCTGATGACTCTACTGGTCACTGTAGGTATCCAGTAGGTATATTCTGTAGTAGTTGTGTTTGTGTGAGGCATGTTTACATTTCTAGACAATAATACTTATATTTCTTGATGCTAGCAGCCTGCTTCTGGGCAAGTGAGAGGGAAGGGTGTGGTGTCAATTCTAGTCAGATCCAATTATATAACAAAGTATTCTAACTCCTCTCCATTCTTCCCACTGATTGATAATAAACATACTCTCATATACAGTCAGCAAAAAGAAGCCCTGGAGCTGATTGCGACTCTGATCATGAGTTTCTTATGGCAAAGTTCAGAATTAAACTGAAGAAAAGAGGGAAAATCATCAAACCAAGCAGATACAAAATAAATAATACACCCTGTGAATTTGCAGTGGAAGTAAATAATAGATTTAAGGGACAAGACATGGACGATAGAATGACTTAAGAACTTGGGACAGAAGTTTGTGTCCAGAAAAAAGCAAGAAAGAATATCTCCAAAAGAAAGAAAATTAAAAAGGCAAACTGTTTTTCTCATGAGGCTTTGAAAGTAGCCCAGGAGAGAAGAAAGGCAAAAGGGATTGGAAAAAGGAGAAGATTTGTCCAACTGAATATAGAATTCCAAGGATAGCAAGAAGGGAAAAGGAGAAAGCAGAAGCAGATCAGATAAAGAAGAGTAGGCAAGAGTACACAGAATATCTATACAGGAAGGATATTAACAACATCAATAACCTCAATAGTTTGTCCAATGAACTGGAGCCAGACATCTTGAAGAGTGAAGTGAGTTGGGCCCTAGGAAGACTTGCTGATAACAAGACTGAAGAAGTTGATGGAATCCTAGCTGAACTACTCAAAATCCTACAAGATGATGCTGTGAAAGTGTTGCAGGAGACTGGAAATGGACAGTCTCTATTCCAATCCCAAAAATCAGTGCCAAAGAGTACTCCAATTATCAAACAATGGCACTCATTTCACATGCTAACAAGATAATGCATAAGATTCAAAAAGCTCAGCTGCAACAATATATTGGCTGGAAACCACCAGATGTGGAAGCCGGGTTCCACAGAGGAAGAGGCACAAGAGATCAAATTGCCAATATCCGCTGGATAATAGAGAAAGCAAGAGTGTTCCAGAAAAACATTTACCTCTGCTTCATATACTATTCTTATGAATTTGACTGTGTGGATCACAACAAAATGAATCTGTATGTAAACCAAGAATTTAAGGTCAGAAGCGAACATGGGACAACAGAATGGTTCGGGAAAGGAGTATATTGTCACCTTATTTATTCAAATTATATGCAGAGTACTTCATGTGTAAGGTAAGGTTGGATGAATCTAAAGCCTGACTCAATATTACTGGGAGTAATATCAACATCAGATACGAGGATGATACTCTGATGGCTGAAAGTGAGGAGAAACTAAAGGTTTATTGGTGACAGTGAAAGAAGAGAGTGCAAAAGCTGCTCAATGTTAAAAATATGATGATCATGGCATTACAGAATTTCAGTTCCTGGCAAATAGATGGGGAAAATATGGAGGCAGTGACAGTTTTTATTTTCGTGGGAAATGTCCTCTCCCTTAGCTCAACATTATGTGGTTGAGCTACATGAGCCGAGAGGCCGTAAACGCTCACTTGTAGCTTTATCTTCTCCTTGTCCTCTTTTTTAAGTGGATCCCCTTCATAGTGCATTACAGTATCTGGAGCCACTATGCAGTATGGTCTTGGGTCTTTCTCTACCCAATTGAGCTCAACAGCACGCATACTTCCATGAACCAGGAGAACTTCCCCTTTCTCGATTGATCCTTAAGCTTTGATGAAGTAAGGCTTGAGATACCCCTCAAATCGACAACCAGGGATTTCATCCACAGCATCATCTATACGGAACACACAGTTTTCTTTGCCATAAGTCACCCCTGGACCTGGCTGGATACCGATAGTATCTCCAAACCACACCCTTAGGTTGTTTAATTAATTAAATAATAAATTAATATACTTTACATATTTGTAATTAATATATCCAGCAATCAATATCCTGAAGATCTAACAATCTGTTTCTGATTTTCCTTCAGCATACAATGTACATTTGTACTGTTGCTGACCTGAGGTGTAAGTGTCAGCACTGTGGCAAGTGTGCAGTATAAATAGGATGCGTGCGTTAGGGCAAAACGTTTGTTTAGTTGTGTTAATCGCCATTTTAGAATGGTAATGTTATTAGTTGCAAGTTAGTTTTGTAAAATGGCTGTGATTGTGTATGTGCTACACGGGTCTGGAGCATTGTCCGTATTTCCTAATAGTGTATTTTGTACCTCGTACGTTCCTGGGTAAAAGTGTTATGTGCCTGGCAGTGTTTAGCGTGGTTAGGGGTCGTGTGCTGTTTATTGATTGATTTATTTTATTCTATTTTCGTTTTTGTTGCTTTTGGATGTGCGCAGTTCAGCCATTAATTTTGTATTTTTTGGACCGCAGGTCGTATCAGTTTTTGTTTACATCCCGCTTTCCAGTCTTATGTGCCTGGCGGTGTTTTGCGTGGTTAGGGGTAATGTAGCCTCGTTTTCGTTTTTTCAGCCTCCATTTTCTTGTCGCTTAGGCGCTTTTCGAGTGGCTAAACCCGGCAAATTGTGTTTAAATTATCATGCAACCTCACTCACAGAGGTCCTGGCTGTCCCCCAGTGCTGTGTGTGATGATTTTTTTGTTGGTGTTATTTTCTTTGTGTTTTTGTTGTTTTTGTATGTGCGCGGTTCGGCTGTAAAGTTCGTATTTTTTGTGACCTGCTTTCCTTTTTGCAAAGTGTTACTGGCCGTAAATTTTCCACTGGATTTTTTCAAACTGCTACGGGTCTCGCATTGTGAATTGTGTAATTAATATTTCTGCTGATCTATAGTCCCACGGGTCGCATCGCTCATCCTTTGTGCTCCCTGCCTAAGTCGTGCGGAGTCGTAGGGATGAGCGTCAACGGCGCTCATCTCCACCAGCGCAAGGAGCGCTTTCGGTGCTCCTTACCAGCAACTACGGCCCTCGCTTTGCAACCGCCTGTATCGTTAGCAACAGCCTGAATTACGCACAACTACCGTATTGGTCCGAAAATAAGCCGCACCTTTTTTCCGATTTTTGAGCTTGCGAGTTAAGGGTGCGGCTTATATTCGCGACCGTGAAAAAATTACAGCCGATTTGCGAGATTTGAGTTACGCGTGTGCGGCTTATATTCGGGATCGCAAAATCAATGCCGATTTGCGCGTTAAGGGTGCCGATTTGCGCGCATGTGACTAAATTGTAGCAATTGAATACCAATTTACGGTTTTAGTGATTCTAGCATCCTGGAAGGCCTGTAACCTGCAAAAGAAGTTACAGTACATGTTAGAAAGCCTGTTTCTTGCAATGGCTGATCACTTGGAGAGAAAAGCATCAACAAGCCTAGGAGTGAGGCGTAGTTATGATGCAAGTTTCAAAATTGCAGTTGTTAATTATGCAAAGACAACAAGCAACAGAGAGGCTGGAAAAAAATATGGCTTGGATGAATCCAATGTGCGACGTTGGGTTGCCTCAGAGGAGAAATTGAAAAATTCAGTTTCCACCAGAAAAGCTTTCAGGGGACCAAAACGAGGCAAGTAGCCAGAACTTAAAGCTGGGGTTTATTCCTACATTCAAGATATGAGAAAAGATGGGATGCCAATTTCTCGTGAAGTAATCCAGCTGAAAGCCTTAGAACTTGCAAAGACCTTAAAAATAAATAAGAGGGAATTTCGTGCAAGTATTGGTTGGTGCCATCGTTTTATGCGGAGAAAGGGTCTCGCTCTTCGACGAAGCACTTCATTGGCACAGAAACTGCCGGCAGATTTGGAGGAGAAACTGACTAGTTTCCAGAGGTATGTCATCCCATTGCGGCAGCGTCACTCATACCCATTAGACCAGATGGGCAATGCTGACGAGACCCCGGTATTTTTTGACATGCCAAGCAATACAACAGTAAACCAGAAAGGGGCAAAAAGTATAATTTTAAGAACAACTGGTAATGAAAAACTCAGAATAACGGTGATGTTAGCTGTCACTGCTGACGGAGGAAAGTTACCCCCCTATGTTATTCTGAAGCGAAAAACTTTGCCCAAAGAAAGCATTCCTGATGGCCTAGTGATTCGTTGCCAGGAAAAAGGCTAGATGACAACTGAACTGATGGTCGACTGGTTGTCTGTAGTTTGGAACTGCAGACGTGGAGCACTGCTGACTAAGAGAGCCATGCTTGTCTTGGATGCTTTTAAGGGTCATCTCACTCCTGAAGTGAAGACTAAAGTTGCTGCACAGAAGACAGACCTTGTTGTTATACCTGGTGGCATGACTTCAAAGCTACAAGTGCTTGATGTCATTGTCAACAAGCCGTTCAAAGACAACCTACGCAAGCAGTATTCAGATTGGCTTCGGGAAGGGGATCATGCTCTTTCACCATCTGGCAAGATTAAGAAGCCGTCAGTGACACTCCTGTGCCAATGGATTAAAAATTCATGGTCTAGTATTTCTTCTAACTCCATCATCAGGGGGTTAGAAAAATGCTGCGTGTCCAATGCATTGGATGGTAGCGAGGACAACTTGCTATGGGAGGAGAAGGAAGATAACAGTGACAGGGATGAAGCGAATACTGGTGACAAAGTCAGTAGTGAAACCAGTGATGTCTGTGAATAGTAAAAAGTTTCTGTGTTACCTTATGTTTCATGTTTCCTGAACTTTATGTTGATTTTACCGTAATATTGACAACCTGTCTAAAGAGTTACAGTTATAATGTTTTCCAAATACTGGATACCGTATATGGTACAGTATATGTTAAAATAAAATCACTATTTATTCCCTAAATCTACTTGACTTTTGTCTTTTTCTCTCTGACTTTTGTCTTTTTCTCTCCAATTTTAAGGGTGCGGCTTATATGTGAGTACTATCTTTTTTCTGTTTTTTCCCCTTGCATTTTACAGGTGCGGCTTATATGCGGGTGCGGCTTATATTCGGACCAATATGGTATATATGTGATATATACACTTGTACATAAATATATGAACATACACATATCTCTTTCTCTCTCTGTATATGTACATTAAAGTGTGTATGTAGGGAACCAATAAAACAAATGAAGAAGTATATGATAAATAATTGGGGCCCATCTCTTGCTGTGTTATAGTACATGTAGTCTCAAAAGCAGTGAGCACTCAATCACTGCTGTGATTAAGAAGATCTTGAATTTCACTTTTTCAGGTGGGAATTTAATATTGTAATTAAATAAGTGTTTAATGAATTGTTAAGAGATGGATGAAATTTTTTTAAGTGCAAGAATAAAGAGCAGAACCCCATACACTGATTATACTCTTACAGCCTTATTAAATTGCGATTCTGCAAATTTAAAAGGGCTCTATTTCAACACATAGCATATTTTTTTTACAGATGTTTTTAGTTAGTGAAGACCTTGCTTTTGGATAGAAGTTCACTAACTAAAAACTTCTGTAAAAAAACATATGCTATGTGCTTAAATACCGCCCTTTTAAATTTGCTGAATCGCAATTTAATAAAGCTGTTAATCGCCATAGGAAATAAAGAATCTAATAATTTAATATTATATTTGGAAATTGTGTATGGAGTACCATGTTTGTGTGTACTCAATAGAATCTGCAAAGACCATGTGAAACCAAATACTTAATATACCTAAAGATTTATCCTAAAATGGTTAAACTGATGAGCATTCTTATGAAGTATGTAAAAGCTTTGTTTGAGACCCTTTGTGCTTAAGACATTGGTGCATCAGCGCAATACCAATCTTGTATGCCAACGAGGTATGTGCATATAATCTATGTTAATGCAATGTGGGAGTATTAGCAATATGTCTTAAAAGAAATCTTAAAAGTCTCTCTTTGCGGACCTGCATTCTCAATAGTCTACCTAGCTTTCAATACTTTGAGTAACAGACTTACAAAGAAGAGATGTAGAAGTAATAAAAGGCAATACCGATAAAATATAATGTTGCGTCTGCATGGGCATAAAAAATGGTAAGCTGAAAGATCATAATTCTCTTGAATATGATGGAATAAACAAGTCCGTGCCACTGGTGGATCGAATTTCTGACCAATGTGCTGCAAGCCACTATAGTTCCACTCAGTGAATTGACATTCATCTCAACAGAATCAAATTGAGGTCACCAGTAAAGGGCAAGAAGAGATGGTGTCCTCCTCATTGTTTGTCAATCCCGAATAGTATATGCAATTTATGTATGCATTTTTAAAGATTATAGTATCAGCCTGTAATTAACCTAACATGAAAAGGTCATCAAGGGGCAAAGGTGTGTGTGTGGCTGAAAAACAGGTCTGAAAGGCTTTAAGAATAATCTAATTAGATAAGAAACCAAATTATTAATCATAGTCTGTCCCCAAAACCAAACCTTGTTAATTAGAGAATCAACTTAAAGACAACGTGTCTCTAGCCAATAAAGAAAATTGTGTTGGGACTCGTGGCTCAAAACTATGCTGTGCTGGCTAGACAAAGACACCTTCCCTCATTGTCTTTTTTGTGGGTTGGAGACCAGAAGCAACTAAGTTTGATCTGTAACAGAAATATTGAATGCTGTTTTGTTTTTTTAAAGCAGTTAAAATGTATGTTATTAATGATCAATCACTAATTAAAATAAGTAACTAATTTTGTCCTAACTGGTTACTACAGATTCCTCAACACCTACATGGAATAGAAGGCCTACTATCGGTTCTATCTCTTCATCCAACTAGTTAATGTGGACCTGCTATAAAATAGATATGGTGTATAATGATGCAATTTGTAACAATAAAACTGGTAAGGAAATGTATAAACTTATAAGGAGAAGTATAAACCTCATCATGTGTGCCACTTGCTCACAAGACTTTTCTTTACTATATATTTCAAGGTGATTTCATCAAAAAATGTCATACTCTGCCACATAAAATAGAGTTATAAGTCTGAAGTGTAAATGATTGACATGTATAAATGTTATTACAAGAAGATCATACAAGAAGTACCAGCTACACACACAGCAAGTTCAGAGGCCATGAAGGATTTAAAGTCTGCTATTGATATTAGCTCGGAGCCAGAACATTCAGATGTTTCATGCATTTAGACTTAGACATTGCACTAAACTTTATGGCAAGTACTACTTCAGAACAAATATATTATCTTGTCTTGAGATTCTATAGTACATCCTTGCGATATAAAATATATCATCACAGTACAAAGGCTACAGAACTTTGTCATCCAAGCAAAATACTAGCAACCAAGAAGAAGATCTAGGGCCTTATTCAATTGAGCAATTGTAAGTTACTGGAGCTCGTACTGGAGCCCGTAAACTAATTTGCTATTCAATTGGCATCTTTTCTCTACACGCAAACGATATGAGGGTTAGAAGCTCAAAATCCCAGCGATTGTTAAAATCGTAACTTGCTATTCAATTGCTATTCAATTGCTTCCATTCCTCAAGCCCAAAAATGTTTTCACACCCGCAAATGGCAAATGTGGGAGAAAATCCTACGGGTACCAGATAGGACTCGCAAGGGGTTTAAATACCTGTTCGTAGCACTGTAAATGCAAATAAAAAATCAATACTGCACTGTAAATAACGGGGAAAGCGATGAAAGACATTCAGTAGTAATAAATTGCACAACAGTCTCAAGCTCGCAAATCAGCTGTAAAGATTTTTTTTTATGTTTCATTTCTGTGTCATATCAATCTTGTGAATCAATCAGTTAATACATATCAGGCCGACCTACATGGACTAAAACAGTATCGCCATTCATTTTTATTATTTTGTATAGTGCCAGATTGCGAGTCTGATCGCATATTGGTCCTCTAAATGCTAATTGATTGACATTTAACTCCATGTTTTACTGACGTAATGATGAGGGTCTCATTTACTATTGTCTTTTTCTAAATCGGTAGTTACGGCCTTGCTTAATTGATCATGAACCCGCTCTGAAATGCTACTAATGATTGCATGGTTTATGGTTTTGGCTTTCGGCCTGTAAATTGCGGGCTTGTTCAATTTAATCGCCCTGTAACTGTAGCAAATTTCAAGCCCGCAGTCATACAGCCTGTATAACGTAAACTGTGGGCTTGTAATTGAATAGGCGCCATTGAGTCTAATGTCTATTTAAGTGGGGTACCATTTCACAATATAATAACATACACTGTGTAATAGGCAGCGATATAATGGGTTAAACTTCCATTTTATTCTCATTTATCCTTAGGGCTTAATTTTGAGTTGTTGTTTTTTTTCATGTGGTCAGTTCCTTTTGAATATTAAATAGCTAAGTTGAATAATTTTGACACCACTATTGCAATAAAGTGACTATTTAGTATGACTTAAATTACCACTATGGTCAAAGTTCTCTATATTTTTTTTTTAATAACTAAACATGATAATGAGCAAAGTGAAAGCAAAAATACACAAACAATTATATCTTACAGTTTTTATATGCAGTTATTATTTACTGTGTGCCTCCAGATTGCTTTATTCCCTGCTGCTGCCTGTTATTTTCTCAGGTTAGTGTGTCTTTGTAAACTAAGGAACTTCCATTTAGTTCTGCTGAGAGCACTGGCTGAGGTAACTGCCACATTCCAATTGTAGAGGGAGACATTTCTTAGTTAATCTGCTGAAATCAAAATGGTAGATTGCACTAATGCAAATAAAAGGTAATACATTAGAGGCTGTATTATTTATTTTTAGATTCCAAAAACATGTTGCCACGTTTCAAGAGTAGTTAATCAAAAGTTTGAAAGTATGGCCACAGTGGTCCTTTAAAGGACAACTCAGTCCAATATTTATTATGCTATTTTAGAGGGTCATTTGCCTCACTGTAAGTGTTCTTCATGGAGTGAAAGAGCATAAGATTGTATGCTAAAACGCTCCATTTTTAATTACACTAATATCTAAAAAAATCAAAGTTTTAAGTTTTAGGTCTGTTTACAAACACACTGTACAGTAGATTGTCTACTAACTATTCCATGACTAGTAACAGATGCCAACACCATGCGGTGAAGGCTCCCTGAAGACAAACATTTATAACTTGGGAATGCGGGAGCAGTTAACCCAAAACTGTCATTTTAGGTGTTTCCATGATCCCCTTCTCTGCACAGATGAATTTGTGAAGGGTTAACTATTTTTTTTTGCTTATGCTCCCTACAAGGAGCTGTTGCTGTGGGTCTCTCTTGGGGCTTGCCAGTGATACACATAAACATAGATTTTACTTTTAAAATTATCTGTGAAAAATGCACGTATTTCAAAAATGTTAAAAGTATTTCAATGTGCTTTTAGGAGATCTTTACAGTGGTATGCTCCAAGTTGTGCTGAATGAAGTGGCCCTTGGTATGGAAGGACAAACACCTTTAAGTAACGTAACATTTAAGAATAGGAATGCTTTGTTCTGTATATTTTTTATTTACTAGTATAATCATTTGTTGTGTTTATTGTACGTATAATGTAACTATCAGCTAGGACAACTTGATTACTTACATACCACATTCCACATCTAATTAATTCTGTTTAAAAATATGAACTATCCATTGGAGTTGTGCTATCAATGAGGCAGCATCTGCAAACTCCATTAATTTAAATAAGCAACAAAGAATAAAATAGGATTCCATTCATTCCAACCTCCACAGTGTGGTTTGGAAAGTCTTTCTTCCTCAGCCAATCTAAAGTTGCATATTGGATGGTCTATACTTTGACCACCTCATAAAAAGGGTGCATAAATACTTTCATGTGTTATTCATACATGCTGTTTAGTCCCTAAGGCCAATACATATATAAGTATTAAAATTAATTCCCCTGTGTAATACCAAACCATTACTGTAACAGTAGCAGAGTTTATAATTTATTTTATCCTGGAAGGCCTTTGTTATTCCTCGCCAAAATAACATTCATCCTTCAGATAACAAGAATCTGAGTATAATGAATGGGATGTCGGGATTCCAAGGAAATCCATCTGGAAACAGCAGACAATGTTTTTTTGGGTGATGACAGCATAATATATTCTTTATTATAACAACCTAAATTACAACAGAATGTAGCAAATATCTATAAAACATTGTGCCATTTTTATGCATTAGCAATGAAAAAATGTATACATTATGGACCATTAAACGTATGTATGTATGCATATCTGCTGAACCCTTTTATAAGAAGGGCTAGAAAACTCTTGTAAACAAAGTCATTATGCATTTTGTTATATATTATAAAATATAGGATATATTTACATATTTTTCATGTTTTATAAACTTCAGACAGCATATATTGGCACCTTACATTTACTGTATAGATGTAACAAAAACTATAATTTGACAGTTCCAAGTATATTGTTTTCTTGATGAAAAAACAACTCCATGTATAGACTAGACCTTACTGGTTCGGAATGTCAGAACTCTTAAAAAAAAAGGTGGCTCAAGTGGTGTGGTGGCTGTAGTAAATACCATTGTGATGCCCAACAAGAGGTGTTAATTGTTTTAATTATGCATTGATCATTAATAAAATGTATATTCAGTGATTTACAAAAGCAACAATCAATGTGAAACCCACTTTCAAAGATTAGAGATCAGCTTCCAGTGGTATTATTGATCTCCACCCATGCAAGGTGTGGCGGGAAGTCAGGATTTGTGACTAATAGTTTAGCTCTGCTAACCAGACATAGCTGCTTCGTATTGACCTTATAGTGGGTGGAGGCCAGAAGAAGTTGAATCAGATTTTTGAAAATGAAATGTAATATTGAACAATGTTTTTAGATCATTGAATGTGAATTGTATTAGTTGTCTAACCACTGTATGCCTTTGACTGTGTGGATCACAACAAAATGTGGCAAGTTCTTAAAGAGGTGAATTACCAGACCATTTCATCCACCTCCTAAAGAATCTGTCATCAAAGAAGCCAAGTTTAGAACTCAACATGGAACAACCGAATGGTTCAAGATTGGCAAAGAAGTATGACAAGGTTGCAAATAGTCACATTATTTATTCAATTCATATGCAGAATATATCATGAGTAAGGCCAGGCTGGACAAATCCGAAGCTGGCATTAATATTTCTTTGAAAAATATCAACAACCTCAGATACTCAAATTATAATACTTTGATGGCAGCAAGTGAGGAATAACTAAAGGGCCTATTTATGACGGTTAAAGAGGGCAGTGCAGAAGGTGGCCTACTGTTCAACATTCAAAGGATGAAGATCATGGCAAGCTGCAATCTCAGCTCCTGGCAAATAGACAGGGAAGAAGTGGAGGCAGTGACAAATCTTATTTTCCAAGATCTCTGCAATTCGTGACTACAGCCATTAAATTAAAATACGTTTGCTTCTGGGGAGGAAACATATGGCAAGTGTAGACAAGTAAATAAATTACACTATCAACAACCTTTAGCATAGTTAGAACTATGGTATTCCCAGCAGTAACTCACGGATGTGAGAGCTGGACCATAAAGAAGGCTGAGGGCTGTAGAATTGACGCCTTTGAATTGTGGTGTTGGTGAATCTGCTTGGAGGTCCATGGACTGCAAGAAGATCCAATCAATTATACAGTGAATCATGCCAAACTCTTCAGTGGAAGGTTTGATCATGAGGCTAAATTGCAATTTTTGCTGTTGTGCATAGGGTCAGCCAAAACTAAATGAATAAATACCAAGACAAAAATTAAAATATCTAGCTCCTATTGTTAGTTCATTACAGTGGTATATCATAAATGCACCTGCTTTCATACACAAATATCACAATAGGCTTACACCATATGACTGCTGTTATTCATCTTTTTTTACTGGATGTCGAAGTTGATAAATCCTGATCAATGATTCTCCCTTAGTTGGTGCTATATGTACCTTTAATCTCTCCTCCTCCATCTTGTGTCACCGTTAGTGTACGGACCTTTTCCAACTATCTATTTTTTTTTTACATTGTATTATTCCCATATTTGCATGCTTTTTTCACATATTCAAACCTAGTTAAAGGCATTCTGGAAGATATCATGAAATCGCAGCTGATATATATAGAACTTTTCATTATTACATACTATACACTAAATAAAGCCATCAATTATATCACATTTGTCATATTTACTATGTTACTATATTATCTACTATATGCATTTGCAATGTTATTAAGTCATTTTATTTAATGTAATAATTACTGTTTTCGGGACTGAAATCCTAAACTAAAGTACAAGATGGAGCTATATTTAGGCTGTCCTATATTTCTTACTATTCTCACCATGGAAATAGATGTGTGCCATTTCCTGTTCTCACTTCCATGGTTAAAAGGAAGGGTTATGAAAGAAGTAATACCTAATATATCCTGGACAGAGTGCGCTGAGCTTGGTGCTCTGCAGTACATTTATAGAAATTGCTGTTATGTCTTGTTACAGAATCAGCAAGTGAAGAAGAGATGTCATGGATAGCTAATCAAACCCCAGAATACAAAGTGCCCTTAGACTCACAGCTTCTGAAAATATTCTGCAGTCAACACTGGACATTGGTAAGGAAGTGTTGCATTTTTATGCCACAGGTTTTTAAATTAAAACAATACGTAGCAGTCTATAAATTCCTCTTATGACAATAACAGTTAACTGCACATCATAAATCATCTCGCATGATCATACTTAGAAAAGAAATGAGAAGGTGCCTTTCCAACTGAAATCATTTCAATGTAGTCATGTGCTTAAATATATTTGTATGTTTGCAAATGATAGATGCAACTGCCATTGCGCAATGTTTATTACAATGTGTACTACTAATGTACTGAAGTAATCTACAGACATAGTCAAATATGTTTTGCATTGTATTTTCTGTCTGATGTATTACATTTGAAGAAAAATATATCCTTTTTGTCAGTAAAATTATGGATTCCTATAGGTGCAAAATGGACATTAAATGCACTTTTTGCTTTCTGATTTATTTAAATAAGCACTGATATCCATGTTAAAGGCAAATCTAAGTTTCCCTGTTCTTACCTCTCTAATCTAACACATGCTGCTTACATCAGACACACACATTACATGGAGTCATTCTATTTACATGCATATTTATTTATTTTAAAATAAAACTTGTCTTCCACACCCCACAGCTGCCTACATAGGCACCTGATACCTACCAATAAAAACACTGCATTCAAATATGTATTTTAACCCTTTACTAACCATCAGCCAGCAGCAGCTCAATGCAGAGATCTGCAGATCAGTGTCTGGCTCCTCCTACTTCCTTCTTCACAGGGATTACACATCCCATGTTTCATTCCTGCACAAACTGCCATCACTGATTGTTACATTTTATTTAAACGTATTAGCTGCCTGTGATTTACCAAAACAAACTATGAATTTTATGCTAATTTTAGCAGGGATTTTCAGGGGTGTTAAAAAAAGCTACTGCTTGCAAACTCACAGTATGTTGTATTTTCCACTGTAAAGTGGGTTAAAGGTATATGCAAGTGAGCTGGGTTAATAATGCATCTGATCGAGGAGAATTTATAGTGTCTAAATAAAATTGTTTGCATGAAAAAATTCTGAAGTAAACAGTTAAACCGTTAGCCTGAAGTTTGCTGAATTTCTTGCATTTGCAAAGAGTTTTCTCTCAATGTTGACACCCCCTGAAATTCCAAGGGAATATTAGCATAACTAATACATTGCATTGTTTTGGCCTGGGGATTGTGCAGGCATGCTCAGTTAGCAACTGAAGTCTGCCCTACTGTGGCAATTCACATGATGTCAGACACTTTCCTTTCCTTTAGCCAATCAGCAGCTTTTATATTGGGTAAATTTTTTTGCAAAAATGTTTTGCATTTTTTTCATGCAAACAGTTTTTGCTAGGTGGATTATGATGCATTCTACGGGATGCATTCATAACCCACCTCACTTGCATATACCTTTAAGCAGTTTGTGTTATTACAACACCCTTGTTGCCATTTTAGATGAACCACTAAACACAGCTGGCAAGAGGTTGTACAGAAATCTCAGTTACTGGCAAATAGATTGGAAGAAGTGGAGGCAGTGACAGATTTATTTACCTAGGTTCCAAGATCTCTGCAGATGGTGACTGCAGCCATGAAATTAAAAGATGTTTGCGTCTGCATAGTTAGACATATGTCCACATAGTTATAACTCTGGTATTCCCTGTAGTAACACACAGATGTGAGAGTTGGATCTTAAAGAGGGCTAAGAGCCAAAGAATTGATGCCTTCGAATTGTGGTGCTGGAGAAAACTGCTTAGAGTCCCTTAGACTGCAAGAAGATCCGATCAATCTATTCTTCAGAAAATCAAGACAAACTGTTCAGTGGAATGTATGATCATGAGGCTGAAGCTCAAATATTTTGGCCATATCATAAGAAGTCAGGATTCCCTAGAGAGAACTCTGTTGCTGGGAAATATTTTGGAATGGAACAACAGAGGGGAAGATAGATGCGGTCATTGAAGCAATGAACATGAGCATAATGGAGCTGAGAGCAGCAGCAGCTGACAGATGTGCCTGGTGTACTGCAGTTCATAGAGTCAGACACGGCTGAAAAGCAACACATTTTTTTGAACAAGCATAAGACCATAGTAAATAGAGCTATTGAAATTGTGGTTCAATAGAACATAAGCTATTGAGTATAAAAATAGACGTCTAAAACAAAAGCCTCCAAGTTCCATTCATGACAATGTATAGTAGCAAGGATACAGGTTTACAAAGATATTCAATAAACATTGGATTATACTGGGACCACTGAAATAGAGATTAAATCCTGAAAAGCTGGGGAAGCATGATGATAAAAACATTGACAAGGTCCCATGGCACCCTTATTAAACACATATTAGATGATAAGACTTGGCACATCAGGACCATTGTAGTACAATATGCTTAGCACAGTGGGATAGATGCACTTAGATTTTTTTTCTATACTGTGTACATAATGGAGGGTATTTCAATCACCTTTTATCCAACAATAGCATAATTACAGCTCCATTCAATTTGAAGCCCATAGCAGCATCGGCACACCCGCAAAGGCTGCGGGTTTAAAATTAGGCTGCATTACAGAGCTATTAAATTGAACCATGTTACGGGCCATAGACGCAAACCCGTAAACCTTTCTTGGGAGTGTTGAATGTGCGGCCGTGAACATGATCAATTAGTCAAACCTGCAGTTATGGGTTTAGACGGAGCCAATGGCAAATTAGATTGTCATCATTAGGTCACTGGAAAATGGAGGTTAGATTTCAAAGCCTTACGTGTTTCAAGTACGAGTTTCGATCGGACCCGCATTCCCGAAAAAAATTCAATATTGATAAATCAGTAAATATTATATTCCAGTCCATGTGAGTTCCATTATATGTATTAACACATTGATTGCCGGGATCGATATAACACGGAAATTAAACAGAAAAAAAGTATTTTATATTGCAGATTTACAAGCTTGAGAATGTTGTGCTATTACTTTTAATACCTAAAATCACTTTCCCTTTCATTGAAAATACAGTAGTGTGTTTATATTTGCATTTATAGTGCTACAGATAGGAATTTTACCCCCTTGAGGGTCCTTTCTAGTACCCTTGGCTTTTTGGCTCCATTTGGGGGTTACAGGTTTGAACGTCAGTGGATCTGTAGCAATTTAAAAGCGATTTTCGAATGTAACAGTTAAGGGCTTGACCGATCAAAGGATTTGCGGCTGCGGAGTTCAGATTTCGACTTCCTGTAGGGTTTTTTACACCCTTAACCCGTAAGTTGTTAGTGGGCAGCTTTGACAGGCCAATTTAATAGCAGTAAGTCTTGCGGGCTACGTTACGGCTTGGGTTTTACACGTTCAGGGAATTTAATAGGGCTGCTAGTATCTGGTCTGAGTACTCTCTACATCCTTATTTCACATGTGAGCCCCCTAAACGTACCTTAACCCACGGTTATTTTTTTAAGACAATCTGAGCACAGCTAAATGGATCCCTTGTTATGTGGCTAGAGGCACAAAAGTGGCATGTTTTGAGCCTCATTTACGTCATTACCCAGAATACTTAGCGGAAGTGGAAGCACTGTGAGAAAACAAGTCTCCTGGTCTGCTTAGGACATTCCATTGTCTATTCTAGATCATCAAATAGCATATTGTAAATATGAGATTTGTGGGTGCAAATATGAAACAATGTAAGTGGGGAAAATAATATTAAATTGTGCAATCAAAAGAATCCGGTTTAGGGTTATTTTCCTCACTGATTAATTAAGTATTTATATATATATATATATATATATATATATTTTTTTTTTTATTTTTTTTTTTTTTTTTATATTTGCCCTGTATTACATTAAGGTTTATGGATTTGCATTTTATATCTAAAACATTCCCAACATAAATACATAAATATGTATTGTACCATGTATGAACAACTATACACTTTCAAAATTATATGATTAGCAAACGGGGCCATTACCAAAATGTTCAGAAGTTGGATTTCTTCTTTATTAGAATGTCCTTATTTTCCAACCTTTAGGGAAACTACAAATATATAAAGATCTTTAAAGAATCAATCTATGCTATTTTTGAACTTATTTTGAGGTTAAAACAATTATTTTACTAACCTTATTAAAGTGAATTTGTGGGACAGTGCCTTCTGGCAGTCTAAGCTGTTCTTTGCAAATGAAAAAGCTAATGGCTTGAGAACTCAGGATACGACATGAACTTGTTTAATTTAATAAATGACAAAAGTAACATTACTTGGGCTACAACAAAAATATTAAATAGCCTACATTTAGTACATGTATGGATTATTATGCATGAGAATGGGTTTATTCTTGTCATTATTAACTTACTGACTGCTTTCTAGGTTCATTTTGGATGATTTTTATACCATATTGATATGACTCGTTCTGTACAGTAATACAATTTATGGCAGTTCTAACTTAATTAATTAAAAGTTCTGAATCTGTATTATAAAATAAAATACGATCACAATTTCAGACTAAGCTGGGTTTACATTAGTAAACATTTTTAACAGCTGAAAACAAAAACCTATGGCAAAATAAGATGGAAAAAGTAATTATTACGTATAAAAGAGAAATTAAAAGATTACAAAAACTTTACCAAATATTCTGAGAAAACAGCTGTGTTAAAATAATCGAAATATAAAATGTTTAATAGATACAGCTTTAAGAAGGGAGGAACAAAAAATAGCTTTATAAAATGACATACAATAACATTTAACCCACCAAAACTAGATAACAAGTGCTATAAGGGGGGGATATTCATTTTTTACCAAAACTGTTGTTGTTTGTTTTGTCGTACAATAGTGCCTGACTCTCTGTGACCTCATGGACTGCAACACACCAGGTACATCTATGTCCATGGTCATGCTGATCCACTTGGTAAACATGGCAGAGATACTGAGTGAGTTGCCAGTTCCATCTCCAGTGGGCCACAGCATTCGGCTCCTGGTATTCCTAGGTGATCCTGCATGCAAATACCGACCAGGTCCAACCCGGCTTGGCTTCAGGGTGGTGTGACCTCTTGGTCCCTGACTGGAATCGAACCCAGGTTGATGTGGTAAAAGCACCAGATCCTTACCAATGGACTACCAAGGAACCCTTTTAAGAATGTATATTTGTGCAAAAAATGTTTCATGCTGCTACAATAGCAGGTGAGGATTGTGACAGGGCAACATATGGCAATGGTTTAAATTTGGCCATTTGGCCATTTTCTGCTGCCTCATTAAATGTACATCTTATTCTTAAGGGAGGCTAAGGGAAGCCAGTGAAGTCAATCACTTCACTGGCTTCCCTTAGCCTCCAGAATAAAATTTTAAATCTTGACCCTAACTTATAAAGCCCTCAACAACAGCGCACGCACATACATCTCTGCTCTCATCTCCAAATACTCCCCCACACTCCCTCTTCATTCTGCTAATGACCTTCTACTTTCTACCACTCTTCTCACCTCCTCTCACTCCCGCCTCTAGGTCTTTTCTTGTGCTGCCCCTATTTTCTGGAACTCCTTGTCTTACTTCATCAGACTATCCTCCTGCCTTAAATCCTTCAAAACTTCAATAAAAACGCACCTCTTTAAAGAAGCCTATAACCTTCCTCCCTAACATGCTCAGCACTACTCACTCCCTACTGTACCACATACAAACTTCAACCTTTAGATTGTATGTCTGCGAGTTTCAATCCTGCAAGGTGCTTTAGGGAAAGCTCTATGGACACCGGATTCCAAGCTCAAAGACGGGGCCCTCCATTCATTGCAATGTGTGAATCTTGAACTTGTCATTGCCTGTAACTTAACTTATGTATAGCGCTACGGAATATGTTGGCGCGTTATAAATAAACGATAATAATAATAATATACATAAACCTTTTGTGCAAGAGAGTCCTTTTGCTATGTAACATCAAACTTAAACTATATTAAAACATGATCACTTCATTTATTTTGGATGAAGATATTTGAAGAGTGCGTTGACTACCCTTATCCTATGGACACCACACTACCTCATCCTGGGGGTATGCAATACTGCTTAATGACTATCCCCAAATTAATGAGCAAAGGACTCTGGGAGTGACTCCTCAATCTATTACCTGAGATCGTGACTTGCTGCATCCGGCACCTTGAGACATAAGAAATTAAAATACTACAAGTTTTTCTGAAGTTAGTGGCCACCTAAGAAATCTTATATTTAATAGCTGAAATGATAAAACCTACACTACCAGCATGTACGGTATATTAACGTAGGGAAGTTTATGGTATTTATAAAGAGTGATATTAATACTGCTGCTCTACTTCAAAATAGAATATTGTGGTAAAATATCCTGGTTAATGAAGACAGGGTGCTGAATAACAAATGTCAATTATTTTCAGCATACATCTAAATTAGCAGTGTTAAATGCAATTATTACCATCTCCACCACCTCTGCCGTGGACTACCACCTTCATGTAAACTGCTACTTACTGCCATTTCTTCTGATTGTCTGTACATTGTTCCGAAGGTTTTACAGGTCAGATTTCCTCCACAGTGGTCTTGACCGTACTCCGGGGGGTATATTGTAAGACAGAACTACTTTCACAAGGCAGACATACCGTATGTTAGGGTAGTTAGACATCAGGTGAGACCTACAATGCTAAAAAAAACAATGAGATTAGTAAAGGCCATTAAGAATATCTAAATAGCTTATATAAAAAGATCTGTTAACAAGTACTAGTGGAGGAGAGACAATGGTGGGCTACAACATTAAACAAAAAAACAAAACATTTACTGCATACACACTCACAGCCCTATTAAATTCCCCCAACGTTAAAACCCGTAGCCCGTAACGGAACCCGCTAGCGTTATGGCTATTAAATTGGCCTCTTACAGCTACCCTCAAACGATCTGCGGGTTACAGGCGGAAAAACCCTACGGGCTGTCATAATCGGTACTCCGTTGCCGCTAAGACTTTGATCTGTCAAGCCCGTAAATGTTACGATCGCAAATAGCTTTTAAATTGCTACGAATCCCCAAAAACACACTGGCATTCAAACCCGTAAACGGCAAATGGAGGCAAAAATATTACGTCCTCCAAAAAGGACGCGCAAAGGATTTACAGACAAGTTCTCAACACTGTAAAAGACAATATAAACACACCAGTGGAGTCTAAAATATAGGGAAAGCATGGAAAGGCATTACAATTACTTGCACAACAATCCCCAAATAAAAAATAGGCATTTAAAATCATTTTTATTTCATCATATATTGGAATGGTCATGCATATGCCAATATGAAAAGCCAAGCTGCATCATGCATAGAGCAATTATAGACACACTACCTGATTAAATAGCAACACAAAAACTTACTCACAGAGGCTCTAATATGTGCCCCAGAATATATAAATAATTGCATATACATTATACATCTCGCTCATCACATATACATTGGGAAAATAAATAGTGGCCAAATTACACCGCCACATCACATATATCAAGTACCAGGGGAACATTTTATTATTTGTTGTCCAGTCCTTCAGTTGTGTCTGACTCTCTGTGACCTTATAGACTGCAGCACATTTAGCTAGGTCTCTGCCTGTCCTGTTCCACAAGGTGTGCAGGCCAAAGATACTGGAGTGGACTGTGATTTGTCTGACCTCTCTACTACGACCTGCTCACCTACAGTGACCCTACATGGTATAGCTCACATCTTCATTAAAGTATACAAGCCCCTTCTCTGCCACAAGGCAGCAAGCCAGAAGAGGAACCGGGGAAAATACACCACACTAATCTACTGTAAGGAAGGGAGGGCTGCTAACACACATGAGGCTTTGCAGAGGCACGTGGAGCAACAGCCAACGCACCTCCATCAGGGACAATCTTCGCTACGCCCATCCTGTAAATTCCCACGCCATTGCCAGTGGCCATGTGCCATGATGTATATACAATATCATTTGATGTTTTGCAATCAATGTATTCACAATATCACCTGTCATATTTCAATCAAGCCTTCAGGGGAATGTTGATACTCCACACTATCACAAATTGGACCTGTCATGTGTATTAACCCTTTGTTATCATATATTATATATATATATATATATATATATATATATTATATGATATCTTATGATCTTATTATTATTATTAGTAGTAGTATTATATGTATTGATCTATTGCATAGTAACTAGGGCTCATTAGTTTACAGATATAGGAATGTGACACAAATGGGATGTATGTGCATGTCCCTTAACCACAACCATTGAAAACACACTGAAACCGTGAGAACAGTAAAACAAAGCTTTATTTCATACACAGAGCACAATAAGCAATGGACAAGACTGTGCATTAATATCATGGGTGTGGTGTGGGCAAATACCGGAAGGGCAAGAGACTAAGGGCTATCAAATAACATCTAAAGGGTTAACTGTTAGACAACATCATAAGGATAAAGCATACCATCTACAAGTTGTCACATGTGGTCCTGACACCACAGTAACCATAATCGGATGTGACATAGAAACATCATATAACACTCCATAGAAATAACCATTATTATAGTACATTGTTTTTGCTCTGGACACTACAATAAACCAATTAACATGAACGTCATCTACGAGCAGTGATAACCATATTGATTCTGTCCTGTTCAATCAGTGTTCCAGGAATATGTTGAGGATGTGTAGTACAACAAGGCATTATTCACTGTGAACACAATCTTTTAGCAAAGAGTACTATCACTATCTACATGGAATAGTTGTGCCATGCTGATATCACATCTCACTCGTATATGAGTGGTACCAAGGCCAGAAAGATTACACTGTTCACATTACCCGTAAACACATGCACATTGATCCTGATGTCAAACCAAGGAAATTATCCATTTTGTTTGTGGATTCCATGAAATACATGAATCCGCTTTCATGCTGTTAACGGAATGAAATGCAACAAAAACTCATATATACACTATTTATTATTATTGAAACTCACACCAGTCAGTGCATTTCAGATCCATCTGCAGTGGTGAATGACACTGATCAAATGCCTGTTGGGATCTGGGTTGAGTGTTTACTCACATAATGGTATTGTACTGCTCGAAGATGAAGAACATGCCTTCATGGTCGTTAGATTTGGTTATTAACACCTACAGAGACAAGAAAAAGATATCAATCATAATAATATTCTGATTAACTACACCTCATCTCAAGGTCAATCCACATTGAACATCAATTGTTGAATTGTTAAACATAACCAGACATGTACACACTCTGTAGCCAGCCAATAGTATGTCAACATCTATAGTATTCAGTGAGGAGTGATCAAGAGGAGGACTCCTCTTACGCAGCACTGGGCCCCCACCTTCCGTGCCTGCACACCATCTCCCTCTTCCACATTTAGGTGGTGTTTGAGCATGGGGTGCTACTGCTTTGAGTGGCTGGAGATCAGGTTAAGATGGTGGTGAGGTCTGAGATGAGGAGGCCGCCGTTTCGTGTTGCAGTTATGAAACCTAAGGCTGGAGAGATATGAGCTGGCGTTCCGCTAATTCGATGAGTTGCTGTCTGTCCCTAATCGCCTGTATCTCATATCTCTCTATCCTTCGGTTGTGCCTCCTCACCTCAGAATGGAGTGATCTGTTGCTCGCCAGGAGGGTGTATGTGAGTCGAACGTCTCAGTCTGTTGTTTCTTCTGTGTCATGTCCCCCCTGGTGAAATGGGCAATGATTTCCCTCAAAGTCAGGGGTGGTGGTGTTGACGCATTGGGGCCAGAGGTGACGACATTAAGGCCAGAGGTGTCGGCATTGGGGCCGAAGCTGACAGCATTGGGGTCAGAGGTGTCAGCAGCAGGTCCTGAGGTGACGTCAGCAGGGCCTGAGGTAATGGCAGCAGGGCCAAAGGTGACGGTATTGGGGCCTGAGGTGTTGGTAGGAGTGCCTGAGGTGTTGGCACCAGGCCTTTAGTTGTCAGCAGAAGGGCTGGAGTGTTAGGCCATGTTGGAGGAGCCCATTGTGTGGGAGGTTATGTTGGGGGACCCCATTGTGTGAGAGTGGTTGTGGCCTGCCATGGCTGCAATGTTGTTGTAGCAGGTGGCAGCTGTGATGATGGCTGGGGCCCGGACAACGTTGTAAGGTTTGGTGTGGTTTGCAACCTCTAATGCTGCAACAGCTGAAGCTATCTGACTCCAGGCCTCTGTCTTCTGTCTAGGACTCACATCTCTCCCACCATGTATGATCTGATAGCGGGCATGGATTTCCCCGAGGAGGATGTCCATCTCCTCTGGGATATAATTGGCGGCCCTGTACTTTGCCACAGCTTCTTGCCCTTCCAACTGTGCCTGGGGTTCCTGGCCTCCCTTTTCTCTAAGCGCCTAATTATGTTGGATTTGAGAAATCAACCCTGAAATCTGACACAATTAAGGTGTTAGCTTGTTGATAGCATCAGATTTGATGCATCTAGGCTAATCAGAGGCATTTTGTTTTACTTTACTGGTAGTTGAAAGTACATGCAGGTCTTTCTTCCAAATCTCTACCCTCGGAAAGACTTCCGTAGGTTTTTTTCGCCCTTAACCCGCAAGGCGTTATGGGGCCAATTTAATAACCGTAAGTCTTGTGGGCTACGTTACGGGCTACGGTTTTACACATTGAGAATTTAATAGGGCTGTAAGGCATGCTTTCTGCATTTCTCATTTGAATGAAGTTTAAATAGGCTTTGCTTAATATATTTTTCACTCAAAAACAACTTTTGTAATATTTAAAACAATGTGTCCATGTCCTTTTAAGTGGCTAGATGCACAAAGGTTTGAGCCTCACTTGCATGTCACTTCCTCAGCAACTGTGTATTTACTCACTGTTCACTGAGCAATTTTGTGGGACAATAGTTCTCCTGGCATCCTTGGGACATGTAGATGTACTCAAAAAAAAATAATTCCATTTTGTAAATACACTGGAGGGTTTTTGTGTCTTGTTTTTTTATTTAAAAAAATATTTCTGGCAAGGAACACATACAGTTCAATAATCTTTGTGCTTAAGATACATTAAATATGGACCACGCACTGGTCATTTCTCTGTCATTGTACGGATTATAAAGTACAGCTGATAATAGACTCGGCACATTGCCAGTATGTATGGGCAGCTGTGGAGTGAATGCCTCTTCTCTGATTTTCAGCTAGAAAGTTAAGCTATTGGACAGAGCAATAATTTACTCTGAATGGACTCCATCCAAACCACAAGACAGCTGGAAGAAATGAAATTTGTCTAAAGCTAGCTTAGTGTTGGGATGGTGAGCTTGCACATATACATTTATCTGTAGATTCTACATGAGAAAATGCAGCACACTGGAGTCTGCATATGAACTGTTACTGCATTACTTCTTATAACATTCCCAAATGTAACCAACCATTCTTCAAATAACCAAGGTTGAATTTACACATACTCCTCAGTCGCCCCTGAGTGCACAAGCCATGTGTTTCCTGATCACCATGTTGCTCCACCAGCCTTCATAAGTCTAATACATCAATTGTGCTGCATCAGTTCTAATGTTAATACAGAATATGCATTTGTGTTCACATTTGGCCGTTTAAATATAAGGTAATAAAAGTATTTCCTGCTCAAAATTCAGAGAAAGACAGTTTTTGCACTGCACTCTGGGAAACTGGGGACATGCAAATAACGCTATACAAAGGTTAAGTACAAAGCAAATAACAATATTAGCACATTGCAAAATAATGGAGAGCCCTGTACTTGAGCTTAAAATCAAATGTACATGGTGCTTTTTTACCTTACCTTACTTTGAAACTTACAGTGCATTTTCACTGTTTAAACCAAAACCACTGTATACATGGCTCCTTTTAGCATATACCTGTTGTTATAACACTGCTTTCATACATAGCATAAAATAGATTTGCACTAGTTATAACACCTAACAACAGACAGTGTTGTAGAAAAACATATATCCACAAACCGACATTCTACTCCAAAACTCATGATACGAAAACACATATTTCTTTTATTATTTACAATTTATTTGAGCACGTATGGGACAGCAAAAGAATAGCATACACAATGTCTGCTGCTAGCAACTAATACATAAACAACATGTCTTTTTATAACATCTTTACATACCGAAAATGGTATATTCCATCACTACTCTCTATTAAGCCAATAAAAATATTATTTTAATTTGTAAGTAAATTAAGAATCAAGCACGTACCGAGCATGCATTGAACATGTATGCTGTCTTACATCATTGCGCAGATCACCTTATTTCTATAATTAATACGCAGTCACCTTGTATTTTTGGCCTTCACTTGGCCTTCCCTTGACTCACACAAAACATATTGTTATGGTTTCAGAAATGTTATTGTCTTCTAGTAAAAACTGCTGAATTAGAGAAATGCATAATTAACTGTTTCAGAGCTTACATTTAGCAATATAAAAAGTGCTACAAAGGTTATAAATGTTATATATATATATATATATATATATATATATATATATATATATATTTATATATATACTAGGGAATTGCCTGTCAAAAAATTACGGCAATAAAAATGTGAAGCCTGGGAATGCTGTTTGCCACACAATGTAAGACTTTTACTCCTCGGAGCACCTTCGGCGCTCATGGTGAGCCTCTCCCCTTGTGTACATGTACTTTCCTGCTTTACAATGATCACCTTCGGCGCTCATCACGAGCCTCACGATGGGCACCTACGGGGCTCATTGTGACGCTCGCAATGAAAGCCTTTGGCGCTTATTGCAAAACCTCTCCTTCTTGCAATGCTCATCGCAAGCCCCGCAATGAGAGCCTTTTGCGCTCATTGCAAACCTTTCCTGCTGCCTACTGTAGGTGCCGCTCATTGCAGGGTTCATTAACCTGGCAGTTTTGTGCTTGTGAATGCCATGTGTCCCCACTGTCCCTTCCCTGTGTGTTTCTCCTCTGTTTCTTATTTTCAAAGTCCCGCATGTCACAGGGTTCTCCATCGTGTATTTTCTAAGTCCTGCGTGCTTGGCATTGGTGAGCCTCATTTTCATCCTGTTTCAGATTTTTTGCATTTTTCGTCTGCTATTTTTTTTCTCGCTTTTCCGACGTGTGCGGAGAAAAACGCCAAATATCGGTGTCATTTGCTTGCAACCTCACTCCCAGGCTTCCTGTGTCTCCCACCGTGCTGTGTGTGAGTGTGTTATAATTTTGTGTACATTTGTTGTTTTTTGGTGGGGGGGTTTAGAGTTACGAATTCCGCAGTTAGAGTTATGCGCTCCACGGCTGCTTCGCCTCGCTTCGCGAGGATCAAATGTGTGACGGTGCCACTGGCTGCAATGAATAGTAAAGCTCCCCTGGCCCATGTATAACTCACAGTCTCATACACACACATTTACACATTATATTATAACAGTATATTTATATATTAGTTTACATCACATACATTTACATTTGATATTATAACAGAATATATTTATTTTTTATATCCATTCACACACATGCTATCCCTCGTACACATAGTTATCTTGTCCATGTATAGCTCACAGTCACACACAGGCACATTTACACATGATATTACAACACTATATATATATGTATACTTCATATCCATGTGACCCATGTATAACTCACACTTACATCCCTCCCACCTGTCTCCTCCTCTCACACGGACCATGTGCAGGCTCAGGATATAATATCCATCCTCCGAGTGGAAAGGGGAAGAAAAGAGGAGAAAAGAGGGAGGGGAGCAAGGAAATAGACAGGGGGCGAGAGATAATAAAGCAGGGCTGCAGAGAGCGGGCACAGGCACCAAACCAGGCATTGCAGGTTCCTCTTAGACACGACCCCCCTAAACTACACTAAAGATTGAAAAAACGTTATTACATTACAAAATACATTAAACTGTGCTACACTGCAGGAAAGAAGTAAATCTATCTAAAAACTAATAAATAATTAAAAACATGTTTTAATGGCAGGACTCCAAGGGCCCCCTAAAGGTCAGGGCCCCGGTGCCGCACACCGGCATTATCTCCACCCCTGTTTATAGGCCTTTCTTGACTTAATTTGAAGCCAGTTGGGGGGTTTTAGTATGGGAAAAGAAGGAAGTAATTTAGAAGAAAATGAGATTGTATAAGAAGCTGCATTGATTGAAGTGGAGAGTGAAGAGGTGCAGAATGTCCAGAGAGTAAATCGTAGTCCAGACAAGATAGAATAAAAGCCTGGGTGATGGCCCTGACAGTGGGGGGACTAAGAAAAGGTTGTATCGTGCTATATTTCTAAGGAGGGTACAACATGTTTACCAAACGAATTAAGTGTGAGAGTAGAATGTTTTAGATGAATCCAGTATGAGATCGAAGCAGCTGGCTATATCTGCTGAATGGATGATTAAGTTACTGATATTTATAGGGAAGGGGAAAGCGGGCCAAGTGGAGGAAATCATAGGAGTTTTATTGTTACCATATTAAGATTACGACAACAGAGGGATTCAGGTTCCAACTGCATTAAGACAATGTGCAACTTCTCTTGTACTACAGGTGTAAGATCAGGGACAAAAAGTTGAGTTGTGTGTCATCAACATAGAGATAATATTTGAAACCAATGGATATGATAAGTTCACAAAGGGAAAGGGTGTAGAGATAAAAGAGAAGTGGGCTCGTGAGAGACCCCTGAGGCACACCAATAGAAAAATTGATATAGAAGGGAATAAATGTTGGAGAAAGAGACACTGAAAGTCCAGGTAGTGAAGTATGAGGAGGGCCAGGCTAGAGCTTTGTCCTAGATACCAATTCTATGAAGACGGTGAAGTGGGCGAGTGTGAACATCAATAATAAAGGCAACTGATAGGTCAACCAGCATAAGAATGGAATACTGGTCTTGTTATATGGCCCTGTTCAAGTCTTATGTTACCTTTTGTAGATCTGTTTCTATGGACCGAGAGGGTGAAGAAAATAAGTTATAGCTGAGAAAATGCAGAAATCACAAGAAGACTAGTCATTCCAGAAGCTGGGAGGAAAAAGAAAGCAGGGAAAGAGGGATATAGCCAGAGAGACAAGCATTATAAAGGTGTGGCAAAGTTCTGAGTGATGTTAGGAGAGCAGGTGAGGCTAGCAGAAGGAGATCTAAGAAGAAAGTGGAAAAAAAGAAAAAAGATGACATGGGTGAGATTTGTATGTGTTAATGAGAAAGGAAAAATTGTTTGTTTATCATGGTAAAGAGGAAAATTGAAGCAGGACAAAAGGAACTTAGAGGAAATCAGCTAGTGTCTGAGCTTTTCTTCATACGAGTTTTGAGGAGCATACACAGCAATGTAGTTTGAGTGTGTATGAATGTAACCAATGCCGGTGGTTGGAAGTCCTCAGTCTGTCGAGTACTAGAGGGGTGTGTTTATCACTTGACAAGGCTACTACCACATTGTATTTTTAGTCATAATCGTCAAAGTAATAAGTGGGAGGAGGAGACAGAACAGATTATATTCTATGTGACATTTTAGTTAGGTTAATAGAAAACAGCTTTCTGCTGTAGTACATTTTAATATGGGGCAGCAAAAGTGTTTATATGAGAATGAGATTGAATGGTGGTCTGTTTAGGGATATAGTCAAATTGAGAATTCAAGGTGGTTACATTTTTGGGTGAACACAAAGATTTAAATAGTGACTATTCTTGTGATAACTGGTGGCAGTCCGCTATTGGAAAGAGATTAATAATATTTGGAAGTTTCGCTGGTTTTAAATGTACTTATCGAGCATACACTAATTAGCAGAAAAATATGTATTACATTGAAAACATCAATAAATTTGCAGTAAACCGAAATCTTGATTTTCACACCCGAAAAGCTGTCTACGTCGGCAACCTGTACTAGCCTATAGAAACACAGCATCCAAGTATGGGTTTTAATCTGTTTACTCACCTAAAGGCTGCACAGTGCTATTTGCCTGTTGTAAC
Source organism: Discoglossus pictus (assembly GCA_027410445.1). Classification (NCBI taxonomy): domain Eukaryota; kingdom Metazoa; phylum Chordata; class Amphibia; order Anura; family Alytidae; genus Discoglossus; species Discoglossus pictus. Next base: position 84,167,507 of record CM050166.1, on the reverse strand, counting down.
CAATTAAATGTTTGTTTGGCATGAACACTGAAAGAGAGAGAGAGTTGATACATTGACTTACAGCAGGGGTGGTAGGGGAGAGGTCTGCTGCAAGAGCGAACTGTGCTCAGCTGGGTCTATTAGCTCTGCCCAACAACACCATCCCCTACCAAATCACTTCCAATCAGGGCAATTCAAATATGAAAATAAAAATATATATATTTAGGCGGATAATCAAGATTTCTTTTCTGTTTTTACATTTTAATTTGGGGATTTTTTTTCATGCAAAAAAAGTTTTCATACACTACTGATTCTTCTCTATATATAGAAGTTTCATGGATTATGAATGCACCAAATATGTTCCTCTCTTGTCGGTATAATAAATTAGTCTGCAAACAACAGACAGTGTTGGTGGTACGGGAAGAGTGCGGCAGTGACTATGATTGATGGAAACTTTGTAATTAAATCTTTTTTCTTGCTAAAGCCTTTTCTTTGCTGCTGTTTTGCACATGAATTTTTACATGTCTCCTCTCTCTGATCACCCTTATCTAGGGCCATTATCTCACTCTCTCAGTGGAAGTTGATAGTAAAATGAGCATGCTCAGTTGTTATAGATATGTATGTCCCACACTTTAACAAGGAAACAACTTATCCTTCTTGGCATGGACCTCTTCTTTCTCACCACCATGTTGAGAGTGATTTATTGGCTTCTTGTATAGACAATTTGAGCTTAAAATACCCTACTTCAAGCTCAATTATTTTACACTTCGGCTCAAAATTTTAAACATTAGCCAATGTAATTTTTTCACTTATTTATTTTTATTTGCTGTGCAACTTTAAGTATACACTCTTAGAGACAAATTAGAAGTTGATATAAATAGATCCCCTTCTGAATCACTACCTTGTCATGGTGAAGGGGCGTATGTTCATCAATGAAGCTGTGGGTTATACCATGTAGGGTCCCCCAAGATGGACAGGTCATATCAGAGAGGTCAGACACATTGTGGTCCACTGGAAAAGGAACTAGCAACCCACTCCAGTATCTCTGCCAACCAGTAAATCAGATAGATGTACCTGGGTGCTGCGGTCCATATGGTCACTGAGTATCGGATACAACTGAAGGGCTGAACAACAACAACAAAGTAATAGATACCTAACTAACTGGTATATCTCTCATATATAATTATTGGTTGATTCCACTGACACCTTTTGTTTTCAGATAATTTGAGTTATTACTTGTACACGTTGCAATGAAGGAATATAATGGAGTAATGGAGCACCATGCAAAATAGAATGGGATATCTAATCATAGTGCATCCAGCTGTTATGGTTACATTTTAAGCTACTTTTTATTTTACTCAATTTAATTCAATTTTTACTATAATGCTTTTTCAAGCTAACTCCTTTTACTTAACAGCATATAATATAATTTAAAAATATCCATGAAAAGCTAATGTTCATTTTGGTAAAAGTTAAATACCTGCCTTCGCTGTTTTCTTGTAAATCCCTGGATATATTCCAAGAAAAAAACATATATTGTTTGAATCTCTGTTGCAAATTTGTATCGACTGAGATATTATTAACAAGTGTTCACCTTGGTCCAAACTTGATATATCAGTTTCCGAGTACATATTGCAAACATGTGTTCGTTAAAAAATACTTTCTTTTTTATCTAATATTATTCAGATTAATTAAAGTGTCATTTGGTAACCTACGGCAGTATTAAAAAAAAATCTTATTTTTAAAGTTGTATACATGATACATTGTAAAAATTTATCATTTTTTAATAAATACAGGTGGTCCCTCATGTGTTTCAAATTTATATGCTTCAGAAAAAAAACAATTCTATGCAGTATATGTTCTGTAATTTGATGAATATTGAATTTTAATGTATATGGTAATTAAATGTGTATGAAATATCAATGTCCGAAATTCATAAGAAAGCATTTCCTTCGTCTCATTTATTTCTTAGCTGCACAAAATTAAAATGATTTAATAATATTCATTTTATTAGATATATAGCTTACAATGTCAAATAATAATTTAATATAATAAATAAATAAAAGATTGTATTGCAGGATGCTATGTTTAAAACCAGACTACAGACTCAACTCTCAAACATATATTAGTTCCATGTGAATGACCAGAAGGACTTGCCACAGACGGGAACATATATTTAGGCTTTGCGGTTTACATGGCCAATGACAGTCTTAGTAGGCAATTTACATCAATTGACAATACAGTTTAAATGGAAGAAGAAAAGGCTAAGGTGGATATATCTGGCAGCCTAAACTAAAGCAATATGTTATACAGATGGTAATAGGTTTCAGCAACAACCTATCCCTTCATGAAAAACGAATGATATGCCTGCCTGGGGTGATCTCTAAAGAGCACATGAAATGGTGAAGGATGCAAGCTTTAAATATAAATGGACACTAACTTATTGAGAACTTAAACACAGATATATTTCTGGCATTTGAATCTTATATATACCATGAGCATCTGGCTTACATTTTGTAAGATCAAAAGCAAGTATGAAGCAGATGAACTAAAGTATGACATAGATACTGAGTGATTATCAGTGATTACTATCTATAGGTAGTGTTAAGCAATATATTATTTATTTAGTTACAAATAACACCTTATCTAAGGTGCTTTACATAATTAACGAGCCATTTATCTCAGTGCAAGGTGTGAAGGAGCACAAGATTGTATGTTAAAAGTATCTATTGTTTTCATTATACTAATAACAGCTAAACAATCTAAAGTTCTAAGTCAGTTTACAAATACAGTGTATCCTGCATACTGACTGTTGCAACAGACAACCGCGGCATTTGGTGAGGACAGTGATTCATAGCAGTTTTCCCCTGAACTCAGGAATGCACTGATTAGTTAACCCATAAGTGATCTGGTTAGATGATTCCAGTATTCCATGCTCTGCACAGATTGATTTGGTAAGGGTTAACTCCATTTTCTCTTTTGCTCGCTACACAGAGCTCTGGCGGCGGCTTTGGAAGGTGGAAGTCAGTGACACGTCTTTACGTTTTTGATCCCTCAGTGAAAAATGGACGTATTTCAAAAATTCAAAAAGTATTTCAACATGCTTTTGGGATATCTTTACTGTGATGTGGTCCAAATTGTGCTGAATTAAGTGGCTCTTTAAGAAGTGATGTTGTGTAGTACAGAGGGGAGTATTAACAGAGCAAACATAATAAACTGAGCATAATTAAATCTAACCTAGAATACTGCATTCAGTTGTGGCGACTGTGGGCAATATTCTATTAGCTGCTCGCAAATGCCTCAAACTCACAAGTTTGGCAGCAGGTGTTTTTTTCCATAAATGTTTAGGTGTATTCTATTGACTCCAGCTCGCAAATTCTGAACTCAAGGCTGAACTCGTAAACCCTGCCTTTTTAAGTCTGATTTCATATAATCTGACAATATTTAAGTAAGCCCGTAATTTACTTCTTAGACACAGCCAATAGTAAATCAGACAGTCATCATGATGTTAGTAAAACGTAGAAGTTACACATAATCTGGGGCCAAGAATTAATTAGTGCCAATAAGAAATATTTGTTAATCGGGCTAATAATCAAGCAATCTAGCACTCTATAAAATATATTAGATCATCTGTTCTAGCACATGATATGTGTTAACCCCTTGAGTCCCGGGTCTAATAGAATATTGATTTCGTGTAACTTTAATTATTTTGTTCTTTTAATATTTGAACTTTGCTAAAACCAATGGAGTTCTAAGCCCAAATTTGCATCTTTGGCTGGTCCGTAGTGATTGTCGGCGGGAACTGGAAATCGGATTGCGGGTAGCTAAAAAAATATGTGGCAATATTAAGAGTGTTTTTAAATGTGTATACATTTACGAATTGGGCAATAGAATAGGGCCATATATCTTCAAAAGGATATTAACAAATTAGAAAAAAATCAATAAAGAATATCTACAATTGCACAAAATTATAAGGCCTAAATATGTATACCTTAGAAGAAAGAACAGAGAGGGGTGATATGACAGAAACCTTTAAATATATTAAAAGATGTTTAAAAATTCAAGAGGGAAGTGTGTTTTTAGAAAAAAGGAATGCAAGAACAAGAGGTCATGATTTGAAGTTGGAAGGTGAAAGAGTAATATATAACTAGAAAAGTCTTCCAGTGGAAGTGGTAAGGTCAAATGTCAAACTTTTAGAAAGATATAATAGGCAGATCAGACGGGCCTTTTTTGGTTCTTGTGTGTCCTCAAACTGGGTTTCTATGCATAAATAGAAGCTGCTGGAATGGAACAAGGGGCAAGAGGCAAGGTCATGGGTAAGCATGTTAAGCCAGGAGATCAGTAGAAGAAGCTTCAACAGAAAAAGGAAATGGATCTTGTAACTGTGATGTCATAGATATAAAACAAATCTTGCAAAAAAAGTGAAAATAGCAATAAATTAACTAATTATATATATACTGGTTTTACTTAAGGTTTTATAGAATTATGCATTTACTAGTAATACTTAAACTCTTATTAGGTTAAGTTTTCATTTTAAATTCAGAATTATTATTTTTACCCACTTGAGTAAGTTAAGTCCTGTAACTTATACCGCAGTGTCTTGCTTGAATAAAACCGTATCCCCAAACAGATAAAACAAATGCAGCCCTATTAAATTCCCCTAACGTGTAAAACCATAGCCTGTAACGTAGCCCACAAGACTTGTGGCTATTTAATTGGCCCCGTAAAGCAAGCCGCTGCCGACCTGCAGGTGGGAGCGAAAAAAGCCAGCTGGACGTGAAACGTGGAACTTCGCACCCGTAAATACTTTGTTCTGTCAAGCTCGTAACTGCTATGTTCCAATTTCACTTTTAAATTGCAACAAATTCACTGGCGTTCAACCCGTAACCTGCAAATGGAGCCAAGAAGCCAACGGGTACTAGAGAGGACCCACAAGGGGGGTAAAGTCCAATCCGTAGCACTGTAAATGCAAATATGCACACACTACTGAAAATATAATAAAATGGAAACTAATGTTAGGTATTAGAATTAATAGCACAACATTCTCAAGCTCGCATATCGGCAATATAAAATACTTTATTTTCACTTTACCTTCCGTGTTATATTGATCCCGGCAATCAATGTGTTAATACATATAAGAGAACTTGCATGTACTAGAATATCATATTTACGGGTTTATCAATATTGCATTATTTCTGGAATGTGGGTCCGATCGTAACTTGTAATTGAAGCCCGTAAGGCTTTGAAATCCCACCTCCATTTTTCAGTGATGTAACTTAACGATCTTGGTTGCCATTGGCTCCATCTAAACCCCTAACTAAAGGTTTGACTAATTGATCGCATTCACAGCAGCGCATCCAGCGTTCAACAAATGGTTTACGGGTTTGTGTTAAATTTAATAGATCTGTAACTCGGCCAAATTTTAAGCCTGCAGCCGTTGCGGGTCTCACGTTGCACTTACAGGCTTCGAATTTAATAGGGCTGATGGTATTTAGAGCAATGGATTATATTTCAGTGTATTAAATAGTGTAGCCATATTTCTTAGAGGTGAGGAACAAGGGTGACACAAACCAAGGCTTCTGAAAGGACCAATGAAGAAAGGGATCATACATGTAAAAGATAACTTTTACAATAAAAAGTAAGAAACAAAAATCAAATTTTAAAATGATAACCCTTAAAAATAAAAGTTGCTAATATGATCATAAATACTGTGTGAAGGTTAAGTGACCAAAACGAAAGTGTTTTAATAAGACATGTTAAAGAGATATGCAAGTGAGCTGAATTTCAAATGTTTCCTAATAAACAGCTACTGAGAAAAATATGTATTATATTGAAAAGTTGAATGTACTTATATATTTATATGCTAGATACTGATATCTGGATGTGCACACCCCTAAGCTTACATATAGTGTACCCTGCAGGGTACAGTGTGTGAACTCTAAAGGAAATTATGGTTGCTGGGGTCACTGCTGAAATTGCCCATAAGGAGACAGGCAGAGAGAAATAAAAACAGACGGCAACTTACAGATCAGATTGTGATACAAATGTTTCAGTCTTTACTTCTTCCTGATTGGCCAAAAAAAATGTCAAATTGTAAACCAGTTTAGCTTGGGTTTGGAGGGTGTTAACCCTAAGTTTCAACTGACAGAAATTAAAAGATATTTTGCTCTTCAAGGTAAGTGTTTAAATGTTTATTTTGGTATTTTTTCATGCAAAAAATGTTTTTGTGCACTACTAATTCCCCTCTATCAGATGCACTCATAATCCAGCTCACTTGCACATCCCTTTAAGTACTAAATATGGATATAAATGCTGTATGCAATGAAGGGCATGTAGATGAACTATGTCTAGCGTGATATATATTTTCCATACCAATAGTATATTAGAGAATAGCCACATGTTAAATAACTAGTAGTCAATATACAAATTTAGTAAATATTTATGGATTCACTTTAATTGTTCAACATAACAGATTTTACGGCTCAAGATGTCAGGATAAGATTGTTGGAATAGGATTCATAGTTACAATGAAATTAAATTAAAACGTTTCTAAGCCAAACAAAAAAAGCTAAATTACATTTATGGTCATTGGAGTCACTAGTTATTCTCTATTTTCTTAGTGGTCTGACAGTGTTTGATTCCATCCCGTCTTTACTCTATATATAAAAAAAGGTTGCACCGTCCAAGCTGCTGTATAACCCTGAGTGAAAAATACATTGCTATTTATCTTTTAACACTCCTTATGGGTCATTTACACAGATAGCTTAGTGGGAAATCCAGGTGCTTCCTACATATATTTAAAATTATTTCTATTGGGTTCACAGAATAAAAAAAGAGAGATTCCCATAAGAGATTCTAGTCTTTGACTGATGGTGTTCAGCAGAGTGTCATTACCTCTTAATACAGGAATAAAAAGGTAATTCTTAAGACATAAAAGGAGATGTGAAGTGGATGTGTTTTTTTAACTCTAAAGCACTTGTATGTAATACAGTTTTCTATTTAGTAGTTATATCATAGAGCAGGGAAATACTTAAAGCACCACTAAAATTATGTATTCAAAATACACTTGTTTATAAAACCACACTTGCAGCTCTATTAAATTCCAAGCCCGTAAGTGCAACGTGAGACCCGTAATGGGCTCGAAATTTGGCCGAGTTACAGAGCTATTAAATTTGAGCAGGGCGTGAGTTATGGACTTGAGACGCAAACACGTAAACCATTTGTCGAACGTTGGATGCACAGCCGTGAAGGTGATCAATTAGTCAAACCCGTAGTTACTGGTTTAGATGGAGCCAATGGCAACAGAGATCGTCATAATTATGTCACTGAAAAATGGAGGTGTGATTTCAGAGTCTTACGGGCTTCATTTACGAGTTTCGTCATAACCACATTCCAGAAATAATGCTATATTGATAAAACTGAAAATATGATATTCCAGTCCATGCGAGTTCCATTATATGTATTACACAATGATTGCTGGGATCGATATAACACGGAAATTAAAATGGAAAAAAAGTATTTTATATTGCAGATTTGCGAGCTTGAGAATGTAGTGCTATTAATTCTAATACCTAACATCACTTTCCCTTCTATTAAAAGTACTGTAGTGTGTGTATATTGGTATTTACAGTGCTGCGGATTGGACATTAACCCACTAGCAGGTCCTCTCTAGTACCGGTAGGCTTTTTGGCTCCATTTGTATGTTACAGGCTTGAACACCAGTGAATCCGTTGCAATTTAATAGCGTGATTGGAACAATTACAAGCTTGACAGATCAAAGGATTTGCGGGCGCGCAGGTTGAATTCTCACGTCCTGTAGGGTTTTCTTGCTCTTCACCCGCAGATCGTCAGAGGGTTGCTTTACGGGGCCAATTTAATAGCCGTAAGGAAAATAAAAAATAATACAATCTTTAGTTTATTGCTTTTTATATGGGATTATGCTGAATCTACCATTTGCTGTCTGTTGCTCTACAGGTGGTAGGAGACATTGCATGTACAGGAAACTTCTATTTGCTCAATGGGAAAATGGCAGCTAAAACTACCATTGTTTTAAATAGGACTAATGAAAAGTTCATTAGTTTACAAGGATACATACAGGCTGAGAGAAGCTGCTTGATTAACAAAATGGATCCCAGCAGTAGTATTATTTTTATTGTTTATTTGTAATGTGCCATCATATTCCTTAGCGCTATACATGGGTTAAGTTCCAGACAGAGACCAAAACAATATAAACACATTGCAAAGGCCTGTCTTTGAGTTTAGAATCCAGTGTCCATTGCGCTTTCTCCAAAGCGCCATGCACGATTGAAAACTCGCAAACTTACAATGTAAAGAAGTAAGGGATAATTACAAATAAAAGTGAAATATGTAGACTTCCCTTTTTTGGTTTCTAAAAACATTTTTACCATTATAAAGTACTAGTAAATTTCCTGTAAAAAATGACGGTACAATATTTAATCCCCCCTCTCCCTCCCTTCTGTTTCTCCCCACCTTCCCTGTGTCTCTCCCCCCCTCCCCTGTGTTTCTTCACCCCTTCCCTGCCCTTTGTCTCTCTGCCCCTTCCCTCCCCTGTCTCTTTCTACCTCTCACCTCCCCTGTTTCTCTTTCTCCCTCTCCCTGGTGTCACTCCCCCCCCTTCCCTCCCCTGGGTCTCTTCCCCACCCACCCCTGTGTCTCTTCCCCTCTCTCCCCTCCCCTGTGTCTCTTCCCCTGTGTCTCTTCCCCCTCTCCCATCCCCTGTGTCTCCCCCCTCCCCTCCCCTCTGTCTCTCCCCCCTCCTCTGTGTGTCTTCCCCCTCTCCCATCCCCTGTGTCTCCCCCCTCCCCTCCCCTCTGTCTCTCCCCCCTCCTCTGTGTGTCTTCCCCCTCCCCTCCCCTGTGTCTCTCCCTGTGTCTCTTCCCCCCTCTCCCCTCCCCTGTCTCCCCCCCCACTCCCTTACCCTGTGTCTTCCCCCCCTCTGCCCTCCTGTCTGTCTTCCTCCCCCTCTCCCCTGTATCTTCCTCCCCCTCTCCCCTGAGTCTTCCTTCCCCCTCTCCCAGAATTATTATAGTTGATAGTTATTCAAAAGACTATATATATATATATATATATATATATTTATAGGGCCACAGTGTTCTTTTTATCAAGCCCACCAAAATTAATGTTCTCAAGATGTCTTGTGGCACAAAGGGTCAAAACGGTATAACCACACACCGTACATGTGAGTACAAACACATTTTATGATAAAAATGTATTTACACACAAGTGATTTTAAAAAAATGGTGGTAATGAAGTCATCTTACAAATTAGTCATGAAAAAGCAGTTCAGGGCTTCCTTCTAAAAAAACAACCTGTTTTCAGTCTGCATGGCCAAAGGTTCCCAAATTACACACCATTCCTCTTCTTCTGTCACAAACCATGCCGTCAATTTATATAATTACACCCTTGAAGAACTAGGAATTGAAGACTAGAGGAAACACTTGGACGAAGAGAAACAAGAAAATGAATGAAAATGTACTTTTAATCATTTGCCATAAATAGGGAATTTGGCTATCTGTTATTGTTGGCTGTCTGTTTACATGCGGTTCATTTACAATCTCATGACTACATGATGAAACGCTTTAGATTAAACAGAGCAAGTAGTGTGTTTACATGTTCTCATTAGTTTCTTTTTATGTCTGTACGATTGAAGGAAAATAATAATATTACATAGAAGCATTTAAGAAAAAAAGCAGCTGACATTTTTTTGATTAAGAGCCTTGCTAACTTATGACAGATGTACATCATTATTTTCCAATCTATTCCTAAAATGAAGTTTATTATGATTAGACAAATAGCCACAATAATGTTGTTATACACATATAACAGTAAGTGCAGAAAACTGTTTGATTATTGTTATTCTTTATTTTTTTTCAGTTTGTCAGTCACAAAAAAAAAACATTTTCTCTTTTTTATGCATAAAGTATACTAAAATATGTGTCCATCATTTTAGAACAAGAATTATTTGCAAAAACCTATGAAAGTATCCACTCAATAAAAGTATCTTAAATATTCTGCATGATATCACACGATTAAGGACGTGAGTTAGACAGGACAGCTGTAATTAGAGTATCTCTGATAAAAGCATAAGAATAATGAACTAGAACTATAGCAGAGCAATAAGAATTAACTTGTACGTATTGCCCAGAATCCAGTGATTCAAATAACATTAAAACATTATATTATTTACCGTAGACCTATAAAAAAGAGAAGTTATTAGATGAAAACTCTGAGAAAGCTTGAAGTACAGAATGCACTACATCACATATCAACTGAAGAGGTTAAAAAAATCAACAATCTCATCTGTTCATAGACACTCAATATTTCATGCAGACAATTATGTGATGAAAATATTCAAATATATTAAGAGATTTAACAATTTACACAGCAAAATATCCGGATTTAAGATTCATCATAACATATAGAGTTCTTCTCAAGCTAGGAAAATAGCCATTAATCATCTCTGTGCCCAATTATATCAGTCACACCCCAAGCATCTTCTTTAGATTGTAAGCTGTTATGATCAAGAATCACAATTCTTTTTGTATCACAATATATTTAAATACTGTATTGCCATAAATCTCATGGTCTGCAGTATCCTGTGCATTATAAAGAATAACAGTATATATAGTTGTGCAACTAAATTAGAAAAATCACATATTAATATATCTGATGAACCCAATTGCTTGTGTAGTTCTACCATTATCAGTTTCTTAAAGTCACAGACTAAGGTGTTTCACATATAGATTTATGATAGTTGCATTACAATCTATGACAGAACATGTATGTTAATTACCATTCACCTTTTAGGTTAATTTCCAAATAACAGTTATTCTTCTATCATATACTTTGTGCAGATTTTTTTACATTTTATGCTTGAGTAAAAGCTTGACAATCCACACATATAAAACATATAAATCTATTTTGTTTTAATCTGTGTATTTTCATTTTGTAATGAGAAGAACAATACAATAAAAAAAATGTTCTTAAAAAAAAAAGATTGGGAACTTTCTATTGTTTATAAAATAGATATAACTAACACGATAATGTTCAAATGTTATAGACAAAGCTTTTGTTTATCAATGTTTTGTGAATAAATATTCTTTTTAAGAAATCAGAATTGTATTACAATAAAACTTCAACTTCCAATAATTGTATTTAGATAGTATCCTTATATATTTATCTTAAGGTACCTTAAGGTATTTCATTTATCCCATCTCTATGAGATTGAACCTAAATTATCCTTTGATCATATCATCAGTTTTTTAAATTTCAGCATTTTCAGTAATATTTTGTAAAACTTCCATTTGTGACGGGAGAGTTTGTTGATTCCAGACCTCAGCCAAAGCTCACCTCGTAGTCAGTGTTATATGTGATATTAAAATGTTGTCATTATTGTGCATTTCCAAAGGCTTAAAAAAATATATTTATTAACGGATCTAATGGTCTATCTGTCTGGAGATATCCTGCAATTAAATTCCTTTTTTGCGGCATGTCCACCAGTTCTGGTAGTATGTACCTATTTGTCCACACCTTCTCCAGCACATTTTATTTATTATTATTATTCTTTATTTTTTAACACCCCAATATATTCACTAGCGCTATACATGGGTTAAGTACAAGGCAAAAACAATATTCACACATTTCAAAAGAATGAAAGGCCCTGTCTTTAAACTTACATAATGTTTGTTTCCAAAGCACATTGCAAGATTGAAAATTCACAAACTTACTATCTAAAGGATTTGGTTTGTGATGTTAACCTTCATAATTTACCTGATGTACCACCTGAAAAAGGTTTTATCTATTATTAGTTCACACAAACAGTGTGTATTTCTAAGATTTACCCAAAACATATTTTATGTCAATTCACACAACTGCTAATCTTCTTAGTTTGGTACAAACTTGGCAAACATGTGCCTTTTTTCTTGAACTACATTGGTCTTTTAACCAAATAGGCATCCTTCCCTTCTAATAATCAACTGAGATAAAGCAGCAAGTCAGAAGGATCTTAAATAGTAATTTCTGCCTAAGAGTCATTTAGATTATTTGAACAGTGTATTACAAAGATTATTGTATACTTATTTATAGCCCAATGCTTCATTTTAACAATGTTTAGGACATTTGATGTATCTACATATACAATTTATTTATGGTTGGTATAGTACATAATCTGCCAAATGATCTGTTGAGTTCTTCTTCAGAATTGCAGACCCAACATATGTTTCACAGGCAAGGCAATGCTGAAAGGATGGAAACATTCAGAAAATTCATCAACATACAAATACAGTAGATGAAAATGTTCCACTTGAGCATGACCTGCATGTTTATGTTTATGCAAACTGTATAGAAAAATATTTTGAAATAATATTTCTTTAAATTAAGGCTAGATGTTGGACAACTGCTAGCAATTTAATAGAAATTTCCTGCAATAATAAATAACCCAGAATGGTAGTATTTTTTTATCGTCAATACTTTGGCGTGTCCACATATGATGTATGGATGTCAAAGTGAGTTAGTGAAAAAAGAAATCAAACACATATATAGAGCAAATATATGTATTTATAGCTTTGTTTTTCATATTATTTGTGGAAATCACAGAATATATTTACCCTTATGTCTTATATTAATTGTCAATAAAAAGTCTATTAAAATCTATTACTAACATCTTAAAAGTATGATTGGGTAAACCCCCAATGTAGGTAACATATTTAAAGGTATTTTCATTATTATCTTGAATGATTTAAAATTAGTTAAACAATATAATAAAGGAACATTTTGTCCAACGTCACATAGAATAGTGTGCACTTGAGATATAAAAAAATAGAAATATTATATATTATTTTATTTATTTGGAACCTGCCAACATATTCCATAGCACTACACAGGGGTAAGTTGAAGTCAAAACATAAAGGAATCGAGGGCCCTGTCTTAAAAATCAAATGTACAAAGAGCCTTCACTACAGCACATAGGAAGATTGAAAATTTGCAGACTTACAATATATATATATATATATATATATATATATATATATATATATATATATAAATAATTGTCAGTGTTGGGAACGCTTGTGATGTTGGTCACAAAACGGGGGGCGAGCTGTCGACCATGAGGCTGCAATGAGCACTGAAGGTGCTCATTGCACTACAAGCCTTGCAAAGCGAGGCGAACAGTCGGCGCGCGCTGGCCTAATCTGGCGATGAGCGCTGCAGGCGCTCATCGCGAGGCCCGTGGCACTTAGCCGCAATTGCGAGCCTCACAAAGCGAGGTGAGCAGTTGAGGCCCCCAAGAATTAGGAACTGTAGGACTTAGGATCGAAACCCGTACATGTACTGTGCAGCTCGCAAAATTACGACTTTAACGGCCGAACCACAGAACTGAAAAGACATGAAAAAAAACAAGAAATATGCCTTAAATTAACATACACACACCACAGTGGGAGAGGCAGGGAGCCTGTGAGTCAGGTTGCAAGTTAATGTGATGCATATTTGAAGTTTTTTAACTATTGCCTAAGCGAAAAAAATCAAATGGCTGCTGCAAAAAATGCAAAACAACGAAAACTCTTCTCCACTGTGCTTTCAATCCTGCAAGGTCTGCGACTCTCCATCTCTGTCAGGACGAATCTCTCAAACTTTTAATTATTTCTTGAACGTCTCTAGCGGTACAGCAACTTCAGGATGTAGGACAAGAGAGAGTATTATATTTACTTTATTTGTAAAACACCATTAGTTTCTTTAACGTTATTTACAAAGTAGAGTGGGTACAATAAGCAAATTATATGGTATGTAGAAATACAAATACAATATAATAGTGCACTTTGAGAGTGCAAAGGACTCCACCACTTTGAAACTGTAATAATACTGGATTTAATAAAACTTCAAATATATTATTATGGGGGAAAAATTTCAGTAAAAAAAAAGTCAGTTAGAAATACATACCCGAGAACAGACTATACTAAAAAAGATTGCACTGTGAGATGGTGCCCACTCATTGTAATGTAAGCCTCAAAATACTATCTGAGAAACTACAGGAGCTCAGACATACATTTATCCAGTGGTATAATAAATCTGCACATTGGTTCTTTTATAACATCAGAATCTACTCTTATGCTATCAGGAAATATAAATATTTTCAGATTAAAATATCCTAAAAACATTCTAATAAAAATGTCAAAATCACCCATGAATTTCAGATCAATCATTATGAAGGCTACCAGTAATTTATGACCCCTAAGTGGGTTCCTCCTAAACTAGAAGGTGTAGGAACTAACATCCCAATTTCTGACTTGTCCCTTTTGGTAATCTAGGTGTTCATACATAAAGTAGATCAATCTAGAGCCATATTGTATCTACCTGATTATTACCATATTTAACAATATGTACTTAAAAGTCAGTGTTAAACACACTGTTAACTAAATGATCATTCTTAATCTGTATATGGCAGTAATCCCCAAGTAACGCAAATTAAGCACTTTTAGCACCATATCATTGTGGGAAAATCCCAAGTAACTCTTAGTCACTTTACACTGATCAATTCACAGTTTATTTGCACACTTTAGTATTAGCTTTAGCACGTAGCACTTTTTGCTTATCTTCTCTTCATCATTGTATCCAATCATCTGGTTGTTGTTATGACTAATGCAGTTTAGCCAGTAGAGGTATTAATATATTTATTATTTGGCAGCTGTAGCGTTGTGTGTTTAGTTTTTTATTACTTCCATTGGTTTTATAATAACTATTAAAAGCTAAGTTTTATTTGCTACTATTGATTATAGTAGTTTCTTAGGAGTACACCACTACAAAGGGATTTTCTTTCCTTTTCTTTACCATTAGCATTACATTATGGATCCCTGGTAGCACCCTATCTTATCAAAAGTTCCTGAGCTCAATGCTTAGAGCCACCTTACGTGTCCTTTTTATATGGCAGTAATCTGCTTTAAGAAGTATTTATACTTATTAGTAGGTTAATTAATTCAGGTAAATAATGCTATAATAAAGATATTATCATGACAATATCATACTCCAGCTATTTTCGTTATGGTAGTTATAAAAAAAATGTGTTTAATTAGACAGATATGTTATTCTTAAATTATTCACATGTAATAAGGTTACCGAAATGGTTAATATCAATGATATCTTTCTTCACAAACTTCATTAATAAAGTTTATATTTTCTTTGAACCTTTAATTTTTTTCTACACTGAAACTATTTCTGGATTGCAGTAAATAAGGCATTTTTATTAATTGTACTCAATTAACAATATTACAAAGTAACTGTTTTAACTAATAGCCATTAGGCTGTCCTTCCCACTAAGGCCCCCATTCAATTGCAATTTGGCCAATTGAATAGGGCTCTAAATAAGCACATACATATTTTTTTTTTAAATAAGTTTTTAGTTAGTGAACTTCTATACGAAAGCAAGGTTTTCACTAACTAAAAACATCTTAAAAAAAAAAGATGCTATGTGCTTATTTAGAGACCTATTCACTTGGCCAAATCACAATTGAATGAGGCCCTAAGTGGTTAAACCGTGCTGCTATCCTTCCATAATTGCACTATTTGTTACCACTGGATAAATATTTAGCTACATACAGATATTAAACATGGATGCTTACAACTAAATGGCATTATTAAACTTTATATCTTGCTTCTAGTTATTAAACATAATAATGTTTAAAGCAATTCTAGATTCCTCTAGCTGCAGCCATTCACCCTGCTTCACTGAGTGGCAGCCTGAAGTTAGAAGTCCACATTCCTTGGCTGACATTCTTTTCACCGCAGCAATAGTAGCTTTTTCAAACGGGGAGAGTAAGGTTTTATCTGTGTCTCTCATTAGAATCTTTAGTGCATATTACAAGATTACACTAGTGTTTTCTTTTTGTCTCATACAATTTCTACTATGTTCAGATAATATAACAATCAGTGTGTATGTGCAATAATCATACAACTAAAAATAAGAAGATCCATGAATCAGATTTAAAGCGTTCAATTGATTCAGAAACAATAATAATATTATTATTAATAATAATAATAATAATAATAATAAGAATAAGAAGAAGAATAATAGTAAGAAGAAGAAGTCAAACTGTTCTCTTTTAAGTCTAGATGCAGGTTTGACAATATATTCTAAGGCATAGGAAAACTGTCTGGCATTATGTTTGTCAGTGGGTTTGATGGTTGTCCTCTAAGGGTGCTCCAGACCTTAAACCCTTCTCCTATGTACTCAAAGAGACAGCTACATTGAACTGAACTGAGTGAGGGAGACATAATGTATATTTGGGAATTGCTGTGATTTCTAAAATATTCTATATACATAACATCACATATATAGTTGTGAGCATGCGGGTTGTTGCTAACGCTGTGAGGGCCGCAGTTGCTGGCATGGAGTGCAGACCTCGCAAAATTAACAGACTTACGACACAGAAACACGGCACGCGTTACAACCCATTACGGCCTAGCAAAAAACGCCCGAAACCCGAGCACATGAAAACATGAAAGACACAATAAAAGCTTACCTACAGCAAGGGGAGACACCCAGGACCTTGAAAAGTGAAGTTACAGCTCAATTAAACTCAAAATAAAAGAGTTTAGACACCCGAAAATCCCCAAAGTGAGAGAAAAAATGGCAGATGAAAAAAAACGAAAACGAGGCTACAGGACTCTAAAGATGCAAAACACCACCAAACACCTATGGATTTTCCGAAAAAGACCTACGAGATCCGAATACAAGGACAAGAATAGAAAGAAAGTTCATCTACAATGAACCACAATCACATACAAACAAAGTTAATTTCCAATCACAACAGTGTTGCAACAAAAATATTTCATAAACCAACTTAAAATCTGAAAGTAAACTAATGATACATTATTTTCATTTACAGATTAAGATGGCTGATAACAAGACCAAACAGGAAAAGATAAGACGTCAAGCTAGAGAATGACAACAAAGATGGGCAAACCAGCAGACGCCGGAGCAGAAGAAAATTAGACGAGAAAAAGAATGGAAAAGATTTGCAAGCAAAAGACTATCAGCTGAAAAAATAAAAGATACACCCAAAAAGCCACTAAAAAACAAAAGCATTTAGAACCTGTTCCTCAAACATCACATGACATTTCAAATGATGAATTACAAACTGAAACTGATATATCCTCTTCAAATTGTCCTTTACTCAAGTCTTTAGCAGTAGAGGTTCATAATTCTGGTGACATGAATATTCTATGTCAGTTTTGTGAGGCTTATCATTTTCAACAGGAAAGACCCAGAGATGGACAATTCATTAATTGCTGTCAAAAAGGCAAGGTCACACTTCCAGAAAGAAAACAATTCCCAATATATTTACAAAACATTATGACTGAACCTACTTTTCCAAACTACAAAAATTTCAAGACAAACATAAGACAAACTTCCATCAAATCCTACAATAGTGGCATATCCTTTGCATCTATGGGGGCAACATTAGCTGCTAATGTACCAGGACATGGTCCTTACCGTTTTAAAGTCCAAGGACAAATTTATCATCGGACTTCCCATTTACATCCAGAGGAAGGAGAGCAAAGAAAATTCGCTCAACTATATGTCCTAGATACAATGGAAGCTGTTGACCAACATATGCAGATGGAAGAAAATAAAAAATGCTAATCCAGTGTTTTTATAGAGCTAGATAAAATTATGGCCAATAACCCCTACAGTCAAGTTTATAAAAAAATGGCCTTCCACATGCACATCTTCTGATAATCCTTCAAGAAAAAGATACATTAGATACTGGTGACAAAGTGCATTCAGTCATTGTTGCTGGACTACCAGATCCAGAATTGTATGGTAGACTATATGAGATTGTAACTCATCGTATGATTCATGGACCCTGTGGCGAGCTTAATCCACAATCACCATGTATGGAAAATAATAAATGTTCCACAGAATTTCCAAAAGATTATAGAGACAAAACTTATGCCGATTGTGATGGCTATCCATTATATAGAAGAAGAGAAGGAGATAGTGCCATTATTCGTGGAAAAAAGGTTGACAATAGATATGTGGTACCATACAATCCACATTGACTTATGAAGTATAATGCACACATTAATGTAGAAGCCTGCACTTCCATCAAATCCATTAAATATGTCTATAAATATATTTACAAAGGCTACGATGCAGCTACTATAGCCGTCAAGAGTGCAGACAATACTGAAAGCACTGAGTTAGTACATGATGAAATTGCATCTCATGTAGATGCTCGCAATGTCAGTGCGCCAGAAGCTATGTGGCGGCTTTTAAAATTTGAAATGCACGATAGATCACATGCAGTTTATAGATTAGCAGTACATTTGCCACAAAGACATTTAGTGTATTTCCATGCTGGAAATGAAACTAATGCATTGGCCCAAAGTGAGCATCGTCACACTACACTAACTGATTGGTTTCAATTAAATTCTACAGATTCACAAGCAACACAATTCTTATATATTGAAATTCCATATCACTATGTTTTTGTGAATGGATTATGGAGACCAAGAAAAAGCAGAGGAAATAAAATAATACCAAGAATTTACACGGTCAGTCCAAGTGACCTTGAACGTTTCTGCTTACAACTACTACTTTTAAATGTTCCTGGTGCACAAAGTTTTGAACACTTAAGAACTGTTAATGACATAGTATATGAATGCTTTCATTTAGCAGACAGATATAGAAACTTACTAGCTGATGATACAGAATGGGAAAGATGTCTAGAAGAAGCAGCACTATGTCAAATGCCACGGCAGATGAGGGAACAATTTGCATTCATTTGTATCTTCCCAAATGCTCCAAATGCATTAGCTTTGTGGCACACATTTAAAAGTAATATGGCTGGAGACTTTATGCAACGATACAATGAACCCATTGAACACTTAAAAGCATTAATGGAAATCCAAGAAGTATTTTTAACTCATGGATTAAGTTGTGCAAGTTTTAATCTGCCTGATCCAGGTCTTATAGATGACATAAACTTTGAAGACTATGACATTCAACTACAAGTACAAAGGACAGAAGAAAGACTTACAACTCTAAATACATTACAATTGCAAGCATTTAATGCCATAAAAAATGCACTAGATGATGACATGGTCAAAGAGCGTTATTTCTATATTGATGGACCTGGTGGATCAGGAAAAACATATCTATATAGTTTATTAATGAGTTTTGTATGAGCACAAGGTCTAATAGCACTCACATTTGCCACCACCGGAATTGCTGCACCTTTGTTAGAAGGTGGAAGAACTGTACATAGTGGGTTTAAACTGCCAGTGCCTATTTTAGAAAAATCAGTGTCAGATATTCGCATGACATCATTACAAGCAAAAAAACTGAAAAAAAGTAAATTAATTATAATAGATGAGGATACAATGATGTCATGCTATGCCCTCCAATGTATTAACCGTTTGCTTGATGGATAATACATTTCCATTTGGTGGAAAGGTAATGTTATTAGGTGGCGATTTTAGACAAACATTACCTGTCGTTGTACATGGAAATCGAACTTAGATTATCGAAACCTGTATAAAGTCAAGTACACTATGGAAACATTTTACCCATCTTCAACTACAACAAAATATGAGATCAGAAGGCCAAAATTATTTCAATGATTGGCTTATTAAAATTGGAGAGGGAAAAACTGAAAAAATACAAAATTTACCTGACGACACTGTGCACATCCCACCTCATATGATTTGTCACCAAGTTTTTATATCAGCTATATTTGAAAGTACAATAAATAACCAGGACTATTCTGAACTTGACAACCAAGTCATACTAACATGTAAAAATAAGGATGCATTAATCCTCAATAATGAAATATGAAAAAAAATTAATGCACCCCTAAGAAATTATCACAGTGCTGATTCTGTACTTGCTGATGACAAAGAAAGTCAGGCAAACTTTTCAACTGAATTCATAAACTCATTAACTCCTTCTGGAATGCCACCACATATTTTGCAGCTAAAGAAAGGTGCAATTGTCATGTTACTGCGAAATATGAACACAAAAAAAGGCCCATGCAATGGGACAAGATTAATCGTGCAACAATTAAAGGACCATTTCATAGATGCTGAAATTTTAACTGGTACCCATAAAGGAGAGAGAGTTTTCATACCGAGGATAGATTTAGCACCAAGTGAAAGTAGTCTCCCTTTTATACTTCAAAGAAGACAATTTCCCATTAGTGATGTCGCAAACATAAAATTTTCGGTTCGCGAACCGAGAACGCGAACCCCCGCAAATGTTCGCGAACCGGCGAACCCGGCGAACCGCCATAGACTTCAATGGGCAGGTGGATTTTAAAACCCACAGAGACTCTTTCTGGCCACAATAGTGATGGGAAAGTTGTTTCAACGGGACTAACACCTGCACTGTGGCATGCCGGAGGGGGATCCATGGCAAGACTCCCACGCAAAATTACATAGTTGATACAGAGTCTGGTTTTAAGCCATAAAGGGCATAAATTACCTAACATTCCTAAATTGTTTGGAATAACGTGCTTTAAAACATCAGGTATGATGTTGTATCGATCAGGTAGTGTAAGGGTTAGGCCCGCTTCACAGTGACAGACCAAACTTCCCGTTTAACGCACCGCAAACAACTGCAAACAGTCCATTTGCACAACCGCAAACTCCCCATTTGCACAAGGTTGGATACCAAGCTAGCCATGTCCCGTTCCTTATCCTCACTGATGTCATTGAAGGTCTCTTCCTCCCCCCAGCCACCAAGGGTCCCCGAAAGTTGACAACAAGCCCCCTGGGACGCCTGCTGTGTTTGGTCTTCCACCTCCTCAAAGCCACCTTCCTCCTCTGACTCCTCTTCTTCAGACTCCTCTCTCTGCATTATTATAAGGTGTGTTAAGTAGTACTACTCTTATCAGTTTAATACCTGTTACAGCACATATCAGGGGGCGTGTATAAGGCCTGGATTGTTAGAACCAGGAGATGGAAAAAGATGCTTTGTTGGTCGTATCACTTCAATTTTGGGGCACGGCACGTGCAATCAAAGGTGCCACCAGATAGGAGTGGCGTGCTTGTAAGTACTACTCTTATCAGTTTAATACTTGTTACGTCACCTATCAGGGGGCGTGTATAAGGCCTGGATTTTTAGAACCAGGAGATGGAAAAAGATGCTTTGTTGGTCGGATCACTTCAATTTTGGGGCACGGCACGTGCAATCAAAGGTGCCACCAGATAAGAGTGGTGTGTTTGTTAGTACTACTCTTATCAGTTTAATACCTGTTACAGCACCTATCAGGGGGCGTGTATAAGGCCTGGATTTTTAGAACCGGGAGATGGAAAAAGATGCTTTGTTGGTCGTATCACTTCAATGTACACATGCCTGAAAAATTAGGTATTGTTGATCTTGCAGCGAGCAGGGAAGAAGGTAGGCCAGATTCAACGCCCCAGCCCCGCATACCCAGACTCAGAGATTGAGGGGGGGACCTGAGAAGTCCATGGGCCGGAGATATAAAGGGGGGCCATCCCAAATAAGCACACAAGCGGGGACAAAGGTAGTGAATGGGGACATAGAGGCCCATGGACTGACGGTCACCATCTTGGCAGGAAAAGGGCCCAGCAATTAAGCCAAACTGACCCAGCACAGGCAGCTACTTGAGTCAAACGCTGTACAATTACACCTTAATAAAGCTGAAACATGCAGCAGCAGGGATTCTAAATGGCCACACGGGGACAAGGAGGCTAACAGCCCCCACAGTCTCTGCACCACTCTTTTTAACAGATAACCCAAGGGGCTAACCAGGGACCTTGCCCACATAAAAAACAGAATTTTATTGGAGGAATTATTAGTGTCTTTTCCCCCCAAAAGAGGACATAATATACGGTATCTTTAGACTCCCTGATGGCCAAACCTCCTTTAGCCCCAATGCTATCCAAGAAACATTTTAAAACTTCTATCAGACCATATATTCATCCCAATCCCGCTGCAGCGGATCTGACATAGAGTCCTTCCTACTACAGCAAGAAGTCCACAAAATACCTGTACTCATCTGTACTATAAGAAATTTGAGCCCTTGCTTACCCCCGCACCTAACATCTTTGTTTAACGCTATACTAAATGGAGAACCTATGCCCCCTTAATTGAATCAGGCCGATCTCATAGTCTTTCCAAAAGAGGGTAGTGACCCTTTAGAGGTTAAAAATTATCGCCCCATACCCCTAAATGTGGATGTCAAGATCCTAGCTAAAATTATGGCCAAACGAATATCTAACTTTTTACTGGACTAAATACACAAGGACCAAACGGGGTTCATTCCTTTCAGAGAGGCAGGAGATAATGTTAGGAGGGTTCTGAATGCCAGTTATTGGCTCAACAGTATAACAACCCAGTTTGCCCTCTAGCCCTAGACATAGAGAAGGCTTTTGATACGGTGGAATGGCCATATATGTACAAAATGCTAGATAAGTTTGGAATTGAGGGACGCTTTCTCAACCTGCTCAGAAGGTACTACGACTCACCAGTAGCTAACTTAAAGATACCAGGGGACCATAAGGCCAAAATCCAAGTACAGAGAGGGACCAGGCAGGGATGCCCACTCTCCCCACTGCTCTTTGCTCTTGCCATTGAACCCCTAGCGCAGGCAATCAGAACCAACCATGCCATCCAGGGGGTTCAAGTAGGACACCATCAGTTTAAGTGTTCACTTTTCGCGGACGATATGCTTTGCACCCTGACCAAGCCCCTTCTCTCTATACCAGCACTCATGTCCACTATAAGACTTCAGCTAAATCTCGGGCCTCCAATCCTTGCAAAAGGATATTTCTCTTTCAATGGAATCCTGCTTACTGGGGATACACATAAAAAAACTTATCTCAATCCTAGAACAAGCTATTCCAATTAATGGCTTTAGCATTCAAAATACACATAGCTACCCGGGCCCGGATGGATTTACAAATCTCTATTACCAAACTTTTATAGACTTGTTATTACCCCACTTAGCCACACTTTTCAATCAAATTTTAGAAGGCTTTCCCATGCCACAAGAACTAATCCATGCAAATATGATATGTTTCCCGAAAGAACGACGAGACCCATTAGAACTTAAAAATTACTGCCCCATATCACTCCTAAACGGGGATATAAAAATTTTGGCCAAATTAATGGCAAACAGGATTTCGCGATTTCTCCCCTCCATAATCCATAAAGACCAAACAGGGTTTATCCCCCATAGACAAACGGGGGACAATATCAGACGGACACAAAATTTAATCTCATGGTCATCCCTACATCAAATACCCACATGCCTTTTGGCGTTAGATATAGAAAAGGCCTTTGATACGTTGGAATGGCCTTATTTAAAAGCCGTATTACAGAAATTTGGGTTTGCAGGCAAATTTATGAACTTGATAGATACATACTACAAATCCCCGTCAGACAGATTAAAACTCCCGGGAGATCGCTTACAACACATAAAGATTCAAAGGGGAAAAAAGACATTTTTAGATTTATTTGGAATCATAAAGCCCCGAGGATCTCAAAAAATAATATGTATAGACCAAAAGGGAAAGGGGGCCTATAGTGCCCGAATCTCAAACTGTATTACAAGGCAGCGCAGCTGGCTTTCATTCCTCTGGCACATTCTCCCACACATCAGCCGCTCTGGGTATTTATAGAAAATGTAAGCATGTCACCTTATACATGGGATACAGTAATATGGATTCCAGGCCTGTATACTTTTTTGAGAAACTTGAAAAACCCGTTGATTAAGCACTCATTAAAAATATGGACGGAGATGAACTGGACACAAAAACTGGACACTCGGGTATCAGATCTTACCCCTATCGTACCCAATCCCCACTTTAAGATACATCTTCCGGAAAGCTCTCTCAGTTGGTGGAAGTCTCAGAACCTACTAAGGGTTTGTCCATGGTGGCATGACGACAAAATAATGACCTTTGAGCGGGTGAGAGATAGATACAATTTACCCCTAACTGAACACTATAATTTTTGCAGGATACATCATTTTATATATACGATAAGTGGTAGCGGAACCCCCCCAAAGAAACACCTGGCTACTCAAAAAATTTAGGGATTCCCCCTTTCAGCCTGGTCTTATTAGCCTCATGTATGACTATACCAAAGCCTGGGAGAGGGATTTGGGCACCGAGTTGGCAGACAGCACATGGGATAAAAGTTGGCGAGGCTTAAGTAGGGGATCTTTAAATTATAGTCTGCTTGAGACTTCAATAAAGGTCCTACACAGGACATATATTACTCCTTTTAAGCTAAATAAATGGGATCCAAAATGGAGCAGCTCATGTTTTAGGAACAGTGGTAATGAGGCTACATTTATTCATGTCTGGTGGGAGTGTTCGGCAGTCATAAGACTATGGAAGAAACATGCTTTTCTAGCTTCTAAAATGTTTAAGATTCAGATTTCTGCTAATATAGAAAACTGCATGCTGGGTGTTGCCCGCTCAAAATAGGCTATTAAAGTTCAAGTTAAAGTTCATCATGTTGTCCACAAAGAACCATATAGCCAGACAATGGAAATCGGATACCCTACACTTTCAGGTGATTAAAAATAAATTAAACTGTATCCTTATAAATGAACGCCTTACCCATTTAGTAGACAACTCCATGGATACATTTTGAGATATATGGTCTCCGTGGCTGCAATTAAGGTATAGCATATCATCTGGAGACAATTAAAGAAATTTAGGTCCGGAATAGGGGCTCCCCTAAATGGGAGAGGATATTCTCAAGAGAACGGGATGGATGGAGGTGTGTGTGGATCCTTAGAGGGGCGGAGGACGGAGGTAAGTGCTATATTTTACATCATATTTATGTAAAAAAGGAGGATGTTTGTGGACCTTTCCCTTTCCCAAGATGCTAAACGTTAAAACTAGTTATTTTTTTTCCCAATTATAGTCGGATTCAAAACTTAAAGGGAATCAACTTAAAACAAACTGAATTAAAGCTATATTAATAACTGAAAAGTAAAAAAATATATATATTTTTAGGCTACAGGTACAACCAAATCCAGATAACATACTAGCCCTGGATATGGTATAAGCTCCAAGATTATGGAATGGAAAGGGGTAAACTGATATAAAGGGGGGCCATCCCAAATAAGCACACAAGCGGGGACAAAGGTAGTGAAGGGGACATAGGGGCCCATGGACTGACGGTCGCCATCTTGGCAGGAAAAGGGCCCAGCAATTAAGCCAAACTGACCCAGCACAGGCAGCTACTTGAGTCAAACGCTGTACAATTACACCTTAATAAAGCTGTAACATGCAGCAGCAGGGATTCTAAATGGCCACACGGGGACAAGGAGGCTAACAGCCCCCACAGTCTCTGCACCACTCTTTTTAACAGATAACCCAAGGGGCTAACAGGGGACCTTGCCCACATAAAAAACAGAATTTTATTGAAGGAATTATTAGTGTCTTTACCCCCCAAGAGAGGACATAATATACGGTATCTTTAGACTCCCTGATGGCCAAACCTCCTTTAGCCCCAATGCTATCCAAGAAACATTTTAAAACTTCTATCAGACCATATATTCATCCCAATCCCGCTGCAGCGGATCTGACATAGAGTCCTTCCTACTACAGCAAGAAGTCCACAAAATACCTGTACTCATCTGTACTATAAGAAATTTGAGCCCTTGCTTACCCCCGCACCTAACATCTTTGTTTAACGCTATACTAAATGGAGAACCTATGCCCCCTTAATTGAATCAGGCCGACCTCATAGTCTTTCCAAAAGAGGGTAGGGACCCTTTAGAGGTTAAAAATTATCGCCCCATACCCCTAATAAATGTGGATGTCAAGATCCTAGCTAAAATTATGGCCAAACGAATATCTAACTTTTTACTGGACTAAATACACAAGGACCAAACGGGGTTCATTCCTTTCAGAGAGGCAGGAGATAATGTTAGGAGGGTTCTGAATGCCCAGTTATTGGCTCAACACTATAACAACCCAGTTTGCCCTCTAGCCCTAGACATAGAGAAGGCTTTTGATACGGTGGAATGGCCATATATGTACAAAATGCTAGATAAGTTTGGAATTGAGGGACGCTTTCTCAACCTGCTCAGAAGGTACTACGACTCACCAGTAGCTAACTTAAAGATACCAGGGGACCATAAGGCCAAAATCCAAGTACAGAGAGGGACCAGGCAGGGATGCCCACTCTCCCCACTGCTCTTTGCTCTTGCCATTGAACCCCTAGCGCAGGCAATCAGAACCAACCATGCCATCCAGGGGGTTCAAGTAGGACACCATCAGTTTAAGTGTTCACTTTTCGCGGACGATATGCTTTGCACCCTGACCAAGCCCCTTCTCTCTATACCAGCACTCATGTCCACTATAAGACTTCAGCTAAATCTCTTAGAGATAAGGTAACTCAGTGATGTATTAACATGTATGGATATATATGTAGCATGGAAATGGTTGTTTGAATATGATATATTACCTGACCTAATAAAATATTTGTTGAAAGAAAAAATACACATAGCTAGTAGTTGGAAAACCCCAAATTAAAACTTTCAGGAATTAATTAAAAAAAACAATTATTTACTGCTCAACGAGAGATTAAACCATGTAGTCTTGGATAGAATCACCCAGTTCCAGACAATTTGGGATCCCTGGATAACATCCCCATTTAGTGCCCCCCCTAATATAATAAAACATTTGTTAATGGTTGAAGCGAATTGGGGGGAAGGACCGGAGTGGGGGAGCCCTGGAGGAGACCCTTCAGAAGCAACCGGCGGCAAAATCATCCGAGGAAAGGAGAGGTCGCCTATTGAAGCCTGCCCTAGGGTAACCCAAGGGCGATTGAGCAGGTTAGATATTGTAAATAAAAAGCTACTGCTGGAGTGATGATAGATAATAGGACTTTGGTGTTAACTTCTGATATACTCTTTACTATTGTCTGTTTTACAATGTCTTAGGTTTCTCTTAAAAATTGAAATCACAGTAAAAAAAAAAGAAAATTTATTAACCAAAAAAGTAAAAATAAGAAGGCCTAGCCAGCTAATTTTAACAAAATGTCTTCATTGTAAATATGTATTTTTGCACAACTGTTGTGTTATGCAAGACTGTTCAATATGCTTTCTTTTTCATTACATGCCGCACGCCTTCTGACATAAACATTTAAATAAAAAAATTTGGTATTGTTGCAGCCGCTGCTGTTGCAGCGGACAGTAAAATTGACCTTTGTTCCCCAGGCAGAAAGTGCCATAAAACATTGCGTCTTCTTGAACTCTAGTTGGTGGCGGATAAGTCACGCAAGTCATCCGGGATTTACAGATAACATACAGCAGCGTGTGGACCAGTTTTAGCCGAAGGCAGCTCATCTCATCAGGCCTTTTTCAGTCGAATGTATCGCCCACTGTCAGTCCCTTCGGGATCCCTCATTCATCTTTAGAAAGGTGAGGCAATCTAGACTTTTTTGCCCTAGGCGACTTCTCTTCTCTGTGACAAAACCTCCTGCTGCACTGAAGGTCCTTTCTGACAAGACACTTGAAGCGGGGCAGGCCAGAAGTTCAATTGCAAATTGGGATAGCTCAGGCTACAGGTCTAGCCTGCATACCTAGTAGTCAAGGGGTTCATCGCTCCTCAGAGTGTCGATATCTGCAGTTAAGGCGAGGTAGTCTGCTACCTGTCGGTCAAGTCTTTCTCTGAGGGTGGATCGCGAAGGGCTGTTGCGATGCGTAGGACTGAAAAAGGTCCGCATGTCCTCCATCAACAGCACGTCTTTTAAACATCCTGTCCTTGCCGGCGTGGTCGTGGGAGGAGGATTACTTTCACCTCTTCCCCTGTTATATTGCCCTTGTGCTGTGACATCACCCTTATATGCTGTGTAAAGCATACTTGTTAATTTGTTTTGGACCTGCTGCATCCTTTCTGACTTGCGGCAATTTGGTAACAAATCAGGCACTTTCTGCTTATACCGGGTGTCTAGTAGCGTGCACACCCAGTACAGGTCATTCCCCTTCAGCCTTTTTATACGAGGGTCCTGCGACAGGCACGACAGCATGAAAGACCCCATTTGCACAAGGTTGGATGCCGAGCTACCCATGTCCCGTTCCTCGTCCTCAGTGATCTCGCTGAAGATATGTTCTTCCCCCCAGCCACGTACAACACTACGGGTACCAGATAGGTGACAACGAGCACCCTGGGATGCCTGTTGTGATTGGTCTTCCTCCTCCCCCTCAAAGCCACATTCCTCCTCTGACTCCTCTTCCTCACAATCCTCTTCCAGCGTTGCCGCAGGTCCAGCAAGCGATGCTGATCAGGCTGTTTCTGGTGGTGATGGTGACCTCAACTCTTCCTCGTCACGCTCATCTACGGCCTGATCCAGCACTCTTCGCAGGGCACGCTCCAGGAAGAAAACAAATGGTATGATGTCGCTGATGGTGCCTTCGGTGCGACTGACAAGGTTTGTCACCTCCTCAAAAGGACGCATGAGCCTACAGGCATTGCGCATGAGCGTCCAGTAACGTGGCAAAAAAATCCCCAGCTCCGCAGAGGCTGTCCTAGCACCCCGGTCATACAAATACTCGTTAATGGCTTTTTCTTTTTGGAGCAGGCGGTCGAACATTAGGAGTGTTGAATTCCAACGTGTGGGGCTGTCACAAATCAAGCGCCTCACTGGCATGTTGTTTCGCCACTGGATATCTGAAAAGTGCACGATGGGCGTGTAGGAACGCCTGAAATGGCCACACACCTTTCTGGCTTGCTTCAGGACATCCTGTAAGCCTGGATACTTATGGACAAAGCGTTGTACGATCAGATTACACACATGTGCCGTGCGCAGCACATGCGTCAACTTGCCCAAATTCAATTCCGCCAACAAATTTCTTCCGTTGTCACAAACCACTTTGCCAATCTCCAGTTGGTGCGGAGTCAGCCATTGATCCACCTGTGCGTTCAGGATGGACAGGAGTGCTGGCCCGGTGTGACTCTCTGCTTTCAGGCAAGTTAACCCCAAGACGGCATGACACTGCCGTATCCGGGATGTGGAATAGTATCTGGGGAGCTGGGGGGGTGCCGTTGATGTGGAGCAAGACGCAGCAGCAAAAGAGGACTCAGATGAGGAGGTTATGGAAGAGGATGAAGTAGGAGGAGTAGAAGAGGTGGCAGCAGGCCTGCCTGCAAGTCGTGGCGGTGTCACCAACTCCTCTGCAGAGCCACGCATTCCATGCTTGGCAGGCGACCCTTGCCCCAACACTGTGTGCCAGAGATGCCATTACTTCCTTTTGCACAATCGAGTACAGGTTGGGGATTGCCTTTTGGGCAAAGATATTTCGGCCGGGTACCTTCCACTGCGGTATCCCAATCGCAAATATTTTTTTGAATGCCTCAGACTCCACCAGCTTGTATGGTAAAAGCTGGCGGGCTAAGAGTTCAGACAGGCCAGCTGTCAGACGCCGGGCAAAGGGGTGACTTTGTGGCATTGGCTTCTTACGCTCAAACATGCCCTTGACAGACACCTGACTGTGGGGAGATGAGCAGGAACAGCAAGAGGCGAGAGACGGAGTGGCGGATGGTTGAGAGGGGGCAAGGAGGACAGCAGTGGTTGACGTGGATGAAGATGCTGGACCAGGAGGAGGATGGCGGCTTTGAGTTTGTGTTCTGCTTGTACTCATGTGTTGATCCCATTGGCGTTTGTGATGTGACATCATGTGCCTTCGCAAAGCAGTTGTACCTAGGTGGGTTTTGGACTTCCCACGACTCAGTTTCTTTTGGCACAGGTTGCAAATGGCATCGCTGTTGTCAGAGGCAGACACACACAAAAAATGCCACACTGCTGAGCTCTGCGGTGACGGCATTCTGGTGGTGGCAACAGCATGCGTTGATTGGCGTGCTGTCTGGCTGACCCCGGGTGCTGATGCATGCTGTCTGACTGCGCCACTAGCTCGTTGCGATGACCTCCCTCTGCTTCCAACTCGTCTCCTTCTCCTCTCTGTCTCCCCATCTGAACTTTCCCCCCTGTTCTTCTTCTCTTCTAGCGGGCACCCACGTGACATCCACGGACGCATCGTCATCATCATCACCCGCCTCACTTGTATCTGACAACTCAACAAACGAAGCAGCAGCGGGTACATCAACATCATCACATCGTACGTACATGTGTGTACTGCTGCCTGACTGAGTCATATCCCTGTTATCTACATCCTCTGGCAATAATGGTTGCGCATCACTCATTTCTTTAAACTGATGTGTAAATAACTCTTCTGACTGATCAAGTGAATCGGCTGTTGTACTAGTGTTGGTGGTGGCGGCAGGCGGGCGAGTGGTAACTTGAGAGGTGCCCGAAGTTAAGCTGGAGGAGGATGGTGCGTCAATGTTCCAAGCGGAAGCTGTAGAAGATTGGGTGTCCTGTGTTAGCCAGTCAACTACGTCCTCTGAACTTTTCAATTTCAGGGTAACTGGCCTCTGAACACTGGGCATTATTGTAGAGCCAAAGGGAATCACAGCACCACGACCACGACGGCCCATGTGGGGTGTCCTGCCTCTGCCTGTCACTTTTTCCGATTAGTGGTACTATGCATGCAAGCTACTGTGATTGGATTGGTTGAACTTGGCACAATACTTGTAAGCCTGACACACACACCGGCTAGCGGTCAGGCAAATGAACTTAGATTGGCGGTCAGGCAAATTAACTTAGATTTAAGAAAATAAAATTATTGTTTTTTTAAATTGGACTGTTGGTACCCCAAATAGATTGGATTGGTTGAACTTGGCACAGTACTTGTAAGCCTGACACACACACTGGATAGCGGTCAGGCAAATGAACTTTGATTGGCGGTCAGGCAAATTAACTTAGATTTGCGGTCAGGCAAACGAACTTAGATTTAATAAAATAAAATTATTGTTTTTTTTAAATGTGGACTGCTGGTACCCCAACTAGATTGGATTGGTTGAACTTGGCACAGTACTTGTAAGCCTGACACACACACTGGCTAGCGGTCAGGCAAATGAACTTAGATTGGCGGTCAGGCAAATGAACTTAGATTTAAGAAAATAAAATTATTGTTTTTTTTAAATGTCGACTGCTGGTACCCAACTAGATTGGATTGGTTGAACTTGGCACAGTACTTGTAAGCCTGACACACACACTGGCTAGCGGTCAGGCAAATGAACTTAGATTGGCGGTAAGGCAAATGAACTTAGATTTAATAAAATAAAATTATTGTTTTTTTAAATATGGACTGCTGGTACCCCAACTAGATTGGATTGGTTGAACTTGGCACAGTACTTGTAAGCCTGACACACACACTGGCTAGCGGTCAGGCAAATGAACTTAGATTGGCGGTCAGGCAAATGAACTAAGATTTAACAAAATAAAAGTTTTGGTTTTTTAAAAGTAGACAACTAGTAAACAAGATTGTATTGGTTGCACTGTGCACACACAGTATAAGCTGTGAGCCTGTCACACACACTTGCTAGCAGGGGCTAGCAGGGAGACAGGCAAATGAAGTTAGATTAGACAGAAAAAACAAAACAAAAAAAGAATGATGTTATAGCCCTAAAAAGGGCTTTTTGGGGTGCTGTGTTTACAGCAGAGATCTGATGAGTCCTTCAGCACTGCATTAGACACTGAATAAACTTGCCTAGCTACTGATTTCCCTATTCAATCAGCAGCATCTACACTCAGCCTCCTCTCAGTAAGACTGCAAGTTAGTTATAATTCCAAAATGGCTGCTGTCCATGAGGTAGAAGGCTCTGGAAGGGAGTGTATGCTGCTGATTGGCTGTAATGTGTCTGCTGACTGTGAGTTGCAGGGTCAAAGTTTGCTCAATGATAAAGTATAGGGGGCGGGTCGAATCTCGCATATGTTCGCTGTTCGCCGCGAACGTGAACATGCTATGTTCGCCGGGAACAGTCCACTGGCGAACTATTCGTGACATCTCTATTTCCCATCATTATGGCATTTGCCATGACCACTAATAAATCACAAGGACAAACTTTCAAATCTGTGTGTATTTTCTTAGAACAACCAGTATTTGCACAAGGCCAATTGTACGTTGCCTTATCACGGTGCAAAAATCTACAGGCTATTAAAGTTTACATTGAAAACAATGAAAGTCAAGGTGATTTATTAGAGGATGGATGCATTTTTACTGAAAACATTGTCTACTATGAAGTACTGTAACTTTCCATCAAACAAACAAAAGCCATGTAGAACCAATTTCAAAACAAATGCAAAAACCTAAAAAACAACAATATAACCACAAAAAATTTTGAAAAAGTACACACAAGTGCCCATTTTCTTCAAAAGCTCATTATTACGCCACAGGAATTTGGTTTACACCAACAATTTTTTCATATTAAACTACATCACATTGTAAAACACATAGAGAACAGTGGTTACACATCGCAGACCACCTTTAAGGTCTCGCGTTCTCTTTTTAGAGAACCACTTTTCCACTTGCGGAAACTCTATGTGCCATTTAAAACAATTACTACACGAACAAACAAACGTCAATCATTCAAAACTAACAATAAAGAAATAATTTAGTCATAATTCATGGAAGTACAGTTTATGCATGATTAGCCCCACAAAACATTTACCAAATTCTGTTCCAATGTTAATTAACTATGTTACTGTTTCTATTCAATGTATATTTAAGTTTATAGTTCTTGACCTACAAGTTGCATGTTAAAAAACCATTACATCAAGTTTACAATACTGATTAATCGAAAGTTGAACTGTTCTTACATTCAAATGTTAATACTTTTACAACAAAACTATTTAACAGTTACTCAAGAAGAAATGAAAATGTTAAATCCTTTCAAGTTCCTTACTTAGACAGATAAGAAAGTTCAAGTTTACAAAAATATACTTTCAAGTTCCCTACTTAGACATATTACAAAGTTCATGTTAAGAGCACAACCACGTTTTTAGGCAGAATGTAAATGTTGTATTTCATGTTCAACATTAATCCAGTGAGTAATCCAATCGCCAGTTTAATTACCTCAACAATTACCTCAAGTTTACAATACTGTTTAATCTAAAGTTCAACTGTTCTTACATTCAAATGTTAATACTTTTACTACAAAACTGTTTAACAGTTACTCAAGAACAAAAGACAGGCAAGTCGCTAGTATTCTATAACAGCGGTTTACAAACTGTTTCCCATGGATACCTTTACTGAGAGTCCTGAGGACCACTTGAAAGCTCCCAATGAAAATTCATAACCCAAATACTTTCTTTGTCTATCGTTTAACAGTTATAGGTTAACATGCTATCGTACGATATATACTCCAGGAGGCCAAACACATATTTAGGTACTTCTGTACTCATGTATGCACTTTTACTATGTTTTATGAATCATAATCATCCAGAATTTATTGTAATTTCAGTCGTTCAAAGGACCACCTGAATTAAAATCATGGATCATTGGTGGTCTGCAGACCACAGCTTCGGGAGCTCTACTATGCAACATACTCTATAGTTCCCTGTGAGTAACTCTAGTTACTAAATATTGCACAGAATACATTTCCTTTTTTAATACCATCAGAAAATAATCTGCTCTATCAATACATTTCCTTGAAAATAAGGTTTCCTCCAGTGACCCCCGTATTAAATACCTTATTTTCATTAATAATCTGGATTGTTTCTACATTAGGGCAGAATAATGACTAATGTCACATTGTGCTATATAAATATTCTTGTGGTTAAAAATAATTTATATATTTCTGTTGTATTCATCTTGGAGAGTACAGTGTAATTAATCATCAAGAAATACAAATATTTGTTTATATGGTTCTGGCTGGATCCCCTGTAGATCTAGTTACCTAATTGGCAAACAACTGAATTCATAATATATTTTCCACTTGTTGGTACAGTGACTAAAATATATAACAAGCCTGCCTTGGAGGTTAAAGTCAACTCAACCATCAGGGAGGTCCAAGTTGGGGAAAAGGGAATGTCATTAAGCCAGACATACAGCAAGCTTCATCTTTTCTATTATTTTAAAATCTAAAAATAAAATAACTTTCTTTACATGTATTATTTTATCTTGTTAGCTAGATACTTTTCCCCAATAATTCACTATTATATATATTATATACATCATAATGAATTTAAAACAGAGAGAATTTAAAACAGTATGTTTGTAGAAAAGCCAATATTGTTCCAATGTCACTATTACGCCCATTTCAACTGGTATCTACTGTATTGTAGTGTAATGTATGGTCTTTTGAAGAACTATAATTGATAAAAAAAATCCTCTTTATTGTTGGTTTTTATTTCTTTTTCTAAGCCCATTTTCTCAAATACTCATTGGGAAGGGTGTATCCTTGTAAACTATTGCTGCAATGACTTAGGCTGCAATGAGCGCCGAAGGCGCTCATTGCAACCCCTAACGAGGGACGTAAAATTACGGCACGTAGGACTTAGGACCACAGGCACGTATATGGACTGTGGGCCTCGCAAAAATATGACTTAATGGCCGAATCACTGAACAGTAAAAAGCTGGGGAAAAAACACAAATATGCCGCAAATTAACTTACACACTCACACACAGCACAGGGGGAGAGTCAGTGAGCCTGTGACTGAGGTTGCAACTTAATTTGAGGCACATTTGAATCGAAAATCGCCTAAGCGAGAAAAAAAATGTCGGACGAAAAAATGCAAAAGGATGAAAACGAGGCCAAAGCTCGCAAAAAACAGTCACAAACCAGTAACACTTAAGGAAAACCAGTAACGCTTCCTCCGCAACAGTAACATTTACACCAACGCAGTAACACTTTACCAAAAGCAGTAACACTTAACCCAAGCCAGTAACACTCATGGCGGGGCCCCAAAAATACACAGGGGAGAGGCTTGCAATGACCCGCTTCGGCGCTCATTGCGAGCCACGTGATGAACGCTGAAGACGCCTCATCGTGGGGTTCATGTTTAGCACCTACGGCAAACATTGTGAGCCCTCTAAAGTACACGGGGGGAGCGGCTCGCGATGAGCACCAAAGGTGCTCAGAGGGGCCTTAGCGTTGCATTGTGTGTGAACAGCATTGCAAGCCTTACAATTTCCTAGTCATATATTTAGTTGTCGTAATTACGAGTTTGTGTGTAACGCTTGCAAAGTTACATGCTTGCCGAAGGCAATCATCGCCTGCAAGTCTCGCGAGCCTTGATGAATGCGCAACTTAGAAAGAAAAACATTACGAGACGCAGGACTTAAAAAAAGAAATATACGAAAAACATTATACAAAACAAATAAAAAAGTTAACGGCCGAACTGTGCAAATCAAAATACACAAAAAACACAAAAAAAACACAACAAAAACATCACACACAGCACGGGGGAGGAGGAACGCAAATTTAAGTTGATTTTAAAGAGTTTCGGCACTAGAAAACCGGCTAAGCAAGAAAAAAATGGGAGCCCAAAAAATTAAAACGATGTTACACAACCCTGGACCGCGCAATACACCGCCAACCGCGTACCACTTTCAACTGGACATTATATGCTGCAGGAAAATGAAAAAAGATTGTTAGCTCTTCAGCCAATTAGTTGATGGATATATTAATTACAAATAGGTAAAGTATATTAACTCATTAAGTAACTAATTAATTGATTGTTATTTACAAAAATAGAGACATATGTACCTGTCTTTGTGATGAGAGCAGAGGCTGCTCAGAGGGGCAAGTCGCTAGTATATATATATATATATATATATATATATATATATATATATAAAATATCTCTCTCTCTCTGTATATAAATATAGTAAATAAATTGTACATCTGTGTTCACATTTGAATGTCTAAAACATGTTTAAAAACCTGCTTCCAGCTCAGAGTTCTGAGAAAAACAGTTATTACACTGCACTGGGAAGCTGAGCTGGGACATGCAAATGTGCCCACAAATGCCTCACTCTTCAATCCATAGCCATTATCAAACATGGCTTCATTTAAGCTTATGCACGCTGTATTACACAGCTTTAATGTAAAGCCAAGGTTGAATCAAACACAAGCTGAGTATCCAATCCATGTACAGCTGTTTCAAGCTTACTGGCTATCATCATCAGCGTGGAGTGGGATCTCAGCCTGTGTTGTGGACTCTTTGAGTAGGTAGTTCACCACAACAATAATTAAAAATATGGTGGACAAAAGAGCGATAAAAGCCCTCCACCGTACAGTAGTACAGTAAATAAATAGTACATCTGTGTTCACATTTTAATGTCTAAAACAAGTTTAAAAACCTGCTTCCAACTCAGAATTCCGAAAATACTTATATACAGAGACAGAGAGACATTATATATATATTTACACATACATACATGTGTGTATATATACAGTATATATATATATATCACATATTATAATCGTCTAACTACGATTTGTCGCTAGTATATATATAATGTCTCTCTGTATATAAATATATATACATATATGTATATTTTTATACAGAGAGAGAGACATTATATATATATATATATATATATATATATATATATATATATATATATACTAACGTATTGCCCGTCAAAAAATTACGGCAATCAGATGTGTATGTTTTAAAAGTTGTTTAGTTATTAATATACATATGGAATTGTAAGGTAGCTAATGTTGTTTTCTGTGTCCTATTTGTTGTTTGCTTCACAATAAAAAGGGCATTAAGGGCTATCCTGGATAAATAGAGAGGTAGTATTGATCCAGGGATGAATTCGATTGCTAGTATCTGGGGTCAGGAAGGAATTTTATATTTTTTTCCCTGTTGAGACAATTGGCAAAGTTTCACTGGGTTTTTTTTTTTTTCTGCTGTCCGTTGCTTGGGGTTTGGGGACCCTTGCTTTAAAGAACCACTGAAGTTCAAGAAAAAAAGACACTTGTTTTTCCAGTATGTACCAAACTAATAATATTAGCAGTTTTGTATCCCGTGGATATAAAAAAAAATTGGGCAAAATCTGAATTTTTGAAGACTCTGTTTATGAGTACAGGAATCCATTATGTGTTTGTTACATCACTTTATCAGAGCTAAATCATGAGAGTTTGTGTTTTAGAGTGAAGGGTGGGGAAGGAGAGAAGAGAACCTTTGCTAAGATAATTGGATAAGTTGAGGCGGACGCTTGCTTCAGAAAATACAACCACTTCTCTGATGCCCTTTCACACACAACTTCATCACCACCTCTGCATCATGGATTCCACAAAAGTAACAAAAAGTGCAATTAAAAACTAGCTATATATGAGTTTTTTTAATGAGTTGTTCTGTTTTGTTATGCTTAAGTTAAACTCAGTTTCAAACAAATATTATTTTTTTCATTGTGCAGTGGTTCTTTAAGAATTAAAGCTTTGTGAATATGAAGAAAGCAATTAGGGGTGCAAAGCTGCAGAGCCCTTTTTTGGACTTAGCCGTCAAATGGAAGTTTCATCCAAACATTTACTGTTGTATCAACGGTACATTCTCAGGTGTGTAGACAGTTGGTGGAGTCTTATAATATATCAAACAGTTCAAAGAGGGATTCGAGCACTAAACAGCATGTAACTCCATCAATTCAGCAGTAACTTCAAAAAGGAAAAAACAAATACCTTTCAGCCTATACATGATGGTGCTGAGCACAACTGGTGAGTGATTTATTATTTAATAAAAAACAGATACTGTTATTACCTTATTAAAAATATTTTAATGAAAAATATTTGTGAATCCAGAAAAAGTCTTCTAACAGGTAGAGCTACTAAGTTGAGTGATCTATGCAGAGTTGTCACAAGTTCCGTATGGAGGATTTGTTACTTGGAACAATCTCTCTGAAAAAGAACCTTTTTAGTTTTAAGTGGAATCTGTTAATGTCTCTCTATAGTCGCAAGGGGTTCCCTGGTCCAGTGGTTTAGATTTAGTGCTTTCACCGCTGCGACCTGGGTTTGATTCCATTCAGGGAACCAAGAGGTCACACCACCCTGAAGCCATGCAGGGGTTGGGCCTGGTCAGTACTTGGATGTGAGACAACCTAATGATACCAAGAGGTGTATTCTGTGGCCCACTGGGGAAGGAACTGGCAACCCACTCCAGTATCTCTGCCAAAGTGGCTCAGCATGGTGTGTTAAGATCCAGGAGGTCACATAGAGTTGGACACGACTGAACAACATAGTCACATAACTCTTGTTCTCTTCTTTTGGAAACCACTCTTATAATGCAATGGGTGGTAAACATTTTTTGACTGTTAAATGATGTAATAAAAGGTGTTTTATTTGTCTTCATTTTATTCTTACAGTTTTATTTAAAATGATTCACTCTTTTAGAATCCTAAGTATTTTTCTTTCTTGGAGAAGCTTAGAAAAAAAGAAGAATTACAAGTACTACATGTAAAAATAAAATTAGGCAAAATGTAATTAATATTTCACAAATTAAATTTATTAATTTAAACACAAAATTGAATGAACAGAAAAACCTGTACACATTCGCAGATACAACATGCTTTTTTGTACAATAAGGCCAAAATGTTTTTATTCTGCATAAAAACTATAAAATGCAAATAAAACATCCCTGTGCACATTTTCCAAAGGAACATCAAAACAATTTTTAGGCTGTTGGTTACAAAGCAATTAGCTAAATTTACAAAGAATTAATGCTAGCAGCAATAAGATTCCTATCTGCTTTGTTTACACATGGGCTAGTCTTTGAAATAGTGTAAGAGCTGGTGTTTCAAGCAAACCAGAAAAATGTAATATTACCTATGAGGACTGAAGCTTTTTTGTTGTTGTAATACTTAACTGAAAAATAACAGAAAATTAAAATATATATCTCATGTTTTGGGTCTATAGTATATTAAAGTAAATTGATGTTGCAAAGGATGAGTAAATATGGACCTGTGTTATAAAAAGCAACTATTCATTCAGATTAAGTTGATTTTAGTGTTAAGAGAACTAATAGCAATTGTCGCTATCCTATTGGGATACACTTCATGTCTTCTAAGCAGTGACCAGGATTCTGTGGATATAAAGTTAGCTGTAAAGAAAACAGTCTCCTCTTGATCATCTTATAATACTATGGTTTAGCGAGAATTATATGACATAACCGATGAAATGATCTCCTAAAAATAACAGTATTACCAGCTCAACAGTAGTATCTTGTCAGGTTGTATACATCAGTTTCTTACATTTGTTGTAGAAACATAAATGACATGCATTGGGCAACAATTCTTAATTTTTCTGGTAATTATAAAGAAATTGAAATTGATTGCACTCGCATACAGAATACATTAGTGTTGAACAGTAATATTAACAGTTTTAACTGCATTACAAAGTTTTTCTCATTGAGTGAAATCGTTTAGGGGGTTTTGTATATATATATATTTATATATATATATATATATATATATATATATATATATATATATATATATTTATATACATATATATATATATATATATATATATATTAACACAGTATATATATATATATATATATATATACACACATAGATGTATGTACTGCATTTAAATACATATATATGTATGTATGTATATATATATATGTATATATATATATGTATATATATATTTATATATATATATATATATATATATATATATATATATATATATATATATATATACACATACATACACTAATATATGAAAAAATCGGCAGCATTGCAAAACAATAAAATAGTAAAATGTTATTGACACTTGACATCCATGCTTTTGGTCTTGACAAATTAAACTACAGTAAAAAACATATCTACATATTTATATCTAACAGTTTGTTAAGGCACTGCACAACAGTTTGTACACACACTGCCCTGTATATTTTACCTAACAAGGCATCGCTACCTTTTAATAATATTTACCTAAACAATATGTAAAAGAAACATTCATTATTACAAATTTACACAAAAAAACTTTATTCTGTACATGATTGTCTCAGCGATGTACATATTTGTTTAAATTACAGTATACATACTTTAGACTATTTTGCACTTCAGAGTTCAAAGGTAAAGCCTTTAGTAGCTTGATTGCCGTAACATATACATCTTCATGTATCTGTATGCCAAGGTCATAAGTCTTTACTTCGTCAGTTCATAAATAGTATATAAACAGTACTTTGGATCCAAGACATAGTAAACTTTTTTAAGAGACTATACCAAGTGTAAATTTAGCATAGGCCTTCAGTGTGTAACAATGCCTGCCATACTAGAGAACCTTTGCCCCTATAATGAATATTATTAAAGCTAAAGAGCAGTTATTTTTCCTTCACCGGCATAAATATTTTTTTTTCCATAGAACAAGCCTGTTCTGCTGTGTGCATGGTCTGTTCCAAATGTTAATCCTCCAGTCACCAGCAGTATAGCAACATCACATAAGAGCTTCCAATGGTAATTGCATGATTGCATGTTGAAGTGATTGAGCTGCATAGGGACCGATCCAGTAAGTATGTTTTTATCCACTGGCAGGATGATATGTATTGGGAAACAAAGTGCTGAACTGATGCTATAAGTATTCAAGTTCCAAGGCATGATGTAGGGCCATAAGATCAGAGTGGCTTGTAATTCTCCAAAATGGCATTGAATGCTGCAAAAAATATAAATAAAATAATGAATATAACAACTATAATAGTAAATGTCAATGTTATCATACAAGTTACACAACTTTACCATAACTCTGGAACCTTTTTTTATAATGTACACATCTTTATAAATCATCGTTTTAATAGCTTTAAAACAACTGGTTCATACTTTATAACTAGCTTGAAACGGGATAGCACAAATCTTCTTGGAAACGTCAGCTGGTATGCAGAGAATGTGGTACTTAAAACATATTTGAATTTTAATAGTGTTATCTCAGGATGTAGTATACCAGATGAACCCAAATCATTTTACAAAAAATATGCTGCATGCATTTTCTCTTTCTCTAAATCTGAGATTTTGCTAAAACTGAAAAACACTATTTTTCAGTTTTAGACGTTTTGCACTCTTAACTAAGTCTTTGCAAATATAGGTCTCAGCAGATATATTTCACAGCTAAAATCTTTAAAGCAATGTGTGCAGTGTGTAATTATTATAACCTTTCTATTGACGCCCACTGACTTGAGACATTTCATTGTGCACTAACCTACCTTACCATTAAGATACAAGAACTACCTTTAAATAATTTGAATGAAATAAGTGAACACTTTTTCATGAACTATAATCAAAGAAGAATAGCAGACTTTATTCATAATATTGTGTTTTCTACATAATTTAGAAGTACATTGTAGTCATGCATATAATTACATTAATAAGGGGTTACTAAGGTAGTGTGAAAAAGAATGCATGTTTATGCACCATACAATTACAGAAAGGTAAGCCAAATGTAAATCAGTTGTGTGTGACTGGTATTTAGAAACAAGGATCTGGAAGCTTTTTTATTTTAAATTGCAACTGATTTGTATAGTGTTTTTTTTCGATAAAAACATTCTATAATTAACATAAAAAAACATTTTTGAAGTCTTTTATGATTTGTTTTTCTCTTTGTAAACAACAGCATAAATTGGCATGCAGAGTCTGCTAAAATTAAGATTTTTCACTAAAAGCACTTAAGCAGTTAATATGGAGTATGTTACAAACTTCACAAAAAAAATCTGTCCCAAAATACAGTGGTCCTTTAAGATAATCTCACAGGTAAACTCTGCCCCTTTTCATGGAAGTGAATGGCTGATGTGCGGAGAGATAAAATAGGATGCAAATGCAAATCTTATCTAACAGCATGTGAATTAACAGCATAAATGGCCAAGCAGAGTCTGCTAAAATTACGATTGTTCACTAAAAGCACTTTTATGCTCATTACTTTTATGCCTGTTAATGAAAAAGTTTGTTACATACTTCACAAAAAGATAGGATGCAAAAGCATATCTTATCTAAATCATTGAAATATAAAATTAAAACAATTGAAGGAGTTGCAAAATGCTTGTGTGACCAATAGGTACAGTTCACATCTTTACTGTATGATACTGGCCCTTACTTTT
This sequence comes from Discoglossus pictus, assembly GCA_027410445.1. Taxonomy (NCBI): domain Eukaryota; kingdom Metazoa; phylum Chordata; class Amphibia; order Anura; family Alytidae; genus Discoglossus; species Discoglossus pictus. Next base: position 84,125,578 of record CM050166.1, on the reverse strand, counting down.
TTTTTAGCTATAGTATTGCCTATTTATATTAATTCATAATGTATTGTTAATTACTCAGCCAAACTAATATAACATTTTTCAAACAATGATGTTTATTTACTATTCCTGGGATCATTTTTGTGTGAAGAGGCAATATACTATTATAATGATGTACAATTGTGCAACAGATTTCCTGTCCAACCCAAGACTGAGAGGTATTTAGTGAATGCTATTACTAGGATGGCAGCTAGTATTTTACCAGCAACATGCTTTTTACACATTGGCAATGGTTTATTATGGCTCATGGGAGGTAATGAGAATACTGCCTACATAGACATGCCAGCCCCTTGTCCCCCTCCGTGAAGATTTGTGAAGCCCATTATTTTCTATTAAGTGCATTTATGTTAAAGTGGAGTCTGTTGAATAGTTGAAAATGGAGTTGGCCATATATAGCACAGATAAATCAGTGTAATCCAGTTTGCCCAAGAAATGCAATATTGTAAGTTTAACATGACTAATGGATATTAAAAGAATTTGGTTACCTTTTTGGCTCCTTGTTCTTCTTCCACACCATCACCTATTACAACATAGACAACTTTTCTTCCAAACCTCTGAATTATTCTTTCAAAGCAGCTTTCTTTTCCTGTGCAAAACAAAATGTATTGTTGAATGTACAGCATTGACAAATATACTTTCAAATTAGGATATTAAACACTTTTATTAAGATAAACCCAATAAAAAAAAGGAAACAAAGAATCACATTTATGGTCTAGCAGGTAAAATATATGTTGTCTCAGAGGGTTAAATAGTGTAGGGGTAGACATTACTGGAAGGTGTATACTGGTGGGCATAAATTGGATGTAAATGGGGCTTTTTAGGAGATGATCAAGCATATGCTTACTGGACATATATAAAAAAAGAAGAGCCAATCCATTGAACGCAGAGCCACTTGTTGCCTATCGCTTGGATAAAATTAAATAAAGCTTGGCAAAACTGTCATTATTTATTATGCACTTAACAGTTTGTGTGTACCATTTTTTTCCATTTACAAAACCAAACAATGGATATATATTAGGCATGACAGATACATTCCATTAAAATCAATAAGTATACTTACTAAAAAAACTACATTCACAAATCTTGTTAAAGCAAATTAACATTGTTAACACTTTCAGTTAAGATAGAGATGTTTGGTTAAAAAATTAAAACAGTATATTTGCAAACAGTCCTTGCCAAGAATTAAAATTGGCAATAAATATTATTCTTATAGCATATACAAACTGTTGTCTGATAATGATACTACATTTTAAATATAATAAATATAAATCAGTCACAGTTATAAATATGTATGCTTTGAAAAAGTGAGGTTATTTTGTATATGTTTCTGCAAAAGCACTCACCTATTTTAGTCGCACTATAAATGTTTTCAATTGGAAACGCAACCCCCAACCCATACAGCAAAACCTTTGCCAACGCTGGTATAAGTTGTGTAGTTGTTACAAGTATATTTACACAGTTCGTTCTGTGGGGAAAGAATCACAAAACATGAATGGTTAAAACAGGAAAGGACTTTATATTTGATAATAACTATTTAGTCTGTGCTATTTTTTGCAATAGATAAACATTACCGAGAATGAATTAAAGTGAGGGCTTTCAGTGCAAGCGTTAACCAGGAATCTGTTAAGGCCTCAATCTCTGCCCTTAATTGTAACCAGGCTTCTCGTTTTGCAGGGCCCAGCAGACCTATAATACATACAGAACACAAGAAGTCTTATTACATGAATTGTTCAGTTCTTTTCCAGTAATTTTTATAATATCTCTGCAGTGAATAGTGAGATTACAAGTCCCTTTTATGCTAAAAAAAATTGTCATCCGCTTCAAAACCACAAACATGGAGTTAACAATGGGTATGAAAGAAAAATGTGTTAATAAAAGTTTGGCAGGTAATACAGTACGATAAGGCAGTTATTTCATGAGTTATTATCTTTAGACTATATATATTAATGGGGTGAATTTTCTAAGTTATCATAAAGGCTATGATGCGGAGGGATATTTGCTAAGCTACAATAGGGTCTGTGATGAGGTGTGAAGGGCTGTGATGGCAATTTTCACCAAAAGAAATAGCAGATATTGAACACAGTGATGCACATAACAACCTCAGTGATGCTTAGCAAATCTCCCTCCTCATCACAACCCTTGCGATAAATTAATAAATATTCCTCATTTTGTATAAAGCTTTAAATAGGCTCAATATAATACCAATTTCGAGATACATTTGAAAAGCTATTGCAAGGAAAAAATGGCTGCAATGACAAATGTTCTCATATAAAACAGATATTACAGCCTTCAGCAAACTGCTGTACAGCACCTGTGATGTTAAGAAATCTAGGGATAATCTCTCTTCAACCTACTTTAATAAACTACTACTTTGTCCCATAAGAGGAAAACTTGTCATGCACAGATGCTTACAGGAGATAGGCAGTGTTAATACAATACAATATATAACATGCCTTACTAGAGGCTATGTAGTATCTTTGATTGGAAGTGGATTAGAGGTGCCCTACAGATGGTTTGTGTATTGGAAGACTTGGCCAAATGGCCCAACAGCTTGTAATTTGTCTTCATGATCTGCAAGCTTTCCTTAACATGAGAAACCAGATGTAGTTTAGGTTACACAAATAACACATATATATTGTGTAATGCTTTCTTGAGGTGTGAGCATCACAATTAACACAATAATAGTTCAAGAGTAGTCATAATCAGGGCTTAGTCGTAAAATGTTTGACAAAAGGTAATATTTACTTGCCTCCAACATTATTTTTGTAAGTATTGTAGATTTCCTTTACTCTTCTGTAACGAAAAGCTAATTTTCTCATCCAGTCTACCCCTCCACGGACTCCCGTTGCCAGACACAGGTTTGCACTGGTGGCTGCTGCTGGGAAACCATCTGTCCCAAAGTTATATGTGCTATATTAATAGAAAAAAAAGAAGCTTATTAAGTTAAAAAGTATAAAGCTGTGCGTTGTGATTCATGTTACTGGTAAGCAATAAAATAACTATAAAAACAACCACTAGGTCTTTTAAAAACAGAAAAAGTAAAATGCTTTGTTTAAAGTGATTGTATGTATTTTTATTAAGAAAGATTTTTATGGATCAACAAATAATTTTTACATTCAAAAGAACAATATTAAATTATGTTAAGTATTACAGTCACCCACATCAAAAACACATCTGAGAGATTTTAATTACGTTTTTGTACAACCTTCGCTATATTCTGCACATATATATAAATATAGCATTTGAAACAAAACTAACGTTAAAATGCTAATGAAATGACAGAAAAAAAATGACTATGAAACAGAACCAGATACAGTTTCTGAATAAAGTTAATATGAACTTGTGCATAGGGTTAATCCAAGGCTTATTAGCACCCTAGGTAACTACATCTTTGGCACACCCACCTCTCACACAACATCATGAAAAATTAGTTATCTAGGGTGAACACAAAACAATATTTACTTGGTATTATTCTGTGTAAGTAAAATAATACTTTTCTTTAGAAGATATAACATACAAATATATTTAAGTTTAAAATAGGAAAAAAATATGTGTATTTCATATAGTGTAAGTTAAAGCTTGCATTCTAGATGACTGCCTAGGTTGTCTATATCGAGGATTGGCAATATCTGCCCTGGTGTTCGGAACACAGGTCAGGATTTCCCTGCATAGATGAGTTATAGGCTAGGCAGTGACTTATTTGTCTATGGGTTTGCTTAAATGGTCATTTATTTCACTATAAGTGCTCTTCATGGTGCGAAAGAGCCCAAAATTCTATGTTAAAATGATCTATTGCTTTTTTTTATTTTTTTATTACACTAATGACAGCTAAAATTTTGCGGTATTAGGTCTGTTTACAAACACACTCCTGGCTGTTCCATGATTAACAAGACCTGCCGACACCGCCGCTGCAAGCTTCGTGAACACAAGATTTATGTTTTTTCTCTACATTCCTGTATGTAATCAGCCATCAGTTAACGCACAAGTAACATATTTAGGAGTTTCCGCAGTCATTTCCCTGCACAGATGAATTTGAGAAGGGTTAACCCTCTTTCTGTTTCTGCTCTCTGCACCCAGCTCTTGCTATCAGTCTGCCTGGGGGACTTGCCAAAGTCTCATGTAAACAGACACTTCATTTATTAATTTGTCTGTGAAAAAGGCTCCTATATCCAAAAAGTATTTCAAGGAATTTTTAGGAGTACTTTACAGTGGTGTGCTCCAAGTTGTACTCAATTATCTAGCCCATGAAAATTCTGGCCTGTATTCAGCACTCCAGGATCAAAGTTACTTAGCCCCAAACTTAATGGTTAACCTTGTTTGTCAAGAGCACTATATAATCTTAAATACAACATTTATGGATGTGAATTGGGGGAGAATGTTGACATTATTGTTTACTTGAGCATTTAAAAAAAAAATATATTCTGTGGCCAATAAACTGGCCCTTAGAGATTTGTGACAGTTGTATGAGGTTTTGCATTTTTTAAACTATGCTCCTTTTACCCACACATTTAAAATGCCAGGGCAGGAAACTGCAAGTATCTTGGGAACTGAATTAGAAGTAAAAAGTAATGCCGCCTGAGTGCTCATTTGTATGTCATTATACAATCCTGAGAATAATTTTGTGTTTATAGGCTATGTCAGGTTTGGCAACATGATATTAGTGAAAACAAATCAGAACTGTTCACCACCATTACATTTTATAACGATACAGTGCATGAAGCATTGTAATGACAGATAATAACAAACTTTTTTTTAAGATAAATCATATGTATCACTCTTATTCAAAGAATTTTACAATTCTGCATAACATAAAATAATGAATAACATCTAAACTGGAGACATACCTCAAGTCTTGTCCATTGTCATCTGAAGATACATCATCAATATGAACCTGGTCGCATTCCTATTAGAAGATAAAATACAGATGATTAATCAAATGAACACATAATTAATATCTTGATCAGGGTATTTTATTGTGTCTTTAAAAGCAGTAGGTGGCAGACTTGTAAAATATCCATTCCATCGTTTTAGTACCTTAAGGAAACCTAGCTGTCATTACATTATACTGACATCCAGATTCTTTTTAGACCACTTTCTTATTATTTATTAAGATGCTAAAAACAATTAGCATATGTGCTTTGTAAAGATCTTTTACTCTTTCAGGTACTTTATATACATCTTACCATTTAAGGCTGATGCAGTCAGTACTTAGCTTAACTGAAACCAGACATTTTGGTAATGTAACATGCTACAAAAATTAAACCTGATGCAAACCGCCAATGAAATTATGACCTCTGATTGCTGTTGAGCCACACACTAACACAGCCTGAGGCCAATGTTTCAGAAGAGTATAGACAAAAATCTGTTACTAGTTTGCCATTTATTTCAAACTTGTGAGTTTTATTTATTTTGGTTTGGTTTTAAAGAAAGAAGTGTGTTCAGATATGGAAAATACCACTTTGAAATGCGGAGACAAAACCAGACTTACTTTCACTGTTTTATGTTTTACTTCAATTGTCCAGTGTTAAATCTTTCCGCAACAAGCCAATATAGAAATGTTTTTGAAAATGAAATTGAGAGAAAATACGGTAGAGAGTTTTGTAGCAGGTCTACTGCCTTGATACGCATACATCAATATAAACGCACTAAGTGAGTCCTGAGAACCCATTACAGAGTTTATTTATGATACTTAAATCCAACACTTACATACCAGTGCACTTTGACAGCTATGTTAGTTTTGGACATCATATTGTATTGTAGAATGACTGACAATAATGCCTTATGCTGACATTCCTTATGCAGGAAATCAAGGAATGTAAGGGACCAGGATGTAGGAAGTGTGCCAAGAATGCCAATGAAATTCAGCAAAAGAGGAACTGATGTTGAACATGCTACAACCTGGTCTTAAAATAAATAAATATCCCTACAGTCAAAGGGAGCTTTTAAAAAAAGCTAAAATCATTTTATGCAAAGAGGTAAAATTTCAATATAAAAGAAGTAAATCAGTAGGGTACATAAAATCTCCATGAGATCGTCTGATTGTAAACATTAGTCTGCCAAAGTAAGTATTATTTTTTTCCAAAGCGATATTGTTTTTTTTTATATTTTACAAAGACTTTTTGATCACAGGGCACCAAAAAAGGTTGCGGAAAAGTATACAGGAAAGATTACACAAGGTTATGTTATGTACACAGTCTGATCCTGTTTCCTTTCACTGAAACCAGCAACTATTATTAAAAATAAACAAAAAGACCAATATAGTCTGCTGTATATATATATATATATATATATATATATATATAATTGGATTAATTATTACTAAATTACTAATATATATATATATATATATATATATATATATATATATATATATATATATATATATATATATGTATATATATATATATATTACAATAATTGGTGCACAAAGATTAAAAAAAGATTTAATCCACATAAAAAATTCCAAATGAAACATGTATTTATGTATTTCAATAATCATCAACAAAACAACTGAAGCACATTTAATACATTAAACATCCATAATATAATTTTCCAAAGTAAAGTTGTAATATCAAACCAAGATGGAGAATATAAAGTGCCTCCAGGGTTATCTAAGCTCTCACATTTGAATGATTTCTGAAATATATTTGCAAGATGCCCTTATCGAGCACAGAGCAAATTGTCTATTGCTTCTTAGACTGAATTTTTTACGTGCAAAATGTGATCCCTGTATAATCCTTCCCAATACAGTTATACACCTAACTTTAGGACCTAGGACTTGACTAATCTTAGCTGTAGGGGTCAGCACCAGTCAAAATTAGGTGGAGTAGTAACAGGCTATCTTTATTGGGTGTGTGTGTATGTGTGTATATATTTATATATATATATATATATATATATATATATATATATATATATATATATATATATATAGATAGATAGATAGATAGATAGATAGATATTGTATTGGTCCGAATATAAGCGCACCGGCATATAAGCCACACCCGTAAAGTGAAAGGGGAAAAAATAGAAAAAACATAGTACTCAAATATAAGCCGCACCGTAAAATTGGAGAGAAAAAGACTCTCAAAGTGGTCAGCCATTACAAGAAACAGGCTTTCTAATTAGCACTGTAGCTTTTTTTGCAGGTTACAGGCTTTAAAGGATGTTAGAATCACTAAAACCGTAAATCGATATTCAATACCGCAGTCTAAAGCATGAAAATCGACTCCCTTAACTTGCAATTGCGCAAATCGGCAGTAAATTTGCATTCGCGAATAGAAGTCGCACGCGTTACAAGCAAAGTTCGCAAATCGGCAATGATTTTTTGACGGTCGCGAATATAAGCCGCACCCTTAACTCGCAAGCTCAAAAATCGGAAAAAAGGTGCGGCTTATATTCGGACCAATACGGTATATATGTGTGTGTATTACCTTTTAATAGTTTCCATATAAAAACATATTTTAATTATTTTTCCCTTGATACATAGCCGCCATTGCACCCGTGAGCAAGTTTAAAACTCCATTCAAAAACTAACATTCAATATTATTGTTTACATTAGCCAATGAATCATCAATTATTTGCATGAATGAAATGATTGGTTTCCGTTAAAAATATTTATTTTTAAAATACTGTCAAATTTACTGAGGCACCTATTTTCTCATGCTATTTTTTACTCGTTTGTAGTAAAGAGCATAAATGAAGATTGCCAACGAATATAAACTGGATAAGTAAAATATATATATATATATATATATATATATATATATATATATATATATTATATATACGGTATATATATTTGCCCTGTGCAAATAAGCATATTCTAGAAAACTAAACTATTACAATAATTGCAGATAATTATACCCTGATAATTAACAACTCAATCAGGGAAGGAAAATGCTGAATGTTTCTTTTTCGTACTGATCTGTAGAAATTAATTATTAAAATTATATTTCTCTGTTGGAATATCAAATATGTTTTACATCCGCCCCGTGATCACACATTTAATGCTTAGTTTAATTTTTACTATGTGGTTGAATAACGATCATTTATTTTTTCAAAATCTGTAGTGATTCACAAAATAAAACAGAATTCAAAAAAATTGAACAAACAACATACACAAAAATGTACAACACAAATAATGTTTAATATATGCAACAACTAGATATCATCTGTTACAAACTCAGTGTGAGTACTTTTTGTGTCAGTTTCATATGGGGGAGGAAGTTGAATGCTGAAACTCAAACCAGCTGTTTTGTAACAAAATTAAAACTGTGACCCTCAACCTCACTTTTAAAACATCCATTTTCCAGCCACCCTTCTCTCAGCAAGCAGCAAGATCCAAGGAGGAAAAGACTTTGACCTGGTAACCTTTTACTCCTCTCTTGAGGTCAACTGCTTTAGATAAGGAAAAAATGGAACAGTTGGATGTCTCTGAATGTATCATAATGTTAATAAAATATATTATTACTAGCGAATTGCCCGTAAAAATATGACGGGCATGACATTGTAAGCCAGGGAATGCTGGCTTATTGCGAGGATTGTGCTGATCGCCTTTGGCGCTTATCTCATGCCTCGCAATGATCGCCTTTGACGCTCATTGTTTCTTGCGAGCTCGCAAAGCATGACGACGATTCATAGTTTGACAACTATTATATGTGATATTATATAAATACAACCAGGGTATTAGGCTTTGTCAGGGGAGCTTATGTGTGCCAAGAGGTTTACAAGTGACAAGAGGTCATCCCTTGAGGTTAGAAGACAAAATAATTCCACCTTAAAGAAAGAAAAGGGTTATTCACAGTAGGGGCAGTTAGATTGTGGAACAAAGGAGGAGGTGAAAGCAGAATCGATAGATGGTGGTTGGCTATATTTTGGGAAAAAAAGGGCATTCAGGGTTATCTTGGATAACTAGAGGAGGAGTGTAGATCCAGGGAGTAATCCAATTGCCAGCATTTGGGTCAGGAAGGATTTGTTTCCCCTTATGTGACAATTGGTAATGTTTAAAAAATGTTTTGTTTGTTTTCCTTCGTCTGGAACAATTAACAATTCACTTATTACAAGGATTAGGGAGAGGATATAAAAAAGTTTAGCTTGATGGACTAAAAGTATTTTTTCAACCTCAATTACTATGGGCCTCATTCAATTGCGATTTGGCCAATTGAATAAAGCTCTAAAAAAGCACATAGCATATTTTTTTAAAGAAGTTTTTAGTTAGTAAACATCTATCCAAAAGCAAGGTTTTCCCGAACTAAAAACTTCTTTATAAAAAATATGCTATGTGCTTTTTTAGAACCCTTTTCAATTGGCCAAATCGCAATTGAATGAGGCCCTATGTTACTATATTTTACTCCAAGAGCAGGTGGGGAGTACTGCTAATAATACCCTACAGTCAATATTACTAAACACCCAACATCACATAGAAAATATAATTATATTGTATATATACATGTTAGCTTTCTTTCATAAACTTATAAGATACATTTTAACATTATAAAATATTACAATAGTCTGTTTTATGCATGAAAGTCTATCAGGACTTATACAGATTTTTTTTTCCTCATCAAGGTTGATGAAAAGTAAAAAATTCTGATGATTCTAATGCAAAATATAAACAATTACTTGGTGTGTGGGTCAATATGGCTGGTTGACAGGTAAATTCCATTGATAAAGTTCTTGTTATTAGCTATAGTTTTCAATTAATGTATATCTAAACCCTAAACTATGTTTCTTTAAGCAGTGTGGTAATTCTATCTGCTATAGATATTAAAAATACAAAGACAAGTAAAAAAAATTTTGTAATATAATCTGTATTTGTAATTTGCTATTGCTAATGTTTCTGATAACCAGATATTGTTAATATTTACATTTTGTCACTGATCAATATCCTCTTGCAATGTGTCTTTCTGTTGTGAAATGGCAAATATTTTTGTATTACCATATGAAGCTGACAGATACACCTAGAGTTGAAATATCTGTAATAATTTGCATTGCAATGCTTACATTTTCCTTTGTTGATAACACTAATGAATCTGTACCTATTTACTTTAAAGTACTGTGTGAGCTGCTTATCTTCCAGCTGATAATGAGCTTATGATGTACATTTCCTTTATTTCTTCCCACTGTTTGTCTTTGTTATTTTATCAGCAAGGTTTACTAAGGCGTTGGTAGATGTCAACAATGTGCAATCTTCCATTAGCTCAGTTGCATCTGATGGTACTTTTAGGGAAGTGATGGGTGGATGCTAATCTTAACTTGATGATGGTCCCTGTCACTTTGCACCAAGGTAAAGGGTAAACTGTATAATTCCACAGCAGGAACACAAAAATACTGATAACGGATGTAAAGACAGTGCTAAAGTAGCCATGTGTCAAACATGTTAGCAACATCTTCCTATGAGTAGTCTAAATCACTTGAATCTTCTTAATTTTGCGTCATCTTTAAAATGGTATGTATGACTTAAAGAGCAACATTTTAACCATAATCTGTAAATAAAAGTTAAAGTAGAAATGTAATATATTTCTGTGTAAATATGAATTTACTAATAATGGTTGTATATGCTTTATTAGATTTTTTCTTTAAGTGAACTAATTTTTACATTTTATTACTCTAGATATCTGGCTTTCATTCAAAAGGCATTAGCACCATGCTGGGGATAATACATTTAGCAAACATGAACTACTTACACACAATGCAAAACAAAACATTTGTTTGTGTGTGGGGGGGGGGGGGGGGGGGGGGGGCATGCAACAATATACAGTAATGCGCATTTGCGCAAAACTCCCATTAAACCTTCACTATCCGGCAATTCGAGACTGCAGAAAAATAGATTCGTTTAGGTGCTAATGCCTTTTTAAAGGCATTTTGAGGGGTTTAAGGGTCGTCTAGACCCTTGTTGTCCAGACTCCTGATTAACAGTCAACTACACTTATCCGGCAATAGGGAGTCCCACAGGTGCCGGATAATCGGGAGTTTACTGTATATATATATATATATATATATATATATATATATATTGATTTTGAGTAAATACAATTACCCATACAGGCTAAAGGTGGGCTTTTCTAAAGGGGAGAGACATTATACAATGTAAATATTTAAAAGACTCTTCATTTTGGATAAATATAAAGTATTTATCTCTAGTTTACATATTACAGTTTTTTTTTTTTTTTTACATATTACAGTTTGTAATATGTATTATTACTCGCAGGAATAAGATTTGATTTTGTGACTCTTCTGTTTTTTTAAATGTTTTTTTGCCAGTCCCTGTGATAGCTTAGTAATTATCCCTTCTCATTACAGTCTATATGTTCGCTTAGTAAAAATCTCCCCCCATGTTTCGGCTTAATGTAATTAAATGCCTTGTTTAGTCAGGAATAACAAACAGAAAAAAATAATCCTTAATTCAAAGTTTACATCACACTGAACACACATTTTTTGCAGATCGCTAATTAAGTTGACACATTACAAACATGGGGCCATTTTCAATTCGGAGCCCGCAATTCGATCACAGACGGACATATGTCTGCGGGTGTGTTGCAGGCTCCCGTTCGTCTCCGATTGCAATGCTATTCAATTCAGCAAGCCCGCAAATTGCGTTCCCAAAGCCGAAGCCGTAAACTATGCACTGGTTCGGAGCAGTTCATGGCTGGAACATGATCAAGCAAGCCGTAACCTTCCATTTGATATCAGCCAATGGAGACTGTCATTATTACAGCAGTAAAACATGGAGGTTATATGTCAATTAATTAGGTTCCGGGGTCCGATATACAATCAGACTTGCAAACCCGAAGAATACAGAATTATGAAATTCTTGAGACTGTTGTGCAATTAATTCTAATGTCTATCATTACTTTCCCTGTTATTTACAGGGCAGTATTGATTTTTTTTATTTGCATTTACAGTGCTACAAATAGTTGTTTAACTCCATTATGGGTTCTCTCTAGAACTCGAAGAATTTTCTCCTTCTTTTGCAATTTACTGGTGTGAAAAAAATTCCGGGCTTGGGGAAAGTGAGCAATTGAATAGCAATTTTAGCCTTGCGACCGTGAAAGATCAAAGGCTTCTGGAGGCTGTAAGTTACGAGTGTAACCATCGCAGAGTTTTCAAGACCATAACTCGAAAGCCGGTTGGAGCCCGCAAAAAGACGCCAATTGAATAGCAAAGTAGCTTGCGACCTCACTTACTGGCTCCTGGATCTCCCGAAACCTCAATTGAATGAGGCCCATGGTGATCAAATCTTACTAACATAAGGTTATCTGGGATGAAATGATTGTTTATATGTACAGATATATATAAAAAAAGAGTAATAGAGGAGTTTATGGGGCTTGTTGTTTACTGTGGCATATCACATTTGATCTATGTTTGGTCTTAAGTGTGACCTTATCAATGACGAGGGAAATATCTATCTGCAGCAATGCACTAGAATAAAATTGTTTGTTTTCAACAGGTCCCATTACTTTGTCATGTTCACTTAATAAGGTAGAGAACTAGGAAGAGTTGCTGCAGATGTGTGTGTGTGTGTATATATATATACACACACACACACACGTGTTGAATAAACACACACATAACAGGGATATAAAAAACTATACAGTTCTTCAGATGGTTCTTGAAGCTTCCATATGGGATGAAAACATGTTTCTGATATTGATATCGTAAGGTTTCTAATAAATCTGCCAGAATTGTAAGACAAAATATGAAAACATATTTAATGACTCGTTCTTTTAGTTGCTGAACAAACTTTGTTCTTTTACACAAGATGCATTTAACAATGAGCACAGACTATTCATGTAAAAAACAATGAAAAAAGTAAACCATATCACCGCTTAGGAGAATTATAGTCCTCTAAGTATTATGATTAAGGCAAGAAAGCATACTTCCACATTTACTCAGTATTCCCAGTTTATCGTGAGAAAACTAACACTGTGCTCTTGCCTAATTGTTTCAATGCCTTATTCTGCACAGTAAAACAGAAACCCCCCTTGAACCAGCAATTTACGTTTTCTTTTTACATCAGCGGGTCCATTGAGACTCACTGGAATCAGGCCAGAGTACAGGAAATGATCAGTGCATTCTCTGTTCTCTTCATATCTGTCATTAGGCAATTACTTCTGCTCCTTCCTTCCCCGTGTTGAATAATAAAGAACCCTGACTGTATTTGTGAGAACCTGCATTGCATTAAAAAAAATCAGACTTCTGTTCTCAAAATTAGATTGCACAAAACGTGCAGATGGGACGAGAAATGTATAATTATCATAATGTATAATAACATTTTACTCCCATTTGCAACTTTAGAAATATATATATATATATATATATATATATATATATATATATATATATATATACACATACAGTAAACTCCCCGTTATCCAGCACCCACAGGGATTGCCTATTGACAGATAAGTGTAGTTGCCGGTTGCTTGAGAGTCATTGTTTTCTGAAGTCTAATTAATCCTACACCCCCTAAAAACCCTTAAACTATCTATTAAACAGCTATTGCTATCTAATCTAAATAATTTAAAGCTAGAAAAACGACAGAAAAAAAGTTGACATTTAAAAATAATAATAATAATTGGATGCCGGTTGTGCCGGATAATGGCGATTAAGTGAGAGTTTTTGTCAATCAGGCAATGGAGGCAGGTGCCGGTTGCTTGAGAGTCTCAGTTGGTTGAGAGCCAGATAATCAGGATTTTACTGTATATATATATATATATATATATATATATATATATATATATATATATATATATATATTTCTTTTTTTTTTTTATAAATCGTTTTTTGTTTATATTTGTGGCAAAAACATGTTTTTGTTCTATAACATAAATAAATTAGTAATAATAATCTTGCAATACAACAGGTAATTGGTGGTTATTCATCTAATTCACCAAATTTGAGTTAAAAGGTGAAGTTAAAAGCTCAGTTGTCTGTGTCATTCTATGCAGCTTATTTTTCTAAAGACGTTTAGATGTTTTATAAAGAGTCTTTATAAAATGACACTGCCATATATTTATAAAAACAGGGTTGAAGTGCCATTAATTATCCCTATTTCTTTTTTTAAGGAGCTATATATTAAAAAGAGTAAAAGTTTATCCATGCTTGATATATAGCTCCAATAGCAAACACACGACATGGAAGTATTCTGTTTTATCCCTACTTTTGTCTCTGCTTGATAATTATTCCCCAGTGAGTGTACTGACCAACAGAATCAAAAGGACAGATAATAAAGCCACTTTATATGTTGTATCAATCTGAATTATCCTAGTTTCTAAAGCTTTACATTCTTGAAAACTGGTGTCAGCAGGAGCTGACCAACATTAGGGCCACATTTCTAGCTCCCATAAATAAGTAAGCCATGGAAAAGGGAAGTAAGCTTATGGGAAAAGATAATCTTATTTTGAATGTATTCCTTCCATCGCAGTTGCTAAACTAATCAAACATTTTCCAGCAAATATAGCCATTGGATTTTATGTGGAAAAACAAAAAATGTTATCCTAGGAATAGCATCTAGATTTTAATCAGTTGGCCAATTGTGAAGCATGTAGTGCAAAATGAATTATCAAGGTTAAAGTTCTGCATGACAGCATTTTGCATTAATGCACATTGAAATAATCAGTGTCTTTCAGCTAGAGGCAATTAAAGCTTTAAATCTGAAACAATCGTCTCTATACTATCGCTAACTTGCATGGATTCATGTGAATGAGAAGTGGCTTCAATTCACAGGTATTCTACACTGGCAGTAAATTGGCAGAGTCTGTCACCCTTTACCTGTTGTGCACTCTGTGACCCTGACATTTTCTCTGCTTTCCCACCAATTACTCTGTGCAGAAGGGAAAAAAGGTGCAGATTACCTGTGGGTCCAACACAGGATGTAGAGAACAAAGGGGCCATGGAATCCTCTGCATTTTGTTTGACAATCGAAAGAAGAGCGGACAAGAACAAATGTGGTTTGTAAGAGATTTCAAATCATGTTAGGTTAAGAGAGTGTAAAATGTAATTCCACATTAAGGGTAAAACTGGTGCATAAATACTATATTTTAATAATTTAATTTATATTCCAAAAGGTAAGCATTCGAATGTAAAAATTCAATTTAAGTTTAATAATTATCTTTATATATATATATATATATATATATATATATATATATTTTTTTTTTTATAATACAGGTTTCAGTTCATATACATCAGTATTTATTGTAATTTATAATATGGAATAATTATTTTTACAATTAATTTATTTTTCATAAATAAATAATTCAGTGTACAACACATCTGAAACAAGAACATTTTGTTTATGTTGTGATTTAAACGAAAAGCTTAAGCGAAAAATGAATAATTAATAGAAAAAATAAATAAGTAAAACAAGTTTGAAAACATTCAAACAGCTTACATAAAACTTCAATGAACTGGAGATAGTGCACCTTTACATCATTTTGTAATTGACTAATGAATCTATGGTGAGGTTCACAAAGGACTAGAAGCTCTAAAAGGAAGACCAGGACCTATAAATTAATAGATGTTACTCAAAATAATTTGTACAAAATGTAATGCATATAATAATAAGTTAACATTTATTTTAGGCTTCTGAAGATTTTATCAGAAGTTACGAAGGGCTCACTTTTTGCTACAGAAGTCATTAGAGTATTTTATTGGCTACTGTGACTATAACTGTATCAACCGGCTACCTATCTTTTTACAAATCAAATTAACCTTTTTTAATTGAAAACATAAATGCAACTATAGCAGGATACTTCAATGTACACTAAAATAGAAGCTTTGGAAAAAAACTAATATATTTGAAATATTGACAAAAAAAGGCCTTTTATGCAGCTTTAAGACTATCTATTTTGTAGAACAGTAACCTTTTAATATGTTAAAGTTTTAGACGGTGGGATTGGAGGGAATTTACTAAAGGATCACAGGGGCATTAACCCATTAACGTGCTATCCAGCATCTCAGATCATTGTGTGATTTACTAAAGGCTCTTTCTGCTAGAACAGCTAGCCTTGCATGAATGATTCCAAGTTATCATGAACAGGAGGTTTGATTGGAGAGCTAGGGCATGTTAAGGGCGTGTTATGTGTGGCATACTATGAAAACCCAAGTTCGCTAACTGTATTAAAGACAAAAATATATATTATCACTAAGTGAGAGGTAGCAGTGAATACATGGTGGAAAGATATAATGTTAGTGAGTGCCATGTTCTCTTCTCCAGAAAACAATTTGAGGGCCACATGGGAAGCTTCTAAGGGTGACTACAGATTAAAACTGGTATATACAGTAGACCCTCCACATTCGCAGGGGTTCCGTTCCTGGGGTCCCCGCAAATGAAAAAAAAACATGAATAATGAAAACATGAGTAAACTATGATTTTACCCATGTTTTGTCCCTTGGGAAAGGGCCTAGGGTTGGGTGGCACTCGTCTCGTGGGGAAATGCTGCATTTGGGCCATCCACTAGGTCCCAGGCGTCCTTGTCGGGCAAGGGGGTGGGGTTTAGAGTCCCCCTCTAGACCTCATTGCAGGACTCCCTGGCCACATCACGCGTGTTTACAGATTTAAACAAAAACGCGAATGTTGAATCTGTGAGTGTCAAACCCGCGAATGTAGAGGAAGACCAGTATTAAGTACCCCATTGTTAAACGGCATCTGAGCTGAATGGCCAGTAAATGCACTACACCAAACAATAAAATAATACATTGAAGAAGAAAACCTAAGTCAAAATCACTATTTCTATATAAAAAAAAAACATATGTATGCAGTGCTTTTGTAGGCAGGATAAATATACCTCTATGTGAATGAAAGCTAATGAGGACAGGTTTAATTGGTGTTATTTCTCATGAATGAGTCTTATTTCTTATTCCTATTGTCATTTGTATCTCATGAGTATATCCACCAGCCATGCAAAAATGGCCAGTATCTGAGCTACAGAAATCACCCAACACTATTCTAGAGCATTCTTTCTTTTTTTTTTCTCTCTCTGTTTGTATAATTATAATTAAAGGAACAGGGATTTTCAATTCAGCCTGCATAATCTGTTTACTGTTGTTTAGAAGTCAACATCCTTTGCCATGTGGGTCTTCACCTTCAGTGGGAAACAAAACAGACACTAATGGGATGCCTGAAATGTTAATTTCAACGACTTAAATAATGGGTGTGGCATTTAATTGTTATGTCAACAGCTATTCTTTGCTAATCTTTCATTATCTTATCTCTTCACTTAACCCTCTTTCGGAAGGGTCATATATTGAAATGCTTTGCTGGTCTGTCTTTTTGTGCACCAACAAAGAAAAAGCTTTATATATTATTTATGAAGAATTTAGGTTTGCTCCTTAAAATAGTAAAGTATTTCTGCACACAACTTACTGCGTTTCCCCAGAAAAAAATATTCTCTAACATTGACAAAGAATGTAAATATATTGTTTTAGATTTACAAATTTCATGTAAATATATGAAATGAAATGTGAAGTACCAGATACATTTTTAAAGATGATTCAATAGAAAATTCAGATGACTAAATATTTATGGACACATGAAGCTTATAAGAAGTAAAGACATGTATTTTCATTGCACCATGAGGAATTCCAAAATATTTTACATTGATTAAAACAAATAAAGTGGATAGTGGGGGATTTACTAAGTATCTTAAGTGGCTAGGATGTGCATCCCAGTATTTACTATGTACACTTTCCTATGGGTAAATAATTGCGATCATAGCCATACTCAACTCATCTAAGCCTCTTGAGATGCATGGTAAATTTCCAAAGTTTATTTTAAAAAATACACCATTTAGCGAAAAACAGTGAGTCAATTGTTGATTATATCGGTTATGATTTTTAAGCCTGTAATAATCTAACTTAAGATTTCTTTGAAACCTTTGTATACTTAACACTGCAAACCTATCAGGTTAGATCTGAAAATGTCCAAAAGGTTTTATCATAAAATGTTATAATCTCCTTAAGCCATATTTAATGAGTTAACAGTGTTTGGCCACAGTAGTTGAGCACACGCAGAAGCCTAACTATGCTAATGCCAAATAAATGTACAGTTGCATTAAAGCAGCTATTCCTACAACCAACTGCAAAATGTATCCTAATTACATAATTGTGAAACTACTCAAGGTCAGCGAGAGCAAAGCGCCAAAGCAAACCAAAGTACACATTAATGAATGTACATGCTGTCACAGGAGTGTGTTTGGTGGCCCACCCAATAGCACCACAAACAATTTATTTATAAAACATTTTTACCCATGTTTGGAGACATTAAATAGAATCCATTCACACATTACACATTTGACCTAACAATTATTGTAAAATATAAAAATGGAATTCAACATATAGATGAAAATATACAACTTCCAAAAATATTTTACTTTAAAACATTAAAGGAATTCAAGGACAATTGGACATATTGGAAGTATTGGGCAATTGGACATATTGGGTAGGAAGATTAACCACGGGGAAAACATGGAAACCTGTTTATATAAACTGCTGTATACAGAAATACAGTTTAAACTGTGTAAACCGAACCATTGAAGCTTCTCATGTATTAAAGCCTCCTGACTTAGATTGTGTCTTAGTTGTTATGAAGAAATGCAGTAATATTGTTTCCAAAATACTTTATTTTGAAGAAGCAATTCTCTAATTCTCACAAAAATATTAATACACCAGTTGAATTGAAATATTCATAACTTTAGGAATGTCCTCTTTCTTAAAATGAAAATGAGCATTCAAAGATAAACAGTAACTGATTGCATAAGATATTTCTGTTGGCAGGTGGTTGGCCATATTGATTCCTCCATCAGACTGAAACTCTTGGGGCCTCATTCAAATGTTATTTGGCCAATTGAATAGGGCTTCCTATAAGCACAGAGCATATTTTTTTTACAGACGTTTTTAGTTAGTGAACTTCTATTTAAAAGCAAGGTCTTCACTAACTAAAAACGTCTATAAAAAAATATGCTTTGTGCTTATATAGAGCCCTATTCAATTGCCAAATCGCATTTGAATGAGGCCCTTGGTTCTTTTTCTCAATTTTACTAGAGTATTTACCTAATGTGTGATGCTCAGTAATTGATCTAGACCTTTATATTGGAGCAGAAAGCTAATATACATGCTTACCACAAACATATACAATAGATGTTTATGCTGATATGCAAACATATACTTATTTACTACATTAGTAGATAAATTATGTTTATATTGCAATTTCACCTGCATTATAATGTAGTACTCGCAGAAATAATGGGAGGAATTTACTAAGAATTTTCTCACCTGAGATGAGGTGCAAAGGGCTATTTTTCTCCATAGGAAATCAAGAGGTGACTTATGACGCTTAGTAATTTCCCCCCAATGTGTATGTCAAGATAAATAAATATATACATTTTGTTATGTGTGCTTTATCTACATTTGCACAGTGAACTCATGCTGCCATTAATATTATTTACCAAAATTGCACGCACTACAAATTAAAAAGGTACTAATAACTAAATAATATTACTATAAAACACAGACTCCAAAAACACAAAAACTAAGTATCTTAGGAATCCAGGTGGTCTCTAGGGCTGCAAAAACTCAGTTTAGAATACCAAAAATTAATTTCAAGAAAAAATACATTCCAGCATTTGTGGTTTTGATTTCAGCAATGGTAGTCCTTCAGTCTCTATTCAAGTGCTCACCACAGATATGTACCATTCCCTGAGCTGACCAGTCACAGACCCACACAAAAGCAGAGAAGTGCCTGGAGCTATAAGAATAGCACCAAAGCATAGTAAGCACAGCTAATAGTATTATTTAATATATATATATATAAGGCTGCTTGCTTTAGCTGAAAAATATCATGGGAAAGGGTGGATTATGTTATGAGAGTCTGAGATTAATCAAATGGAGCTCCTAGGCAATATGTAAACATCTAAGGAAAGACCATACTTTAATTTACTATCACATATATAGTTCTCAGCAGCGCGGGCTTGCCAAAAAAACATTGGTAATGCAATGTTAACACTGTGTGTTCGCACAGCGAGCCCGCAGCAACTGCGACCGTTGCGAAGTAAGGGCTGCAGATACGGCCTGCAACAGTGGACCTCGCAAAGCGAGGGCTGCGATTGCGGCCAGGCAATGAGCGTCGAAGGCGCTCATTGCACTGGTGGGAGATGAGCGCCCCTACGACCAGCGGGACTACACATCAACAGAAATCTCAATTAGACAATTCCCAATGCGAGACCCGTAGCACTTTGAAAAAATACAGTGGAAAAATTACAGCCCGTAACACTTTGCAAAAAGGAAAGCGTGACTTACAAAAAGGAAATACGACCCGCGACACAAAAAAAATATGAAGTTAACGGCCGAACTGCGCACATACAAAAACAACAAAAATACAAAGAAAATAAAAAAAAACATCACACACACCACGGGGGGACAGCCAGGACGTCTGGGAGTTAGGTTGCACGATATTTTAAACACAATTTGATGAGTTTCGACACTACAAAATCGCCTAAGCAACAAAAATAAATGGCGGAATAAAAAACGAAAACGAGGCTACACGACCCCTAACCACGCAAAACACGCCAGGTACATAAGACTTTTACCCAGGAATGTACGAGGTACAAAATACACTATTAGGAAACACAGAAAATGCTCAAGACCCACGTAACACATACACAATCGCAGCCATTTTACAACACTAACTTGCAACTAATAACATTACCATTCTAAAATGGCGCCTATTTATACTGCACACTTGCAGTACACCTCAGGTCAGCAACAGTCCAAATGTACATTGTATGCTGCAGGAATGATTGTTAGCTCTTCAGGATATTGATTGCTGGATATATTAATTACAAATAGGTAAAGTATATTAATTTACTATTTAAT
This sequence comes from Discoglossus pictus, assembly GCA_027410445.1. NCBI lineage: Eukaryota > Metazoa > Chordata > Amphibia > Anura > Alytidae > Discoglossus > Discoglossus pictus. The sequence continues at coordinate 84,104,665 of CM050166.1, read as the reverse complement.
TAATTAATTAATAATTATAACAAAATATATTTATTAAAAAAAAAGAGCAGGAGAGAGGCTCGCAATGAGCGCCGAGGGTGCTCAGAGGAGCAAAAGTACACAAGGGGAGAGGTTCGCAATGAGCGCCAAAGGCGCTCAGCGCAGGGCTTGCAATGAGCGCCGAAGGTGCTCAGACGACCAAAAGTACACAAGGGGAGAGGCTCGCAATGAGAGCCAAAGGTGCTGAAAGCGAGGCTCACAATGAGCGCCGAAGGTACTCAGAGGACTAAAAGCCTTACATTGTGGGGCAAACAGCATTACCCGCCTTACAATTTTATTGCCGTCATTTTTTGACGGGCAAGTCGCTAGTATATGTAATAAAAAGGACATTGGGTACAACTTAAGAGGACAATTTCACTTGTTTACATAATAATATTAAGGTGTCTACATAATATCAGGATATCCATTCTTTTTAAATATATTAATATTGTTTTTTGCCATATACAGTTCTACGAAATACGCATTACAAATAAAGAATAATGATAATAATAATAGGACTAAATTATAACAGTAAGGTTCTTTCTCAGACATCCTGCTAAAACTGAAGTCTTATTTACAAAAGTGTGTGTAGAAGAAATTACTTCTTTGCCCACAGTAACATCAAAGGAATTGCTAGTGAGTCTTTCCTGATACAGAAATCAGGACACAATGACAGATTTTTCATAGAAAGAAGACAATCTTTGCACAGCAAATGTGTAGAAAAAGGTCAAAATCAATCAAAAGTTTAATACATTCATTTGTCAGGATGCTAGCCACCAAGCTGACTGACCAAGTTCGTAACATCATCATTTGCAATTGAACTGTCAACAGCTTATTACACCTTATGGTATATGAAATTCAGTTTGCACACTCCAATCAGAAAAAAAACTACAACTTTACAATGAAAAACTTTATTTTCATTTGTGCATTTTGTGATTATTGTACCCCTGAGCAAGCCAGACTCAGCCAACATATCAATCTCTCTTTAAATCAAGATGAGGTATCCAATCACTCCACACAATATGGGAAACCAAAAGATATCACCAGCTGGTTAAAATCAGACGTAACAGAACATTTATCATTTCAATCTGGTTGAAGTTTGTCTTATAAGTTTGTGGTTTACACTGCTATAAATATTATTTTTGATTTCAGTGAATAAATAGACTGTATATATACATATATCTATATAAAAACCATTAACTATTAAAACAGGTATGCAAACCATTAGCAAGATGTTTGGTTGACATATTTATTATAATGGTCAAAACTAAAGAAACATAATACATCTGGTGAATATATTGGTGGTAAGTTGAAAATGTTAACTTTTGAGAGCACAGTATTTAAGCTCATCATAAAACATCATCGCTTATCAGTTTTATTTATCTTCTTACTATAACTGTTTCATAGTTTATCTTATTTACCCAAGGTTTTCCTGGAGCAAATAGCATGAAAACAATTGATAAACTAAATTTGTTTTTTCGTTTCTTTCTTTTATTGATTTTGGTACAAAAATATATTAAATATCACTAAAGAATCAGCTAACATTACATATAATAAACACACATTTTTATCACAATGAGTTTAGTTCGCTATGCTTTGGTGGCATGCTGTAACAATAGGCCCAATCGCAAATTCCTCACTTTTCACTCTATTCCATTGTTAACAGTTTTCCAGAAAAGTGGAGTAACTCCTCCAAAAATATAAATATTTTACAACTGCACATTATTACACTCAGAATAGCTAACTCATTTCTATTATAATATAAACTGTTTAGAAATAATAGGATTCTTATAGCAAAAACACCTGTAATAAAGCAACAAAGTGGTGAAAGAGTTAGCATTTAATGATTCGTCAAAATAAAGGATCACAGTGTCTTTCATGTGCATCAATGCTCTATTTCCAATGGGGGGAAAATGTACATCCTCTCGCCCCGATACTTTACTAAATATAGCTTCACAGTCTCTGTTATAGTTTAGTAAATATCCCTCAGTATGCCAAATAACGTATAGCCTGCCATACATGATATAACATAAACAACCAATCTTTTCAACTTTACTGTAAGGTAAAATAGTATAGCACAATCTATATTTCTATTTACACTGAAACTACAAAAAACATTTAGATGCTTAACACTGTATTTATGAAGGATAAAAGCAAAATAATTTATTTGACCTTAACACAAAATAATATTTTGCTAGGATGAAAAAGATTTTTTTTTTTCTTAAACTGGTAAATTCAAATTAAAGTTTTCTGCTTGCTTCTCATGAGATCTACGTTGGCGACCAAAACAGAGTACTTTCCTTTAAATGCAGTAATTGAAATCCAAATAGCCATCCAAAAGAAATTATTGAATCAAAATACTCTTATTAATAAAAACATGATATTATTGCTGGGAGTCTATGTTTTTATAACCAAATAAGAAAAATGAATATGGCAAAAAAATTTAAATAATCTCAACTCAGAATGAAAAGAAACACTTTGCTGAGGAATGGAAAAAAAATAAAGCACATTTAAATTATTTGATTGCGATATAAGTTGCCAATTCATCTGCGAGTAGTTTCTTTACAGATGAAAAGAAATCAAAATATGGGACAGATGTTGAAGAAACCACATTTAAAGTCTGTCACATACTGGCATTTTTTAAATGATTTTGGCTCATCCATTAAATAAGGTGCATTTTACTTGATTTTGAAAAAGGAAACATCAGGAAATATTTAAAGGCCAATTGCTGCCAATTAACTTTGATCAGGAGAAGTTGTATTTGAATCTTTCAGATTCCTTCTTCTGTCTGAAATAACATACATTTCCAAAATCCAGCAAAACAGCAACTTGATGATTAATGCCTGTTGGCAGCCATACCACAAGCTTGCTTAACGATTGGGTTTTAAATAAACAGCTGTCTATATCCTGATGAAACTGAAATGTGGCTTGTTTCATGTTTTACAGTGAAAATATGGAATAAAGTGGCTTTCTTAATAAAGTGCGCTTGCTGTGTTAATATGCCAATCATATTGTGGCTACAGGCATTTAAGAGAAAAAGAAATAGAAGAACTGAGTAAACTATTGCAGTAAATATTGATTCTTAATAACGCATAGTGTGACTTGATATACCACATCTAACAGTATTACTCTGTGGAAGGACACAGGCTCAATGTTCTTTCAAAGATGCACGTGTAAAAATCCTCATAGTTAATCAGGTGTTTGCTGCCCACTAAAATATACACATTTCAGATCTGTACCCTTTAATTATTTGAAGCCATATGAAAAAAAACAATTTTGACACCAATATTATTTAGAACGTTAAATCAATGGGGGAATTTACTAAGCATCTTAAGTGCATCTCATCTTATCTCATGTCCCCCCTTGATTTACTATTAATTTTACTATGTGGTAAAACAAAGACTACAGCCCTTCTAATCTCATCTCAGGCTAGAACATGCTTAGTGCATTCCACACAGCACCTCCATATACAAAGGGTTTTGCCCTGAAATGAAGATTGCATATCAGAGTTGAAAGCCTGCCCGTGTGATTTTTTTTCAGGGAACCTGGATCAGTTCAGGGTGAATTTTGCCCAAACTAGAAGAGGTGAGAAGCAGGTTCTAGACTCAAGCTAGGTCAGCTTCAACATAAAACCAAGTAATTATGTGGTGTCAGTTTCCTTTTACGTATTCAAAAAAATACATGGTAGAGCTAGTTGAAATACTCAAATTTTGAGTGCATTATTAACTCAACAAAAGATAACATATAAAGCATACCATATTTTTTTTATGCTATAACATTTAATTCCACAATTTGAAGTACACACAATCAAAGCTATAAATGCATAAATAACAGCTTGCACTTACCTCTAAATCATTGAAAAATAAATGTGTATCTGCTAAGTTGAAAATCATTTCCTCCATTCGAAGTCCAAGCGATACTGAAGTTGGTGGATCCTTAATAAAATAAAAATTGAATTAATTGATCATAATGATCACCAAGTATTAAGTGTTAATAAGTCAAATTGAAAATAGTAATCACATTAGATGAAATGAAGCTACTTTCTTGGGCATAAGGAAAGATCAAGTCCATTGAACAGGCTAACATTTTCACTATAAACGGAATGTCACAGAATACATAACTTTATTTTTAGCAGAGTCGGAGCCCCACAACCATGCTCCCTTAATCAAATTTATTTTACAGGTTATTGATATGTCAAGTAGACCAAAGATCTGAACAATATCTGTAGAGTTGCCAATGTTATACAATAGAGGCCACCCACGGAGACGAAGGTCTTTTGTTTGAGATTACTTTATGTTCTCTGAAGAAATTGCCGTATCAACTAGCTCCTTGCTGAGCTAATAAAATAAAAAAACAGTATCCAGAGTCATGGTTACTAAATATATTGCAGATGTTTGTCTTGTTTTCATTTGTATAATGCTTTCAGGATTTTTTACATATCAAACATATGCACTGAGCTATACATATATTTACTGGATTATATATTTGGCAGTTGTTAAAAAAGAAAGTAAGGAGTTACAAATTTGTTTAGAATATCCATTTTTTACTACTTGGAAAATATTTTTAGGCAAATTAGTTTGATAGGTTTTTGGCTATAGTGCAAGTTGTGCCTTTATGGCAGAATTTTTTTTAAAAATCCATGCAGTACAATTAATTAAATATGAAAGTTTTCTAATTTCATTCCCATGTCATAGCTTTAATAATACAAATACATTTTATTTGATTAATAATAAAGTTTGTTTTATTTTATTAACTAACACCACAAAATATAGGTAAATATATCCCATATGACAATATAGGCATATAGACCAATGTAAGTATTCATACCTATGTGAATTAAAAATGGTAAATGTGAAAAGAAAAAAAGAACATTTTATTTGATTAAAGTCGGAGTAGACTTAAATTCCAAATTATTAATCATAGGCAACATTTTGAATATTTGACACCACTACAGATTTAATTTAACATCTTAGAAGCCAACTATGACAATTAATATTTTGAACACATTTAGAAAAATACAGATTTCTATATAGTTAAGTACATTGGACCATTTTTCTTAGTATTTAATAATAATGTTTTACAAAATATTATCTGCTATATCACTGCTAGGGAAATTCACCTGTTTACAACATGTAAATATTACTTGAAATCTCTTCTTGTCACAACTGCTTCCGCTGCCTATCCATAATGTCTACTGGAAATTGAATTTAATTTCCATTACATTAATGTTTTGTTTCTCATTACCAAACATAGAATCGTTGTTCTAAAAACAAATCACAGTTTCTTTTTGACTTCATGTGTTGTTGTAATGCTCATGTATTCTTCATGTTCCAAAACAATTATATATTGCTCTTGGAAAAGGCTTGGACATTTGTAAAATTATGAAATTATAATTCACACAAACACACATGGGCAAAAACACATATAAAAACACACACACAAGTATACTTTACTTAACATTATCATGTATTAGCAGCGCCTTTTTTTGAGCTTTTGACCCCCCCCCAAAAAACAAACAAACAACAAAAATGTTTTGCTTATTAGCTGACACGTAAAATACAATCCTTGTTACTGAGGTAGTACCTCTATACTCCCTTGGATGTTTTGGTAGCTAATATAAAAAAACAACAAACAAGTAAAAGTTTTCTAATCTACGAATCAGAGTTCAAATACAGAATTAAAATACAAATATGTACAACTTCTTGATTGTTATTTATAGCTGCCTCTCTGCTTTTTTTTTTTTTACTAAACTCTATAATATTGTTACACAAGGATCTGTTCATCATTACATATGATAAATACAAAAGATTCTTAGAAAAACTCTAGAGAATACACGCTAATGAAATGCTAAAAAATGCTAGAAACACAATATTTAATTTAGTAAGTTTAATCATTTACTCAATAACAATTATTTTTAAAGAAGTTAACAAAAAATGACAATGTCTTGCTGTAATAAAGTCTTATAATTGATTTTGAATTTACCTATTGTAAAGATTTCGTTTTTGTAATCACTTTGGGGCCAGTGCTTATGTAGTACTTTAGAGTTTGTCCAGCTGTCTCAAACTATCATTGCTATCAATGGGGTGTCAACATACATCCACTTTCCAAGACCAATCAAGAAGCAGTTGGCTTGAAACATCAGAGTGGTAAGAAATGTAAAAGTGGCTCAGATTTCAATTAATGTAATGATAAGCATAGCAGCTAAAACAAGATGCAACTAAAACTATATTTTACAGAAAAAAGTAAACAAATAATATATATATATATTTTTTTGCTCTTGCAGTGAAATCTTGATGATGCCTAATCATGAAACTTGAAGGGGGTGGGGATACAGTGCAATAAAAACAGGCCATGTGGAATATTTGAAGCCTTTTATGTATTCATTAAGCAATGATTCTCATCTTCTAAGCTATTCCTACAGTTCTGTGTTGGGTGTATTGTTTATTGCAATGCCATTCACAGTATTTACAAAGCATGTTTTTTTTTCTCTCACAAATAGCCCTGCTAATATATTATAAAACTTTACAATCATGATGATACCCAATAGTAACCTGAAACCAACCATCTCAGGTCAGCTTGCAATTTACTAACATGGTAACTGCTAGCCACACGCTGGTCATCATTAGTTATCATGAACATATCTTGCTGTTAACTACCCGCAAAGCTGATACTAAGCATTGCGTGTTTCATCCCCACAATATAAGTATATTTTATATTTAAACAAGATTATATTACCAATATTCAACCATTAACATACAACATAAGTGGTTAAATATAACACGAAAATTAAGTTGACACAACTGATGTTTATAGTTTTTTTAAATTAATTTCGGTCTATGTAAATATAAAATATTAATACACGTTATGATTTTTTTTTTATATTTTCATATATACCGTATTTATATTAGTAAAAACACAGTACATTTGGGTTCACATTTGAATGTCTAAAAAATAAGTTAAAAAATGTATTTCCTGATCAGAATTCCAAGAAATACAGTTATTGCACTGCACTCTGGAAAACTGGGCAGGGACATGCAAATGAGCCCACTATGCATTTTCATTCTTTAATTAAAAAAACGCTATTTAGCACAACATCTTTAGTTTATAGTAGGCAATAGAGCGATAGAAGCCCTCCACTGTACAGAATACAGTAAATAAATAGTATATTTGTGTTCACATTTGAATCTCTAATAATAAGTCAAAATGTATTTCCTGCCCTGAAATCCATAAAATACAGTTATAAGGCAATGCATGACTGTTATCTAGGCATGCATTGTCAACTGCACAATAAAAACATGTCAGTTCTTTACGATTAACTGGAAAAAATAGGTTCACAATTTACTAATCAAGCTAATGTAATAGAGAACTTGAAAAATGGATTTCATTATTAAACTCAACATTTTCATAAGTAAAGGATCAGAACTCAGAAACCTTGTCAGTAAGACTTAGATGTTTAAATAATTTGACAGCTGCCAAAAATCCAAAGGCTGTACTGAGTTATGTAATACCCAAGATAATTAATTTCTACCTACGGAAGTATGGATTATCCAGAATTAGTAACAGTTATGAATTTTACCAGTTAAGTGTTTCAAGAATTTATTTTATTGCTTCAATTCTTCAAACATTTCAAACCTTCCAGAAATATTCATAATCATAGGTATATTTGTAAAACAAAATACTACTTTACAACCTTTTTATTTCTGTTTGTGGAACAACTATATTTAATCACAGAAACTTCTGAAACTGTAAAAAGTCAAGTGGTGAAATATCTCAAGAACTTTTTGTGCAATATAAAACTTTATGGAACATTTATACTGTAAAATTTAGAACTGTTAATAATTCTGGATAAGCCATACTTCCTCAGGTATAAATAGGCTCTTTATTGTGATGTAAAAAGGAATGCATGGAAAGGGTGGTGTAAATCTAAACAATTTCCAAACACCAAATCCCTATAGCAATCTGTGGTTACCAAACATTTGGCAAATCTTGACAAAAAAGAAAAATACTGATGTGTCATTGTATTTTACTTGGTTAGATTCCCTGTTTTACTGTGAGAATATTGCATATTCTAGCCCAATTTAAAATAAAATAGAAACTGTGTAAATTATGTAAAGGTACCCCAACACCACAAGTTCTGCTTCACTAAAATGCTGTTCTGTATAGTAATAAACCACTGCTAGTTAGTTTCTAGAACATTGATGGTCAACCCATTCATCCAAATAGTTTCATATGCATCAGCAAAGTCTTAAAAAAAGATAGCACAAAACATTTAACCCTTTACTTTATTACAGCTCTAAAATGGTAACATTTCTTGTGAGAATACACTAGAGTAATGGGGCATTCATGAACAGATAGTGTGTGTGTGTGTAAGGGGGGGGGGGGGGGGGGTTATTAAGCATTTTCTCACCTAAGATCTGGTGAGAAAGGCTGAAATGAGGAATGTTTTTACCCAAAACAAATAGATCATCGTAAATTAAGGGATGATGTGAGGTGCACTTGAGATGCTCAGTAAAATCCTCCAAGTGAGTTTAAGTGGTTTGAACATATCACAAAGATGATATGCTAATTGTGGAAATAGGAAGTGGAATATATGCATTGGTAGTGGGACACTATTCTTCTAATCCAGAAAACAAGAAAATGGAAGCCTCTATGAGCCCTCTACTGTTAGTGTTTCCTACAGAAGACTAAAGGGAATCAAGAACTCATATAAAGTGAAACTTCCCCATTCCCCCACAGACAGAAAAAGAATATGCTTTACTGTCTTGTAGCAATGAGTGTTAGATATGGGCAGTATATTCCCAGAAGCAAGAAAATGCATTGCACAGAACCAATGATAAACAGTGCTACCAATTTCCAAATCTTTGGAGGGGGGGGGACTAGGTGCCATTTAGTAAAAAGTATATTTTTCCGCAAATTGTTACTTCCTCACCAGATATTACCCTTACTCCTTAAAAGGCCACTGAAGTCAATGAACCGCTTATAAATACAGATAAAGCAGTGTTTTTTTTTTTAAATTATGCCTTTTTTGCCCACGGGAACTCCCTATTGCTGGATAAGTGTAGTTGCTGGTTAATTGGGAGTCCCCGAATTTAAGGGAATTTAAACCCCTCAAAACGCCTTTAAAAAGGCATTAGTCCCTAAACTGGGCCATTTTGGACCAGAAAAAACAAATAGGAAAAAAGTTAGTTTTTTTTTGTGCAGTCTCGAACTGCTGAATAGTGCCGCATAGTGCTGGTTTAGAGGGAGTTTTTTGAAAATAGGGAATTGATGCCGGTTGCTTGAGAGTCCCAGTTATTTGGGTGCCGGATAACCGGTATTCTACTGTATATATATATATATATCTTTATAGGCATCTGATATTCCTTAAAGCCATCCTCCGGATGCCTGAATTAGTAATAATCAGGAGTATGTACCAGCTGCAGCCAGTAGCTGGCTGTGACTGACAGCTCTGTCAGTTAGACTCTCCCAGCACAGTGGTGATGTCACTGCTGGAGGAAGTCCTAGCCTTGTCTCGTTCCTCAGAGTCTGACTAGATGAGTCAGAATGCTCCTACTTACAACATACTGTGTCCTGTTTACAGTCTTCGTCTGCATATGTTGCAGATGACAAAACCCAAAATAAGCACGGTTTATTTTATTTTAGGGAGTAAAACAGAGTTAATAAGTGCTTCCTATTAAAATGAAATACATAAAAATAAATAAATAGATACATAGGTATATATGATAAGAAACCTAGTAAAATACAGGAACCTTCCATATCCCTTTAAATATACTATCCATATACAAAACTATTTAATTGCATATAAACTTGTCTGATAGCACTGACACCTTGGCCCTCATTCAATTGCAATTTGGCAAATTGAATAGGGCTCTAAATAAGCACATAACATATATTTTTTAAATAAGTTTTAATTTAGTGAGCATCTATCCAAAAGCAAGGTTTTCACTAACTAAAAACTTAAAAAAAAAAATGCTATGTGCTTATTTAGAGCCCTATTCAATTGGCCGAATTGCAATTGAATGAGGCCCCTTGTGTCCCATTAATTACTGGTAGCTGTTCTGAAGTCAGACATACTGAGGGCATTATGCTTGCCCTTCACTTATCATTCTCCCAGCTGGGAGGATGAAATCAGATACCGTAGTAAAGACACTCTAAAATCTGCAGCAACCAAAGAAGAAAGGGAAAGAGACATTGTTGTGGGGGGAAATAAAGGTTGACGATTTTCAAGATAATACATCCCATAATACTGGGAGAAATTTACTAAGCATCTCAAGTAGGTGAGGTGTGCTTTTCGTGTATTTACTATGCTCTATTTCCTTTTGGGGAAAATTACATCACAGTTCTAGTTTATTAATCTCAGCTACTTGGGATGGTTAGTACCCCCCCCCCCCCCCCCCCCCCCCCCACACACACAACCACAACCACCACCACACACTAATTTAAAGCTCAAATTCTAAGGTGTAATGTAAGGAATACGATTTTATATTATGAAACAATGTTTGTTTGATTCACAAGTGACAGGTTGTATTATTATTATTCTTTATTTATAAAGCGTAATTTCTTGTAGCACTCTTTAAGCAGAGAGTGGGGAATGAGAGAACAAAGAGCAATTGTAACATTAACTGGATAACATTAAAAAAGACACAAAGTTAATTTGCTCTCACTGGCCCAGAAGCAGACCCCTGGCATCTTTCACTGCAACAACAGCTCCCTGGAAATGTAAATATTCCTCTCACACACAACTTTAACCAATATATCATTGATCTCTCCAGGTTCCTGTAGTAATGATTAAGAAGTAGATGTATGACTTTTTTTTCCTGCTTTTCAATCAATTTGTTTTTGTTTGTGCATTGTACATTTCTCCTTTATGTTTGCACTCACCCTTCCATATCTGTTCGCATAGGATCCAGTCAATAACGAATGAAAAACAATGATAGTCTCGTCCAAATCCCAAATAAATACTCTCTGTAAACAAAGTCAATATCACCATATATTAGCTAGTGAAAAAAATATAACCAGATTAATATACTTATACAACTTCTTGTTTTGCTTCATGTAATTTTCTATTATTGTTGATTCTAATTAAAATACATTGAACATATTTGGAAACATGCATAATAAACAATATCCAGTATTTCTCAAACTAGTATGTTATCTCATATGAGACAATATCAGTTGTTCCTATGTAAAAATGCAAACAGAGCAATGGGAAATGTTTGAGAGCATCAACATATACCAATATTTTTTCCCAGTTTCAAGGCAAATTTGTTTATGCATTAGGATGATTTTCAAATCCATTAACTTTGTTTCTAATTAAGAATCAAGCAATTTTTAACCTTTTAAAAATGTCAATTTGGCTATCAGATATTACTTTTAATTTTTATTAGACTCATTTTTCTATATTACGTACTTCAAGGTCAGAGTCTGGTGGTGGAGAAGGGTTATTGTTTCTTCTTCCTCGACCGCGTGATTTTCCATCTGAAGCACGCCGCAATCGATCTGAATCTGAATCTTTAATAGGTGTTGATGGACTATGGATTGTGCTATATTCTGATTAAATAAAGAAAAAAAGGAAAAAGGAAACCATTAATATAGTTTAGATGTTTTATGTTTACAACTTAAACAAGCATATATTAATAAGAGTCAATAGCCCTAAATGATTGTCCATATCAGTGATGTATTTAGATTTCTTAAATATATATATATAATTAATTTATAGATCAAAAAGTGTATTTCCTTTAAGAATGGAAACTCGAATTATAGAAAATGTATTTATAAAGTTTCAACATTTTACACAGTGCTACAAGGGAAATACAGTGAGTTTGTAAGTTTTATCCATCAGCACATTGTCCAGGCCACTGGTAGAATCATATTTTAACCCAAATACATAGGAATTCATACATACTTAATTGCCCATCATTGGATAACTCTTGGAGATTTACAATTTTAGTACATACACCCACAACATTACATAAAAATGCAAAGATTTGCCAAGAATTCCTCAACACTTCACCCTTTAATACATCTGGTTCAGGTAATTCTCCATATATGCATTATCATGACTTACTCATTGTAATAAAAATAATTTGTAAAGTAACATATAACAAGGCTTTTTGAAATCCTCCATATATTTGTTTTACAGGGCGAGCTTGCATTAATGTAGATACAAATAGCAACAACTTGATCCAAGAAAAAAAACCTTTAGACTCAATGAAGATTGTTTGGCAGGGGGCTGGATAACTCTTAATAAATATAAGCATACTAGGAAATTGCCCATCAAAAATGATGGGATTAAAATTGTAAGGCTGGCAATGCTGTTTGCCACACAATGTGAGGCTTTTGCTCCTCTGAGCACCTTTGGCGCTCATCACGAGCCCCTCCCCCGTATACTTCAACTTTCCTGGTTTGCACGGATCACCTTCAGCGCTCATCATGAGCCCCAAGCTGACCGCCTTTAGCGCTCATCGCGGGGTTCTCAATGAGCGCCTGTGGCACTCATTGCAAGCCTCTTCCGCTCGCGAAGGCATTCATTGCGATCCTTTCCTCCCACCTACTGTACGGTCTGCTCATTGCAGGTTTCGTTAACCTGCAAGATTTGTGCTTGGGAATGCCATGTGCCTCTTTCCACCATCTCCACTGTCGTTTCCCTGTGTCTTTCTCCTCTGTGTGTCTGCTGAATGTTTGCATGGCACGCCGTGACTGCCGTTGGTTTTATTTTCTAATTCCCGAGTGCCTGGTGTTGTTGGTGTCTGTTACTGTCTTTGCCGTTGTGTATTTTCTAAGTCTCGTGTGCCTGGCTTTTCTCAGCCTCGTTTTCATCTAGTTTCTGAATTTTTATGTTTTTCCTCCGCCATTTTTTCCTCAGTTAGCTAAAATTGTATTGACGAAAAAAATCGAACTCAAATTCGATTGCAACCTCACTCCCAGGCTTCCTGGCTTTCCCCCTGTGCTGTGTGTGAGTGTGTTATTATTTTTGTTAAATTATTTTGTTTGTTTTTCATGTTTTTAGAGTTACGCGCTCCGGGCGCAGTTGCGAACTTCGCAGTCGCATTCCTTAACTGCTTGCCTCGCTTTGCGAGGCTCGCAGTCGGGTGAAATTGCTCCCCGCCTAAGTCCTGCGTGCCTCAACTGCTCGCCTCGGCCTTCGGCGCTCAGTGCAGCCTAAGTCCCGAATGGTCAATGGCTCACCACGCTTTGCGACCCTCGCAAAGTGTGACCAACATTGTAAGCGTTCCCCACACTGACAACTATATATGTGATTAATGTGTGCTAGACAACAGGAGTAAGTGCTTTATCCAAGCAGGTCTGCTATTCTGGTTCCAATAACTTACCTACCGGTTTAATGACTATAACAAGAGAATCTCAGAAAAAATACCACTCATTACTGTTTTTGCGTGGCTAAAGGCTCTGAGGGTTTTATATGTATTATTTTAAGTTTAAAAAATACAAAAAAAAATACAGTATGATAAAACTGTTTATTGTATCCAGTAATGCCTCTTAAAATGCAGCCCTTTTTAAATGTGGTTTTTGGCAATCCAGAAAGCCGCACTATTCTCTACATATATCAGGTTTTTAGTGGTATTTATATTTTGATATTAATCACGGTAACACCTTGGAAGTGGTGTAACAAGCTGTGTACATTTATTCTGTGCACTGTGCTAAAATTATATTAAGGGATGTGACAAAATGCATCTGAGAATCTTTTACATCTATAAAAAAAGGTTTTGCTGGCAAGAACAGAAAAATGCTTCAAACAACAATCAGGTCCTCGATTTTACGAGACAAGTCTGCAGATTTGCCAATGGGAGATCACAAGAAATGAATTCTCTTGTTTAAAAGGTCTAACATTATACGCAGCTATTCTGCAAGCCAAGTTTGTTCTTCTACTGTTTCTGCATCAATAAAATGTATGATATTTTGAGCATAGGTCTAGATTTAATATTAAAGCAGGAGTAGAAAAATCACAGCAGCAGGGGAACTGAAACTCCTAGATATTGTACTTCTGGCTCCTAAATATTTTTTTTAAATATAATGAATCTTTTTGAAGGACTCACTCTAAGTATCATGGTAACATCTTGTATGGCTCTCATAAAAAGTAGTAGATATTTTTGTCCACTCATAAAAAAACTGTTGATGATAATTTGCATAACTAAACATGATAACAGATTAAATGTTTTTACAAAGCGAATAAGGTAAACAAAACCTTTATATAGGACCACAGAGGCCCATTAAATACATTGAAGAGGTAGGGTTTTAGTTGCAAATTTGCAGATTGCTTATGCTACCCATATCTCATTTAGACATTTCCACACTTAGACCACTTCTAGGTCTCACCATGTGAATGACATCACTAATGCAAGTACATAACATTTGGATTAGGTTTGAGTGGGACTTTCCTATCTGATTATGCTAGAATAAATAAATGTGTCATTTTGGTCTCTCAACTATTCTCCATGAAATCCACCTGTGGATTAAATGCTACATAAAAATAAGCACCAAGCAATCTTTCTGCTATAGATATACAAACAGATCCCCTCACTGAAACATACGTTTTGCTTTAAGCTCTTGAACACTGGAATGAGAAACCTCTGATGCCACAAGAGTCTTGTTTCACATTCAAGCTTCTGAGCACTTATTACGGAATGTACGTTTTTTCACAGCCAAGTGCACCACAGACTTTCAACATATTCATGTAAACACAGTAGAAATACAAGCAAGTTCCATTTAATTGTGAGTTTAATTAAACAGTTTCATACGGACTAAAATAGAGGATAAGCTACCGGTATATTATTTTTATCCCAGAAAACCAGCAGAAAAACAGTATATATTTGTGACAACTGGTATCATATTGTATTTTTTTACAGTTGTTGGCTTTGTCACAATAGCGCTTGTACCCGGGTTATTTAGACAGGAATGTAGTGTTTTATCCACCTATTTACATAGCGCTGGAAGGGCAACACAGAATAATCTGTCTGATACCTTTCCAGGAAAGACATGGTAACTCATTAGAAGCCTCTATTTTCATTCCACTCTGCTAACCGCATTATAACTAATTTACACATGGAATTATGCACATTTTGTAAAAGAAACATTAGCATTTATTTAAGAAAGACATTCTTGCAATTATTTTGCTTGCCTGACTTTTTAGTTTCCTTTTAGGTCATTAATTTTCAGACATTACACTGCAGAAACAGCCCTTACTATACACAGATTAATATAATATACAGACGTATTATTCAATATCAAAGAAACATAGAACTGAATAGCCAATTTAAACTGTCTTTACTTGTCTGCACATTCTACTATCTATCTAAAATCATACACTTAAAGGCATGCTGTTGTACCATATGTTCAGATCTCTATTTTAATGAGCTAGAATTAATAGACAAAATATTTTCATCAAGTTAAAAAAATGTAATTGTTTATTTTTACACATATTAAATATAATTATAAGTAGTGTTCTCTACTTTTTTCTTGTAATGTTCTTCCTATCTATCAAGAATTAACTTCTAATATTTCATCATACTTGAAGGGCAGATAAACAGTCAGCTATCTGTGTTATAAAATGGCAATTCACTGACAAAGAGGTAATTCCAGCCTCTAAGGTAGACACCTACTTTAGAAAACTATACTACTTTTGTAGATAGGGGAAGGCCTAATAAGGCAACAATGGAAGTAGCCAAGCACTGACTCTTTAGCAGCACAGGAATCCTATGAAGTATTTTCAGCAATGATAAAGTTAAATTACTAGATTAAATAAAAGTGGATGCAGGTGCAGTGGTTTTCCAGACAGAAAGTTGTTCTGCTCGTAAAGTACTCTTTATTCGGAAAGAGAACTTTTAGTCACTTATCATTGTTGTCACTAGAAGGATTGGCAGCACGTACATAAGGCACGCAGTGCTACAGTTGGTCTTGGCTGTGCCTGGAATCAAACAGGGGATTAAAATACTCACAGCATTTCTATTTTATAATACACTTGCCACCGACTCATGAGAAACAGCTAAGCCAGCTTTCCTGAACTCCCATCCTATTAAGAAAAGCAGAGCTGCGAGTGGCAGAATGCATGGTGTTGGGAACTCAAAACCAGGCCCAAGTCAGCTGTTTCTCATGACTGGGAGTCAGGTGTTATTAACCCTATTTTACAAGCTCTGTTTCCTGAAAACTAACCAATCTGAGCACAAATCCTGGTATGCATGTGTCTCGAAAGCAACTTTGCAGCTGTGCCCTCATTTACAAGTTGTATGAACATGCATCCCTGCTGAGTATCTAAACAAATTATTTATATTTTTGGCACACAGTGTTCTTATTTCATAAGTTGTATCTTGCAGAAACTTTTTTCCATATATACATGAAATCATTATACATTATACCCTATTTGTTTCAACACAAAAAAGGGATAAAACACAGAAAATGATCAAATTATAGCTATACAAAAGCTGGTGATCTATCTTTAGCGCTGAATAAAAGCATTGTGATCTATATTGAATATACAATAATATAATTACTAGCAAATCTACCAGTCACAGTTATAAACCAACAATTGAAGTATTTTACATCTCACTAGGAATCACAACTTACTAAAGCTAATTGCTGTGCAACATTATATTCATGAAGTGTTCAGATAACTGGAATAATCAGCTTAAGTATAGAATTCACATGTTTCTTTGATTTATATTAGAAGTAAATTTTTTTAATTTTAGCAACAATTACATTTAATTTAAAGTAATTCATTCTAACAATACCAAACAACAAAAATGCTAGCTTTTGTTAATGAATAAATACAGTATAAAGCTGAATTTCATAGAACAGTTTGAACCGACTACCATTTGTCATACAAAGGCTACTTTACTCAAACACTCTGCATTTACTAGAACTTGTAAAGCTATATTAAGGACAGATTAGGATTCATGTAAAGTAAACTCTCTATGACTATGGCCATGCAAACTCAAACATCATTTAACAGTTATGTTTATAGGACAGTCTGGATCTAGTCTAATTTGTCCTACCAATCTACTTTACATAAACCACAATCTGTCCTTACTACAGTTTGTAAAGGTCTGAGTAAGGAGACTTGGAGCACCCTAACTCAAAGCATTCATTGAACTTCTATGTTTGTTTAAGCAACTTGGAATACAATATCCTAACACCAACCTTGCCATATTTCTCACCTAAAATAGCATCAGCTGGACCCTGATCACATTTTGTGTCATATTAATATTCTGTTAACCTACATTTGCATAAATAATGCTTAAAATAAAAAGTAAGTATTGGTTAATGACCATACAAATATACAACATCACAAAATAACTGTAAAAAGCTGGGTATTCATTTTGCTTCCACTTAATAGTGCACACATCACTATTTTCATTAAAAAGTGTTCTTTATTGTTGGCCACTATAACGATAATAGGAGAGCATAGTCTATTTCTGAACTGTGCACTTACGAACAATCAGACTATATCAAATACCTGCACTAGTTTCAATACTCAGTAACACACACATATATTCTAAATAGAATAAATATATCACACCTAGTAAAAAAATGCTACTGGGGGCAAAATAAAACAAATGGAATTACCTGTGGAAGGATCTGTGACAGCTTGGCTGGTGATACCAGATGGTGGTTCTTGGAGCTGGTATGTAGCAGTAGTTGAAGGGGTAGTCGGGCTGGTGCTACTGCTTGTCATGTAATGTGAAGGATACGGTGAGCTATTATAATACTGTGCATATTGACCCTGGCCAAAGCCTGGATAAGATGGATATTCCTACCACACAAAAAGCAACATAAGATTTTTTTGTCAAACATGGTGCTACTTTATAGTATGCATTCCAAAACATAACTGCAAACATATGTGAAATTTTCAGCATCATACTCCCCACATGGAAAATATTGGCTGGCTTGTCAGTGCATATAAATAGATAACTGTACTGGATTTCAGGATTTATTTGTAACACAGATGTATATATTAAATAGGATCTAATATGTACATGATATTAAATGATAGTACAAATGTCTATGCCAGATATATAACCTCATCATTACTGTGAGTTGAAGAAACATTTACGGCTATCTCCGCTTCAACTAACCAAATTAAACATGCTTGGGTCTAAAGTATAACAAGCAGAACAATGAATTCAGTGGAAGAACAACTTGAGGCCAAAGGATAGGGTAAAAAATGAAAACTTGGAAGACATAAAACAGCACTTTAGCGTATCTGAAATATTCTTGTTTCTCATACATTTACCTGCTGGGAACTATTAAATCCAGTTGAATTTGTGAGTGAATTACTTCCTGTGTAGATGCCTGATGCAGTGGTAAAACTGCTCCCTGAAATGAAATGAGAAAATGATTCAAATTACTAAAATGTGCATGCTCAGACCTCCCAGATTGCAGTATCAATAGGCTCCATGTGTATATCACAAAACATGAGGAGAGTTGCAAAGATATGTTTAAATTCAAGAAGGAAACTATTTACATATGTCAAGGTGCAATTTGTAAGGACTACTGGTTTTAGACATTCAGTTTAAACTGGGCTCCTAGTCCTTTAGTTGATTGATTCAATTTGTTATAACCATTTAAGTATATTTTTCATTTTCTTTCCTTTATGATTTGTTACATAGAAATGGATTCAGTGCATTTAAGAAATCATAATATTTCAGAAAAAGTACAGAACATATGTCATATATACTTGGAATTGCTACAAATTAAGCACATCAAAATAAAGACATTTATGGTGGGGATAAGATATAAGGTTGAGTTACTATGACTTAATAAAAACGAAGACAGGGTAGACATACTGTGATCAAAATGCAGTAATAGTGTGGCCTGTGTAAGACTATAAGGCAATCTGTTTTAAACACTATTACAGCCAAGCCCCTACAGACTATTTGGAATGCAACATGGTCATAAATAGACTTCACTTATTTGTACGGAAAATATTACTGTACATCTTATTGGTCAACTGCTCACACTTCCTGTATTTTGATGAAAGAAATGTGTTATAGGCACTTTCACATAATGGCATGTATTCTGGGAGGAGATGGGTATCACGTTTCATAACTAAAGATCAAAATAGGTTGACCATTCTTTATTACTGTGTCTGGCCCTTACTTCTTAAGACCCTATTCTCAAGACATTTTGTAATACCCTAAAGAAAAAAATATATATATATCTATATTTATATATATATGTGAATAAAAAAGTTGTCTTAGCAAGAAATGTAATTATTAAAAAAATATATATAAAATTGAAAAAATATATAAATGACAATTAAAATATAAAATGCATTAGTATTTTCACTATCTTGTGCATATTATATATTTTTCAATTTGTTGTTGTTTGATCATTACAAGTAGGATAAACTATGTGAGCAAAGATGTAATAGCTGCGTTTCAAAGTGATCCTCAGAAAAGTGTTGGTATTACAGGTACAGGGCATTAACAAAGAGATCTCACTGGAACACCTCAAGCTACAGTAATTAGATAATTCAAACACTGACACCGCCTAAAGACTTAAAGAGATTCCAAAACAACATCAATAATACATTAATTGCTTTTTTTTTTTTTTTTTTTTAAACCCTAAGGCAAAAAACAAATTCATCGCAAATCAAAATGCAAACACTTTGCCAATATTCCCTTACTTGTACTGAACTGAAAGATATCGCAAATAAAGCATTATTGGAATTAATTTAATTTAAACTGCATTCAAGTAAACACTTTTGATTTAAGACATGAGATTTTGAGAATAAATGTCTAATACATTAAAATCAAATAGTACAAATCATGCATTGATGATAACTACTGTTTACAAACTCCACTTACTTAGATTTCTTTGAAGTTTTAAAGCAGTGTATTTTAAAAAGTGAAAAAAAATGTGGTCTGTATTTATTGGAAGTGATTATTGTAATGTTTCGATAAAAGCTTTAGGCATAGTTATCTTAATCTAAAATGCTAAAGCATTGAGCAATTTCTCTTATATTCCATAAACTGTTTTAAGCATTGTATATATAAAATTAGGTTGCAATTTAATTGTGTGTTCTAATTTTGCTAAAAAAAATACTGTTGCTACCGTCATGTATAAGCAAAGGACGTACCCTATGTCTAATTAACTTAGTGCACTTTAAACCTTATAACCACTACAAGGTTAAAAGAATGCAGAAAATGCACTTTATTAGAGATCTCTAGATGAACAGGATTGTTTAGCGAGCTGAATTGTAGTCAGTCTTTTGCTTATTCCTAAATCCTGGGGAGTTTGCAGGAACCATATCAAATATGAAACAGGTTTTAGAAAGTTGATGTGTGAACCATTAATGTCACTTAATTTAAGATACTCTGAAATCCATCCAAAGAAACTTCACGATTTTCAACTACTTGAAATAACATAGCAAGCACATGTGATATTTTATCTAACTGCTAAATAACAAGGGGTGTACCAATTGTTACTCACAAATGTTTTACATTAAATAGGTACAACTGCTTTCGTTTTTTTATTATAATTCATTATTTAATATTTTAGTTTCAAAAATACAGTATGAAACTATGCAATTTAAATGAGTATTATTTGCAACAAAAAAATAAACAACAAATAAAAAAATTATACATTTTTCAAAATATATATACAGATATAAATGAATTATGCAGTTGAGGGAACACGAAGAGGGAAGATTACAACCCAATAACACCCCATCTATGATAAGCCAATCTGTTAATATGCTCCATTTTGATTGCAAAAAAATGGAGAATCTGTTTTTCTAACCGTCAATTTACTTTAGAACAACATATTCCTGTGTTTCTTCCAAATATACATATTTGGATATGTGTGAAAATATAACATAAATTAAATGGGCATTGCCAGGGTTCTAAAATAATCTGCAATAAAAATATACTGTATCCACCATTTCTTACATGCCTTTCAATTTGGGCTAGATTTACTAAAATGTTTCCATTATTCATCAATTCTTAAAATAGTTTTGGGAACACTAATACATTCTTAAAACTCTGGCTGTATACAAAAAGCAATGGATTTGACTCCTTACCTTTACACAAGTAAGAACCTTAAAATAGGCAACACCAAAACAAGACTGTTGCTTTTTTGGAAATCCTATTGATTCTTTATTTTAATTATCTTATTGAATGGTTATAACACAGGTCACACTTTAAAATTTTGAACAGAAGTTCATTTGCTTTCTATAATCAGCCCTCTAGCCATGGGCTATGTCTATCATCAGTGTACAATATATGTGGCAGAAGTTAGTGCAATACTCGAGGGAAAACTCTATGAAGGCCAGATGGGCCCTTTAATCCCAGATCTTTTCCCTTTCACATTTGCTGCTGTTCAGACATCATTTGCAATGTTTTTAAATAGTCTTTCTAGATTCCTGGCCATTAAGCAAGAGCACAAAACACTTTCCAAAAAGTCTGTTTATATTATGCATGGAATAGTTTGCTTCTAGAATTATTTTACAGATCTTTTGCACAAAGTAATAGCAACACGTACAACAATAGATTTTACATTTTAAGAAACAAGTATATCTGCATAGAACAAAATAATGTAAATAATATTGTATATTTCTTTTATAAAAATAAAAAAATAACATATTTTTAGTGTGGATTTTATCACAGATGTTTGCATAAGCTTACATATTTGTATCTAAATAAAAAATTCAGGAAACCTTTAAGTATACAGGTCCAATATATTAAAAAATAAAACTAAGTATAATCAATATTAAAACAAAGTGCAAACATTGTCATTTTAGTTAATATTGTATTTAATAAAGATATATTTAAGTTGGCTGATGAATAAAAAATTATCACAATAAATAATATTCATAAATGGATATATAAAAGGTGAGAAAAAGCAGCCATAAGTTCTTTTTTATCGGTTCAGTCGCACCTTTAGGAACTAAATAAATTGTTTTCATTTTGGCCATCTGTAAAGCAGATCAAGCAGAATGTCCTCACTTAAGGGAATTTGTATCAGATGGTCACCCCTGCAGTTGCTCAGCTAACAGTTCAAAGGTAAAGAGGTCTCATCACTGTCTGACAAACACATGATCAATACACATTAAGACTTGCTAAACAAAAGTGCAATTTCACTTAGTTAATAGGGCATCAACAAGCTCAGTACAAAACACTGGCCAAGTCTGTTATGTCATAAAACTAATTTTAAAATGGTATACTGTCTACGGTAAATAAAATATCTTAAGAAGCCATATATTTTAAAAGGCAACAACATATATACAAAACAGTAGACACAAATATATTCATGGTGCACACCCTCACTTATGGAAATTCCAGGTACAAAAAAATGAAACTACGGAGGCCAACAAGAATTGTTAAGGAATCTCAAAGTTTCAGAAGTCGTACAGTCATTTGGAAACATTATATCATTAAAACATACTTGCACCTCAAAATGAATCTTTAGAAGCATGGGTGACCTAACTATTGATGTCTAAACACTGAATTAAATATTTACATTCTCATATTATCATAAATCCAACTGAAATATAACATATAGTTGCAATTATTTGCAATATAGTGTATTGAAGAGGTTTATTACATTGACAGTGTATGCAATCGAGTTATATAAATGTCAACTTCTCCCAGTAGGGTTTAATGATTTCACTCACCTTGCATTTGGTAACTATAAGGTGCTTGTCCAGGTTGAGGGGCACTAAAACTTGAACCATAGCTAAGAAATCCCGTCTGTCCCGGTGACTGAGATTGTGGCAATCCACCTTCCGTCTTGATGCCTGCCCACAATGCACCTAAATCAGTTAGTGACATCAGATCCATTTGTCCAAACTTTGGCAGAAAACAAATGAATAAAAGAGTTGCATTTTCTAATGCTTTTAGTTTGCTTCAACACATTTCCAATATATTCTGAGGTGGTTACAGTATATTTTATCTCTTAGACCAAGCAATATATTCTTAATAGATTAAGTGCACCAAAAGTAATTTTTCAATTGTTTTCTCTTTGATACCCCCAAATGAGTAATATTTGGGGTCTGGAAAAGCTACTTATTTAATTGAAAATTTCTGGAATGTGCTTGAAAAAATGCCAACTACACAACTTGGTTTACTCTAGTTCAAAATGGGTACTATTATTCTACAGTGTACTGGATAATTGCAGCAATACTGCAGCAAAAAAGGAAAAAGATTCCTCAATGTAAAAAAGCATAACCTTGACATGTGAGCATACACAACTCTTTCAATAATCATTTCTTATACAATACTACAAAAGCAGAAGAGCCAAGTTAACCATGCATTCACATAATGCTGTAAAATGCAATTTTTATACTATAGTTTATTCATAACTTTTAATTAATTTAAAAACTTTAGCTTTATGAATTAGAAAAAATAAAAATGCTGCATGTAATCTAAATCATCATTCTGACATCAGCAGGTATTTGAGTGTGCATCTATGAAATTTGAAATGAAACATGGGAAAAAAGGAAAACTACACCAAAACTAAAAAAGCTTCAACTTCAACCACACAAGTCCAAACATACTCAAGTACAGAGCAAGATGACTTTTAGAGCTAAGGTCTCTCTTGACATTACGATCATGGTAATGTTTATAACCCTGGATAAAAGTGTAACATTACCATGTCACTGACCAGCTGAATTTATGAGAGCCCAAATATAATTAATAAAAAACATTAATCCAAAATGGACAAAGAATAAGCATTTGTCTAAATAAACATCACATGGAATAAGCAGTCATCTAATAACAATAAGTGCTATTAAATATAGCCACTGTTACGATAACTATCATTACAAGAACCTTTGATTTACCACATTCTAATAAAAACAAATGGGCAATTATTATATTCAAAATAAAAATAAAATAAACGTTTAACTCCTCAGCAGGATGTTGCCTAATTTGAAATGAGAGACTGATGGGCTACAAAACATTTTCAATAACATCATGTCTCCTATCACATAACACTTTGTACAACAGTGGTAGAAATACTGAGATTCAAGACAAGGAATATAGTTTTCCATTAGACATAAAAACAGGTGAATCAAAACTCTATCTCTAATTTTACATTTATAACATCTGAATTTAGTTGGGCCTTATATCGTATCTGTATGAGTTAATAACTCAAATTAAAAAATTGTATTATTAAACTACACACAATCTTTCTAAAAAAATATTTTGTTTTAAATTAAAGAAGTATATACATATTTACTAGATTATGATCTGCTAAACGACAACTTGCAAAGTTGGGAGATAGTTTTGGGTGCATAGAATTTTCTTTTAGAACTGGGTAGTATTTGATGACCATACCTTTTTAAAAACATATTATTGTTTTAACTTTCCATGCCTACTTATAGATAGACTGGAAATACAATGGACACATTGACAAATAGTTAAAGACATTTTAGAAAAGGACAGTCTGCTTACCATAGGGTGGGATTCCATAAGGCTGTCCCGGTTGGGGGTATGCAGCATATGCTGTGGCTTGTTGCATTCCTGTGGGAAACTGAGTCTGTCCATATGCAGCCATAGTTTGAGAAGAAGGGGTAGGCAGAATATGTGGGTAAGCTCTGCTATTTGTGAAAAAAAGAATAAAATAACAGATATACCATTAATAGAATTAAGCACAATCCTACATACAAACATTTTTAACTATTAATTATGAATTAAAACAATCTTGGTGTTATATTATTCTAATAAAACAGCTTAACGCTAATTGCTAAATAATGTTATCAAAGTTGGCAAGCAATA
This sequence comes from Discoglossus pictus, assembly GCA_027410445.1. NCBI lineage: Eukaryota > Metazoa > Chordata > Amphibia > Anura > Alytidae > Discoglossus > Discoglossus pictus. The sequence continues at coordinate 84,079,916 of CM050166.1, read as the reverse complement.
TTTGGAGTCTGTAAATACTTAATACAGATAAACACGATCAGATTTATAATTAATTAAAGATTAACTACTATTTTAAAAAAACTACATTTACAAAATATGTTAAATGTCTTTAGATAGTAAAAACCTATTCAATTAGATTGTAAAAAAAGGTTTATTTTTTGCTTTTTAAAATATTTTCCCCTTATCAAGCTTAGTTATTTAAAATACCATATAGCAAAAATGACAGGGAGTTTTAAGTACCGTAATTCATATGGTAACCAAAGGAACCAAAGAAAAGACCATTCACCTTGGCAAGCATATATATATATATATATATATATATATATATATATATATATATATATATATATATATAAATATATATATATATATATACTAAATTGCTGTATTAAGGTAATCCAAACAATCATGTGACAATAATATGGCACAAAAACAAAATTATAGATTTATAAGTGTTTTAGATTTGATTCCATTATTGCATCAAAAAGAAATCTTACTTGGATGGATATATTTGCTGAGAAAATTGATGAGTTTGTCTTGGGCTAAATCCACTGCTTCCAATAACTCCACATAGATAAAAGAAAAAAAAAAGAAATGCATGTTAAATATCCATCCCGAAAAATAAGACGGATATTTTGTAAAAAAATAAAATAAAAAATAATCTACTGTTCTACTTCTGAAGTAAAGCCAACCTCAGAACAGATTTAGGCCTGGTAAACCTCAGTAATTTCTCAGCAGTCATTGGCAGGATTGCTTGTACATAATACTAACATTTAATAAGAGGTGATACAATTTAGTCAAACATAGAGCCCATTTAAATGAAGATTTTAAATACTTAGACTCACCCCAGTGTAACACTCAAAAAATAAAAACAATTAACAAAGTGTAGCATATGTGTGAAAAGTTAATGGCATCTGATGTCTAGATTTACTACCTTTAGCTTATATTGATCCTAGAAGGTTGCCTCTTTTATTATTTGTTTTATGACATTTAACACGTGTAAATCTTTGAAATATCTCACTGCCATTTGCTTCAGATAGTCTTAATTGAGGCATTAGTTTCATGGGCTACCAGGCTTAGCTAGCCCCTTATGGGCTGTAATGTTGGATGAGCTCTCCATATGTCAGACTGTGTATAAAGTATTTCCTTTGTATACAAAGAGATAATACTAGGCTCCATTAATTTAGCAAACATTATTCCATATTAAATGCCAGTGACACAGTGTTAGCCCCTCAAAGCTAAATCATCTTTATTGGATCTTATTGAATGTGCCTCCAGAGCCTCTTCAGATACTGTACAAATGTGTACCCCTAATTATTACTAATATTTTAATTTATTCTCCTGAATTTATATTTATCTAGTGTACAGGCCAAAGCCTTCTAATATACTGAATAGGACCCTTTGGGTTATAGCTGAACACTTAGCAAATGCATCCTTTGTAAGTAATAGCACATGCATTTTTTCAATGTGATAAAAACAGGATGATACAGATATCATGATGCATTAACTTTCACTTTATTAAACACAAATTGTATCCTAGCTCAGAAGTGCTATGCAAAAGTAAGATATATAATACTGGCCTAGATTTACTAATTTGTTAAGAGTCCTCTGGTTGGAACATGTCTCATTGTATTTACTAAGATCACCAGGATAATGCATACACATCTAGAAACTTGATTATGATTAAAATAAAGTGCTCAATTTGCCTTAGAATATTTTTATTTACCAGTGACTACTATTACGTCTAGTATCTAATTGTGTAGGGACCTAGGAAATAGTGCTTTAGATCTATTGCGTACATTAAAATGCAATCCATATTTATGGTCTCATGTTAGCTACTATTACAGGACCTGGCATCTCAATAGAATAACCTTGCATCTCTGAATGGTGAAGCTCCCTGCCACTTCACTGTTAACTGAATCTCACACTTCCAAAACACCTTCAGTACATCCAAAATGAATAGGGAGGCAATATCACAGTGTTCCATAGACGAGGTATATAACAACTTAGCATAGCTAATAACGCAAGGCTCGCTTCTCCGTAAGTTGGCCAAATTGTCCCTATCTACCTACTAATCAGAAGTTTGAGTTTTAGTGAACCAAGGTCATGTGTTTATTGGAAGCCTTTTTAAAATACTACATGCAAACACACATATCATTCATCCGTCATCTTTAAAAAAAAAAGGTTCAGAACTATGTAATATTTCACTACCAGGTACACTAAAAAACGTATCAGCACTGTCATTATAAAGTCTATAAGAGTTAATAAATTCAAATGAGTCTTAATCTTTTTTAGAATATGTTGTCAAAAAACATATCCACTCTCTTCCTCTTAACCTCAAAAGAATCAGATAGAACACGAAAAAACAAACATATTTGTTATTTTCTATTTATTACAAAAGCTTGGTGAAGTCACACAAAAAAGCATTCACAATGTCTGCTGTCGTCTCTGAATATAAAAAAAACCTGTTCTTTTTTATATTGTTTTACAAACACAGTTCAACACCACCCTCTTCTAAGCCAATGAAAAATCAACTACACTTGTATTAATTAAGATTAAGCATGTATACTACATTAAATCACTGCACAGATCATCTTATTTCTGCTAATAATGCACAGCCTGCTAGCTATTTTTCAGCCTTCTTAACTTGTTTTTTTGGCCTTGAAGCAGCTTGCAAAGAACATTTTATTTTGACATAGGAAAAGTTATTATTGTTTAGTAAAAATGCTGAGCTAAGGATTATCATAATTAACTTTTTGACAGTAAAGTACCGAAGTGCTACAAAAAAGTAACAAATACTTTGAAGTAACAAATACTATGATATATACTATATATATATATATATATATATATATATATATATATATATATATATATATATATATATATATATATATACTTATAGAGCATAGATATAATTATTTTACTCCAACAAAGACTTTTTAGGTCATTATAGTGTCTTTTTAGATAAATGAAAGAATCAAAGTCTAAAAACCAAAGCAGAAAATAAAAAGGCAGATATATTTTACTCATAACTTAATGTTATGGCATGGAATGCCACAGTCTATGACATAGCATCTATCTTACCTGATCCTGAGTAGTTGTCTATAGATCCATCTGTAGTTGTTACTGCAATATCACTGCTGCTCATTGGCTCTGTTTTAACTGTAAACATATAAAAAACTATTATTGTAGGCACATCAACTTTGCATACAAATTATATCAATATTAAGTAGTCTTAAAGGGTTAGAATCAATTAAGTATGTAGTGATACTAATGGCAAGGAATCAAATATATAGAAGTTTGTTTACATGGTGGAACACCAATAGCATTATCCTTACATACAATGCAACCACAGAGCAATTACCGTTTACTGAAGAGTCCCTTCTCGGAGAAAAGCAAATATATATAAATTAAGTATCAGTATATACTTATTTGTATGTAAGCCTTCTGTCTAATTGAAGCTGCCAAGATATGGGAATTGCCTTTTCAGGTGTCATCCAAACATGGTAAATTACCCTCCTAATACAGTATCAATTATATCCATTAACTCCCAAGTCTCTTAAAACTCTCCCACACCATTGCTCCAAAGCCAATGACGAGGCTGTCCGTCTTGCATGATGAGAACTGAATCTCTATCTGGGATGAATATGTTATACAGTTTATCCCTAAGATCAATCATGGACAGACTGTTATCTACCATTTGAGAAAAAATGCACTGATACAAACAAAAACTCTCTTGGAACTGTTAAATTATCAAATTAGCTAAAGCCCGTTATAAGGAGGAGAATTGGATGTTTTTCTACCTCTGTGAAACTAATGCTACCACCACATTGCTAGCAAGTAGATGATAGAGTGTCAAATACAATAGGATAAAACCATACAATAGGTTTAAATTATTTTTTTGTGGATATCATAGTTTAACTTAACAAAACAAATCCGGCATTATTTTATCAAGCAGGTGTAATATTAGAGAGGACAACTACAAATGGCAATAAGTTGTTCACCCATCTAGTAAGGAAAGTGTTAATAACAATAAAAAGAAGCCTACACAATAGATTTAGACAGGCCTATTGAACCGATTGAGCTGCTGTTTAACACAAACAAGAACAACCAGTACACTCAGGAACAAAGAGCTCATACTAACATAGGTAAAACCTCTATAAATGGTATAGGGATGTATTAAACAGTGTACCTAACATTTATAACATGTAGAAATAAAAAAAAAATGTTCCAGCTGAGCACATGTTCACGTATATAGCAGTTATTAGCATACTACAAGAAGCAAACTGATGAGGGGAGCAACAAGCTATAGTAGATGTTTTTCAATTTGTTATAAGCACTTGCTTGGCTCTACTCCAGTATTTTAATAAGGGTAGTAACACCTGTTTAGTTTCATGAAAAAATGTGTTCTGTACAAAAAGTTAACTAAAGGTTTGGAGCAATTGGCAGTCAGTGAAAGTATAAATATAACTTTAAGAATTTAGCACAAGAGACTTCCCATGGCCCAGACACTATGAGCCTCATTCAATTGAGGCTACCAAGAGATCCAGGCTCGCAAATGGAGCCTGTAACTTATTTTGCAGGCTCTGATCGAGTTACGGGCTCCGAGCTGCGATTCATTGCGATCCATTTCGATTCTTCAAATTGCAAGTTAATGCCCTCCAAGCCTTTGATCTTTCAAGGCCGCAAGAGTTGAGAAAGCTAAAATCGCAAATTACTATTCAATTGCTCAGATTCTCCCTCGCTAACCACTCCGTCAAGCCCGCAAATGGCAAAAATCCGACCACAAGTTACTGGTACCAAGGAGGTCTCACAATGGGCTTAATGACATGTATGGAGCACTGTAAATGCAGATATACACACACTATATACACAGACTGTTAGGTCTTAGAATTAATAGCACAACATTCTCAAGCTCGCAAATCAGTACAAAAAATACACTATTTCATGTTTAATTTCCGTGTTATATCGATCCTGGCAATCAATGTGTTAATACAAATACTGTAACTCGCATGTGATAGAATATCATATTTACAGCTTTATCAATATTGCATTATATCTGGAATGTGGGTCCGATCGTAACTCAAAATTCAAGCCCATATAACTTTGAAATCCAACCTATGTTTTTCATTGAAGTCCTACGGGCTTGAACATGATAGCTGACGCAAAGCCGTAACTTGCGGTATGAAACAGCCAATGTAGCGTGTGTCCGATCGTGACACGTGGTTCAAGCCCTTAGGACTTCAATGAAAAATGGAGGTTGGATTTCAAAGTCATACTGGCTTGAACCATGGGTCACGATCGGACCCACATTCCCTTGGCTGTTTCTAACCGCGAGTTACGGCCTTGCGTCAGCGATCACGTTCAAGTCCGCAAATGCTACTATCGAGAGCATGGTTTGCAATGTGCGCTATCGGACTGGGCCTTGTGAGCCTTGCCAATTGAATAGGACATAAGTTAACATAAGTTGCGGTGTTTGCGGTGACTTTTAACCTTTTGATTTTTTTTTTCTTCAATGTTATGTTTTGCACTGTTTTACGTCTATACCTCTCTGGACCCTTTTGAAATTAGACCTCACTATTCATTGAGGCAGCGTTACTCAGTACTTTTTTGTACAGTTATGCGGTTCCCTCCTTCCCAGAGCTCATAGGTCCAATGCACTGAACGTCTAAATCAAAGCAATGTTCTAAATTCAAAAGAGTATGATGTGTACATCTGTGTTCACATTTAAATGTCTAAAGCAAGTTAAAAAACCTGCTTCCAGCTCAGAATTCCGAGAAAAACAGTTATTGCACAGCATTCTGGGAAGCCTAATACTAGCCTAATGCTTAACTATATCACTGCTCTTTCACTGCTCAGTAATAAATAGACATTGGGTTAAAACATTTGAAGTCTTATTCAATTGCAATTCTGCCTGAAAAGGGCTCTATTTAAGCACATAGCATATTTTTTTTAAGAAGTTTTTAGTTAGTGAAGACCTTGCTTTTGGATAGAAGTTCACTAACAACAAACTTCTGTAAAAAAAAATATGCTTTGTGCTTATATAGAGCCCTATTCAATTGGCTGAATCACAATTTAATAAGTCTGTTGGCTTATAGCATCCAGTCAATATTTCTATCACCTTCTTATAAAAAAACATTTGTATACTAGTACTATAGTATACAATTACATAACAATGACACTTTCCTAACTTCATTTTTTCACAGATGAACATGAAATTCATGTGTAATAAGTATAATTCCGGCCAACAAAGAGAATTAATAATATAATCTGGAAAACACTACCTATTCACTGTAAAGTGATAAATCAGCTTTTGAACAGAATGACTGGGCCCCATTTATAAGATGCAGAAGATTTATAATATAGTAATGAGTGTTCAGTATTATAGTGCACCTATAAATATTGCTATAATGCATTGTGGGGCAACATGGTTCACTGAAAGTGCTACATATGTGGTAGTAAATCCTCAAAAGAGCTACAAATATTATTTAACCCGTGGGAGAAGGTAATTTCATTGCAAAAAAACAGGGACAGTAGGGGACGTTGCATCTTGTAACTCAGCAGTGCTCTAAGATGAAAACAATATTCAAAACTCGTTATGAAGATGACCTGTTAGATCTTAAGGTACATAAACCTTTACTTCATTATATCCACTCTCTTAAAATTGTTATATGAATTGAAAAAAATATACAAAATGCTATTTTATTTAAGAGGAATAGTCCCAGCTCATATTAATTAATGACACTAAGTAACAGCAATAATAAAAGAATGTAATTCCCAAGGGAATAACTCATATACAAACATAACATATATGCCAATCCACTAGAGCATCAGATGCTGTTCTGCCTAGTGAACACATGCAAATGAAAATGTACCACTTGATTACTTTTATGCAAAAGCATACGCCAGCAAAATAATTCATCCCCAAACAAGAAACCTATACAAGAATTGCATTGAGGGTTACGAATTGTCTGATTATTTCAGAGAGGGAGAAGAAGCAAAACCTCATGCATATATAAAATGATGATGTACAGTTTAATTGATTAGAATAGTAAACACTGATTTCATATTCATTTACGAGTTTACGAGCTTGTTGTGCTATGAACATTAATACCTAACATCACTTTCACTTTAATGTTAAGTACAGTAGTGTGTTTATATATGCTTTTAAAGTGCTACGTATAGGATTTTACCCCCCTAACAGGTCCTCTCTAGAACCCGTTGACTTTTGGGCTCCATTTGTGGGTCATGGGTTTGAACACCAGTGAATTTGTTGCAATTTAATAGCGAAATTGGAACGTTACAGTTACAGGCTTGACAGATCTAAAGGATTTGCGCGCGCGCAGTTCAAATTTTCACGTCCAGCTGAGTTTTCCCGCTCCTAACCCACAGATCATCAGCGGGTTGCTTAACGGGGCCAATTTAAAAGCTGCGAGTCTTGCGGGCTACGTTACGGCTAGGGTTTTACACATTGAGGGAATTTAATAGGGCTGTTTATCTCCTTCCTATTCACTTTGAGATAACAACATGCAGAAAGCTTGAGAGATTTTAGAAACTTAAAGATGACACCATTAAAGACTTCCATTAATTTGAAGGAAAAATGTCCGATGGATTGCAAGTACTGTTACTTTTGGGATCAATGATTACTCTCTTTAGAAATTGATCCACTTTTCTCAGAATACTGCTATGTCAGTATACCATAGCGAGCACTTTGAAAGAAGCATGCACATATTGCCCTATTAGGAGAGTTCACAAACACTGAAACAAACGTGTTGTTGGCAGATAATAATAAATAGGCCAATCTAGCCCATCTACTTTGAAAGATTTGGCTTGATTAATCCTCAGGATAGCAATTTGCAAATATCAGGCAGGTCTGAGTTCCTTTGCTGTATTTGTCCCTACTATTAGAACTGGAGAGGTGAACCACTTATCTACCAGCTTTTCTGTAAAGTGATGCTTTTGTACATTACCAATATAACTACTACTCATCGGTGTGATGCTCCATGATGTGTGGGAAAAACAGATCCCCAAAAAAGATGTAGCATTATTTGGAATAAAACTATGAATGTACAAAACAAATCCTGTAGTTTCACTGAACTTTGCAGGGCTGTGAAATGTTTTGCTGAGGCTGTGATATAATTTTTCATCATAGAGAATTTTCTATTTAGAGGCTTACTGAGTCTAGGGAAATGTTTTAGTGGCATATTCACTGCATAGGGTAAATAAACTGAAATAACTAGTTCTGGGAATTATGGGTCTGCACTTTGAAAGTTGTCTGAAGTAATTGCATACAGATTTATCTCTTCAAGCTCTCTGATTACAGTAATGTCATACAATGCGAATATTTTTTGGGTCACTCAGGAAATCTACACAAACGTGCAATCGTTTCTGCAGTTGTGCTTAAAACCACTTACAAGTGCACTATTCAGAAGAGTCATGGTGTCCCCTGAAGCAACCCTTGAAACAAAGGGAGCCATTAGGCATCATTTCAAACTTATCTCTTTAGATCTTTTCTTCTCTAAATAATACATTTTTGGGTTGAGTGCGTTATTTCTCAATGTTTTGCTGCTTTCTTTAAAAAGTGCAGGAAAATTTTGTATAAATGTTTCTAGAAAATGTTTTCTTTGACAAATGACAAAACGTTTAAAATAAAGTTAAGTGCTGTTTACTCCTTTCATATAATGTAGAAATAAACATATTAAAAAACCCAAACAAGACAAAAACTGGAAATGCACAGAATAAAAAAATATATATGATTATATTCCAGAATATTAGCTGTGCATATACTATAGAAACCATACCTTTCAACTCAGTCCTTCTTTACAAGCATGGTCGGATTACCCATTAGGCCAACTAGACAGCTGCCTAGGGTTGCTTCCCTGTGAGGGATGCTACTTTTTTTTTTAAAAATGGTTCCTGGCTTAAAAAACGAAATGCTGCAGTTCATAGACTGTCTACTAGGGGGTAACTGAAAAGGGAATTTACACCCACAGAAAAGCCAAAAATGGGTCCGTGCATACCTCGCATACTCACTCGCAGGGGCTCCTCCACTTCACTGTCTAGAGGCTCCAAAAAAGGTGGATCCGGCCCTGTTTACAGGGGAACCCGCCTGCCCCTTTTACTCTCCCAAATTTCCCTATTCAAAGGGAAGACTCTCATTTATGGCAAACCGCAACCTTGATCATGCCCCTCTTAGTAGTTCTTCCTGTATTCTCTTAATGTCTAAGGGAAATATTGAAGCCTAGAATGACAGTTCTACAGATTATATGTCAGCATGGCACACATACATACATATTAAGTGTGTGTATCCATAAAACTTAGGACATGTCACACAGGAGGAGGTAATAGTGTCTAATATATTTAGTTCAAGACTATAAGTGTTCCTCTTTGGCCATTTAAAATGTTGGTGGGTACAGTATATAAAAATAATATGTACATATTGCACAGGAAAATAATGCTCAGTACCTTTGTGACTTTGTTTTATGAACATTTCATCATTTGCACTTTGCATAAGTCATCTGTATGAGCCATCCTGGGATTATACGGGAAAAGGCATAGTATACTACTTACTTAGGGCCTCATTCAAATGTGATTTGGCCAATTGAATAGGGCTCTATATAAGCACATAGCATATTTTGTTTACAGAAGTTTTTAGCTAGTGAACTTCTATCCAAAAGCAAGGTCTTCACTAACTAAAAACTTCTGTAAAAAAATATGCTATGTGCTTATATAGAGCCCTACTCAATTGGCCAAATCACATTTGAATGAGGCCCTAATATAGGGTATGAACTTAAATAACAACACTTTGCACACCTATTCCGAAGCAACATAAATTTGATTAATGAACCTGAACCAGGGATTAAATGAACAAACTGAATGTAAATACGTAAAAAAAATGCAGGTTACAATGAAGATTTTTACACTTCTCTTGTGTCTTCTGTTTATGGCAGACCACCTAAACTAAAGGCTTCTCTAGCAGTGGAATAGTTAACTAAAAACACTCAACTTTAAGTGAACCTCTGAGTTATCTCTTTACTCTAACAAAGAGCAGTGACTTGCTGGCAAGAACTTCCATTACTGGCTGGCCAACACATTAGTAAGATATTATCTAAATCACTGGAATTTTTATATAAAAGCTCCCCATAAAATCTCACAGTAAAAATCAAATATTTTGCTGCACAGGTAATTTTACTTCCATGATTGTTTTATATCTATTTACATCAGTCCTTTTATTTGGTAATAAGTGTAAACTGAGAACTGCTCTCCACATTTGATTAATCTACAAATAAAATGTGTGAAATATAAAAAAATTATGTTGTTAACTTTTTCAGAATTTTATATGCGGTGTCTTTCATAAGTAGACACAATGGCAGAAAAATACAAGCTTAGTAGAACCTGTAAAATAGTCGCCTGAGATAGCAATCTTCCCATAGAAAACAATCACAACATCAGGAAACTACTCCGAAATGAAGAAGCGCAATAAAGTTTTAGAGCCCAGTAGATAATCAGAGATCTGGTTTGTCTTAATAGCTTTTAAATCAGTAACTCTGTAAGTGACATAGCACCAACATTTAGTTGTAAATGCTAATATTCTAATATAAATTAAGAATTAGAATCAAAGTTCTGTGATCTGGTAGTTATAAATTAGTAATTCCTGCACTTGTGAAAACTTTTGGAGATTTTTGGAAAACTTTTAGAAATTTTAAATATGGTATAATTTAAAACTATAGGTAATAACAAGTACTTATAAATGCACTTACATTGAAGTTGCAATGTTAACATGTCAATCAGACTTTATTATCCACCCAGTAAGGACAGAGTAAAAACTATTTCTAATTGGCAATTATTGGTTCAGTAGAAATGTGCATGTGTTACATTAAGACATATTGAGAATAATGATATTGTAGAGGATGGTTCAAACATACCCAGCTACTGTTCTGTCTTTAAAATATAGTAACATAGTAATTTAAGTTGAAAAAATACCTTTTTCTATGTCCTCAGATCATTATATTTTATGAATTGTAAATTGATCCAGAGGAAGACAAACAAAATCCCATTTGAAACCCCTCCAATTGTCTCATTAAGGAGGAAAATCATTCATGATTCCAAAACATGGCAATCAGATTGTACCCCAAATACTACCTTTTCTAGTTAACTGGCATAACCCTTTTTGATGTTATTTATTGAATATGCCGTCACAACCTACTGTTAGGAACCTTTTTTTATGTGAAATATTTGTTCTTCTAATCAAGGGTTGACCTCTTGTGAACTGTAACCTTCTTGGCAAGAAAAAGTTCACTAAACAAGGCCTTATACTGACCCTGGATGTATTCATAAAAGGTAATCATATCACCTCATAAACACCTTTTTTTTCTAGAGAACATAAATCTAAACTAGTTAGCCATATAATGTTTTAAAATCAGACTAAATGTTCAATGTATGCAAAATAAACATTGCCTCACTAAATAAAATAAAGATTAATAATTCAAATTGTAATTCATCTCAACTGCAATGCACCCCATATCAAGTATAGTGAATTCCAAAACTTCACAAAGCTTTAATGCTTTTGGCTTCCCTGTGCTGTTCTTAAGAGCAACTGGGCTCTTTTTGCTGACAAAATTTGCAATGTTCGCATGTATCAAATTTAAAAAATAGAACAACCTAATAGTACATTAAAGTCCTTTCTCCTATTATAATGCACATTTTGCTCTAAGCGTGAGCAGAGTTTGAGGATATTAATTAAGACGCATCATCAAGTGCTCTAACCATAGGATCAAGGCTTAGCCACGTGACTTTGCCAAAAGTATTTCACTTTTTGTACACTATAAGGCCAATTTTGAAGGGCATGAATTCATGTATCTTAGACAAATAAGTATTGTATAAGACAGAAAGAAGACACAAAATTACCAACATTTAAAAAGTAAAGTGATTTATTTAAGGGTCTGAAAATGGAAAAGCAAGCACAAATATAATGTACTTCACAGTATTCTCAATCTTGAAATACATTTATACTACTGGAAAGGCTTTAAACACACAAACTCTAAGCATCAACTTTTTTTAATGTTTAAAACCCTATTGCACAAGTCAGTATGTAAATACACACACTTTAACACAAAACAAATTGAATAATTTATCTTTGTCTTCTTTATGGGCCTGCATGATTATGGGAGACTACTGCACATAATTGTTACACTGGTCTGTATTAGCAGTTATTGATATTTGTTTATGATGGAACTTCTACATAGAACACTATTTCATTTGTAGAGCTCACAGAAGATACAAAATACAACTGCACTTAGAACCCGGTTTGAATCACCCCTTATGACCTTTGCAAAATCACCTTGTTTCCTCATCCATCAAGCACTCCAATTCTGTTCTAAATTCTATTCTAGGTTCAAAGCTCTATTCCAGGCTGAGTTGTGGAGAAACTCATTACAGTTAACATTACAGGAACCATTTATATATAGTTCTAGATTGTGCTGACAGTTATGCTCCTCAATTAATTTCAAATCAGTGTATATATATCATGACAAGTCTTACTGCACAAATCTATAGAAATATGTTTGTGATTTATAAAAAAAATAATATGATAACCAGTATTATTGCTATTAAGCCACGTAACAACCAATTTAAATTATTTAATTTGTTGTATCTTAAGATTCAACAAAAGTAAGCTCTATATATCAAAAAAGCTAAAACTGTTATTTATTTAACAAACAGAATTTAATATTTGTACAAATCTTCCAAAATTGTTGTTTACGTACCAAGACCAGGACATTTATACATAAAAATATGGTATAAAATTGTAAAACATGATATAACTTACCTTCTGTGCCATTTGGTGTCATGGAATTGTTGTTTATGTGAGAGTTATCAAGGCTTGGCCCTGTGGGAGAATCACTACTGCCACTAAGTCTACTATGTGGACTGGCTAGATCCTGCATTTCCATAGACCTGAAAACAAAAAGCAAGTGTCAGTGATCAGTAAAAAGTAAAGCTGTAATTGTTTTTTTCTTTTTTCTTTCAACATCATTGACTTGCTGCACCAGATATTCAAGGCCTTCAGCTTTAATTATGTAACTTATTTCAGGTGCTCTCAACTGTAAAATAGTACACTTACATTTTAATATCATTGTATGGGATAATATTAACTCACTGTAAAATCAATGCCTTAAATATTTGACTTAGTAACATGTTATTTATATTGGTTAATTGCTTTGCACCAACTATATTTTAAAATATTGAAAGAGAAATCTAAATTTGTTAAATACTTGCTAAATGGCTTTTGAGCCACATAACAGTTTGCTTTTGTTAAAAACACTGGGTTAAAATAAACTTTGATTACTTCTCAATGTCTAAGAAATGTAAGTGTATGCTAAATCTGCTGTAACGTAGAAATGCTGGAATCAGTGACGTTATTTATGTGTGATTAACATGAAACCATATTGAACTTGCCTTAATTGGTTACTGAACAATCCCTGTTCCTGTTGTCTTTCCACTGTAGATAATAATCAACATATTATGGTAAACAACCTACTGTCAATGAATTAGCACTCAGCACTCATGGCCTAGCATGATTTATCATCCAATTGTATTCTAAAGGGTCTACAAACACTTGAAGCAATTGATGTAGCCTGCAGTCCTGTGACAGGGAATGAGATATTCATGATGCATGTGTTTACTCTGGCAAACTACTTAATTGTTCCTCTGTTTCCGTTGAAACAAATGCAGCATTAAAACATTATTATGTCTGCTCAGTTGTTTGCTTTGTGGATTACATAAAGCGTGCCCAATTGAAAAGGGATAAGGCCAACATACAGTGAATCCATACAGGATTTAGACTGCTTTAGCACTCCATTGCAGTTCAGCTGTCACTTAGGCAAAGACAGTAAACCACAATAAGTTCCAAGACAAAGCATTTTTATATTATCAGTATAGAATTTTAGCAAACATTTTTTTCTATACTTGTGATATCCATTCAATCTAGAACACACACTGTTAAGGCTTAACACACCATGTTTAAATAAGATATTTATATATTCATGGTAAAAAAAACTAATATCATAATTATGTTTAACTATAATGAAATCTCCATAATAACATCCATAATAAAAAAAAAATAACAAAAATATTTTTATGTATGTATATATATATATATATATATATATATATATATATATATATACACACACACATTCGTATATATTTTGTATTTTTTACAAGATAAAACATTACATGAATGTACAGATTAGAAATACTTTCTATTTATAGAAAGCATATGTCAGCCTAATTATAACTTAAGAGAGTCCATGTGAACTGCCCTATATATAATGTTATTTGTGCTCTTGCATTCAGTGTATTTGTGTTAGTTATAGGAATGTAAAAGTAAGATGAGTGGATTAATGCTTATATATTAGTATAATCAATATCCATTTGCAAAGATTCCAAGTCTCTAAGTTTACAGTTTTTACTACACACGGCAAATGAAATACATGGTATTCCTGCTCCTCAAATTACACAATAAGAGCATTAGAGTTCATTTAAAGATCACACTAGTCGCAATGCAGACAGCCTTTAACTGAAAAAAATAATGTAAGCGTACACTTTCAATTGAGCATTTTAGCATAGTTATTGTTGAATTAGGTGCTGTAATTTAAGAAAAATGTTAAATTGTATAGTCTGATCTCCATATAAGTATATATCATTGATTAAACTAAGTTTAGACAGTCATCCTCAAAGTTTCGTCCCAAATGGGTATCAGGTTAATTCACTCAACGATAAAAAGTGCTTTAAATCACAACCCTATTTAATTGATATGAATGAAAAGCAAAATTAAGCTTACCTGTGATTTCAGAGAACAGCAACATCTGAACAGGTTTGATGTACTGACACCTATATAAGCCACAGCAACAGAAAAGGTTGTTATAATAGCATCCAGGCCCAATCTCAGTATATGGCACAAGGCAGAATGGCTAGGCTAGGGTTAGACTGACACCAAAAGCAGAAGAGGACACTGTAGCAGTAAAGTCATATTGTCTTTAAGTTTAAAGTCTCAACTGTGTATTCTCCCTGCTGTTCTCCTCCTCTTTCTCCCTGTCAGGGGGAAGGCAGCCAAATGGCAAGGATAGTGATTCATCACTGGCCTATGACAGCTGCAAAATGGATTACCCCTCCCCCAATCAACATGCAAAACAGTTTTTCTAAGGTAGTTAGAACAAGGTGCTTGGAAAAGGTAGCTATTAACTGAATAAGCATGTTGAACAGAAGTAGCTCAAGCATTAAATACACAGAAGCATCCTCAGATAATCTTTCATCTTCTGTTATCACTAGTTGAAATGCATCTCCCTCCCACACTTAAACTCCTGACAGTATCTTATCCTTAACATCTTAGTTCATTTATAATAACTAATTTAACAGTCACCAGAAATGCTCAGAATAGACTGGTGCATTTAATAAAAATTACAATATTTTATAGCAGAAAACATACAATGTTTTTAAACTGTACATTACAGCGATATTTACTATATATATTTATATATATATATATATATATATATATATATATATATACACACATAAAGGGACACAAACAAAGACATACAGTTTAAACATATAAGGCATGCAAATGCTTATAAATATATTTCATGTTGCAGTGCCACTAATAAATAATTCTAATACAAAACATTTTTAGTGTCAATCATTTGGTATATATTCTACAAAAAGCCATTCTTATAATAACATATATTTAATCTCATTTGTTTTTCAAGTAAAGTTTTGCTGTATGATTGTGATACATTTTGAGGGAGGATCTGGTAATAGATATTTTGTGTATGATATATGCTAGGGCAGACAGTATATACTGTTTAAGCAGGTGATAAGTCCAGGTGAAGAAAGGTTTTTGGCCTAGGAAGCACAGACAAAATATATTCCACAAACAGGAACATATTGTCTAAAAGTCTGCATTCAAAAACTTTGATGTGCATTTCCATTCAACCTGAACTGACGTCTCTTTGATGACCACAAAACAAAGGCATGAGAGATGAGGCATTCTGAGTGCAGTGTAATCAGTCAAGCAAGTTTCACTTATTTTACTATTTTTTTGTTTATTTTGCTTTGGCAACTTAAGTATACAACTATATATATATATATATATATATATATATATATATATATATATATATATATATAGATATAAAGTGCTTAACATAGTATAAAGCTTTAAAGAAAAAATATTCAAATCTAAGTATTAATATTGATTGTGTTTTTTGTACAATACACTAGCAACCTTCCTTTTTCGTGCATAGGTGTAGTGTATATTTGATATTTTGCCTTTGGTGGAGTAGCCACAGAAATGTGGCTTGAGGATAATATTCACTGGATTAAACGTTAAGGCACCTGGAATAAATTATAGGTGAGAACCCAACACTTCATTATAATGATGCATAGGATTTGTTTTATGTTACTACTGCTTTCTTCTCTTCAGCACACTAGAAGATGCTAAATCCATGTAAGCCATTTAATACTACTTTATAAATTGCTAATTTTCATACACTTCCCACAAAATTGTCAACATTATTTACCAAACCTTATACCTGTTGTCCAGAAAACATGTATAAACACATACACAGACCAATCAACATACTACCATAGATCTATATACATATTTTAAAGCAATTTGATATGGTCAACCATTTTAAAATGTATCTAAACACATAAATACACATTATAGAAAAATAAAGTTATTCATTTGTATTTAGATTTCAAAACAAAACAAAAAAAAAAGACAAACAAAAAACATGTGTTTTGTTTTACCAGATTAAGAAGAAATGACTATATAATCAAAATAACTTTAAGACAACTAATCCTCACTTAGGCTGGTCAGCTGAATCCACAGATTGGCCCAGGAAAAATAAATGTATTTCCAGGAATGTGAATGCAGACAACAATTAGACACAGATGTGAGTGAAATTAGTTACAGTTTACAAAATGCTACACTTCACATGCTTTTTTTCCCCTCCTCTATATGCGTGGTAAAATTATGATGTTGAAAGGAAAAAAAATAGACAAGGAAAATACATCTCTGGTTAGTGCTGACATTTATTTTTTCACCACCGTATGTGTTATTCTAACACAATCCTACACTTATGCTTGATAAGTGATAGACGCATGGAACTTTTCCACTGTGTGAGAAACCCAAATGACACCACACAGCTTTCATAGTTATCTTAGTACAGGCCAGAAAAAAATATACTGTCTTGGAAAAAAAAGGCTAATAATTAGAAAGCATGTTTATTGTGGTAGATTTAACAAAAAGGAGTTCTTTCCAAAGGACCATGTGAAAGAGATGTATTTTTATTGACCAAACGTAAAATACTGGCTGCATCTTTATCAGCATGGGGTAATGAAGCCATTGACACTCTACTATAATAACCTTCCATAAAAACAAAGATTCCTCTGGTGTAAATGTAGAGGTAGTAATGTCTGATTAGTTAATGATGCCTTTTAAGTTGCCTGTTTTTACTAATTAAACATAATTTTTCACAGATGTTGGCCTGCCTTGATTGGTGAGGCAGACTTTCATTTTCTTTAAACTCAGTAAGACTGGAGAGGATTACAAATCATTGGAGGGGCAACATGTTTCAGCTCCTTGTGGTCCTAGAGGGGTTAAATGTTGCATAGATTTTCAGCAATCCATTGAATAGCCACATTAAATCTGTTAATACCATGCTCTTCAACCTCCAAAAATTATTTCCAGAAGGCAGATTTGCTTAGCGAGATCATCAAACAAGGCTTTAGGTTCACATTTTCTCACATTTTCCCTACCACAGAGTGCAGGATGCGGAGGAGAACTCATGACTTTTGCACTGTTTATTATACTTTTTAAATTACAAAATCAAAAGAGTCTGACAGTAGATCCTGAATAAAGCCAAAAAGTTAATAATGTCCTGTGAAACGTAAACTGTAAATGGGAAAGGATTCACAATTTCAAAGTTAAAGCAAAATCTAAGCAAATTATGGGGTTTCTAGCCTTGTATTTTTGCTTACTTGAAGCAATCTTTATAAAATGACTATAATTTAAAACATTTTTTTCCAAGTGAAATGATATTTTCAAAATGAAAGTATCAGTCTTATCAAAATAAATATAGCTGACGTGTAAGACATTTTTTGTTGAGTTGAATTTTTTATCTGTCCAAAGAAAATAGGCCAAGATAATTCTCTGAAATTTAAATTAGTTTATATGAAAATCATATCTAAGAAAAATGCTGTTCGGCATAAACTGTGATTAAAACAATATTCAAGCAGCTTTCAAAGCTAACCCTAAATCAATATATAGTAGTATTTTGAAATTTAATTTATTTACCTACTTTTTTGCATGTATAGACTTTTTTAATTTGACAATTAAAATAATATTTACAGCTCCTCAATTGTCATATTTCCTTAAATCTATTTTTCAAAAAAGTGATGTTTGACTATTTATGAAAATACTTAATTTAAAATTATTAGTAATGATTTTAATGAAGTTATATTTATTAACAGTTTTCAGTAATTTTTTTCAGATTTTGTTTCTGTAGTAAAAATTCAACTGAACTAATGGGTCATTCTAATTTGAAAGGTTTTTACTAAAACGTATTGTAATTAATGACCAATGTTCTAAAGATGAAAATACAATTTACATAGATCATAATTGTATGTCCATTCACATGTTCCTTTCCTCTTCAGAATATAAAGTAACAGAATCAGTTACTGAGTAATTGTTATCTTTCAATTTAAATACATTTATTTTCCGACTTAAGTCTTACTCATGATCAGAGTGCAAAAAATGACTTGATTTGATCTAATATATTACATTTTCTTATAAAGGAATGAAGTATCTACATTATAATTGAAAAATATAAAAGTAAAGGTTAGAACTTGCTCAAGAAAATATAAGTTTATTGGTTATGTCACATAAAACTCACGGGGGAAATCATCTAATTATCTAATATTTTATTTTTTAATCTTAAATTTAAATTATGGTGAAACATCTATGAGTACTTCAGGAAGAAAAATAATTATTTTAACAGATATATAAATAGGAAATTGCTAATAAAACGTAACTGAATATTACATTTTCAGTGTGTATATTATTTAAAGAATATCTTAATAAAGCTACAAATTATTGATAATATAAGAATTATAAAAATACATGTTTCAACAATACTTAATTTTGTTTTATTATTTGCCCATGAGATAAGCTCATTATATCATTATACAATCATTTTAATATTGGAGACAATTATGCAGATTAAAATGATATAATATTTTATGTTTACGGTTTAGAATATATATATAAATATATATATATATATATATATATATATATATATATATATATATATATATATATAAACCAATTGTTTAAGATTGCACTGAAATAATGCATCAGTATACAAACTTATTGCCAAATACAATTTTGTTGCATAATTTAGCCAAACATTTTAATAATTAGCCTGATAATTAGCATTTGTGTGTTCTGGTGCACATAAATTTACATACACACATATATATATATATATATATATATATATATATATATATATATATATATATATATAAAACATATCATAAAGCTAAACTGACTATGCCTCACAGTGTGTCAAAGAAAGAAAGCGAAAACTTCAAGGGTTTTCATTCTCCCAAATACTAATGATGCACATAGTAAAGAAAGCAGAATATAAGTAAATATGCAATACAATATATACTTACAATTATATGTTATTTCCGATAGCAGCCTTTCTATTTCTTTCTTTCCATACAATAATTCCTATGAAGTTTGTTTCTTGGACTGAATGAAGTATTGTGTAGCTGTAAGGAGTACTAATTCAAACATCAGGCGGTAGTGTCCTCTTTCTGGAAGGCAAAACCAGACTACCGAAAAGAAAATGCCTGATTAAAGTTGCAGGCTCTGAAGCCTGAGCGTCTGGGAGGAAGAAAAAAAAAAACTGGAGAAAGAAAACTAGCAAATTGAAGTTTCACAGAAAGGCTTATAGCAGCAACTAGCAGTGTAGGTCTGCATGTACTGTAGCATCAGGCTGCTAGCCATCAGCTTCTACACTAGAGGAGAGAGCTCCTTCCGCAGTAAATACAGATAATATCTCAGATCCTTTGACAAAGAATCAGAACCCTCTTCCCCCTATTTGTTTGGTTTCTCTAGTAGATCTGCCCATATAGCCAGAGGGCTTTTATGTTTTGGGAAGGCAAACCACAGTGATTCCCTTGTTCAGACCTTATTGGTTTAAATATAACAATTGCAACGAGTGCTGTGCTGCTCTCTGAGTCGACCTTGCAGCCTTAGAAATTGCATTATGTAAATGAATCCATAACTGTGTCTGAACATACAGCTGTGCGTAAAAAGCCAAGCTGGAGCCCCTTGTCAACATGCTGTTTGCTCTTCACTGGCTAACATTTAATATTGCAGGGCTACACTTGCATCGTCTCTTTAACCTAATAAAACCCACCTTACTAAAAACAAATAAAATATCTTAAGCAATAATTTCCAAATTCCTCATTCAAGTATGCTTGGTATCTACCAAAGCAACACTGATGTAACTGCCATGCAAAAACGTGTCCATGTGAGGATCACAAATGCAATATTTCCAAATTATTCATTGACATACCTCATGTTGCCAAGAAGTTGGAAGATCTCTACATGTCCATCACCTGATTAAAAAAAAATTAAAAATAATTACTTGTTGCATCCTTATAAATGCTATATTCTATTGGCCAGGCCTTCAAATTACACTGCAAGTGTATGATGACTCTGCTGATGATACAGTTGTAATGAACTGTGGAAAATGTTGGCCTATCACATAAATGCATATTCGTGTTAATATTTGTAGGAAAAAACTAAGTGAGAATGTATGACAGATGTGACTGTGAAATATAACACTGTTATACATCTCTCTGATGTAGTTTATGAAGTTTTCCAACAATGAACCAAATAAATAGCAAAAAACTTGCATGGTTGGAGCACTCATGACTCTAGTATTTGTGTTCACAAGCTGTAAATGAATGAAATGTTTTATTGTAAATCAAAAATTCCTTGCAAAGTTTGTGGTAGTTTTATTTAAGAATCACTTTTAAGTGGCTAAACAGGAGTTTAACATTAGAATAGTGAAAATTAGCCATATACATTTAAGAAACACAAAACCATTTAACTAACTAAAAATATAAAACTTAACAATAAGTTTTAAACTAATTCTGTGAAGGAAATATGAGAAATGTCTAACTTTCATATAGACGCAATACATAAAAACTAACGTCACTAAATGAGAAAAATAATGTTGGCTTCCTAAATTATCAGATTATATGATTTTTTGCTCCTTTACCCAATAAATTATTTTCAATGTTTTAGTAAATATAGTTGGCAATACAAAGTAAGCACAATTTAAATCCGTAAAATTACGTTTCTCTAGTTTATATGCAAGTATGGTATATATTTTTGTGTACATTTCAGAAAAATACAAAATAATTACATAATTATAACATAAGCAACAATATACATAAACAACATATTGTATCAATAATGATTTCATCATAATATTTAAAGTTAAAATTCATTATAGTCTTTCTGCTAGAGAAAGGTTATTTAATACTAAAGAGTTTTGCTGCTCTTTCCTCTTTGCCCCCATAGGAGGCTCCTTGTATCTACTGATGTGTTCCAGTCTAGCCAGCTCCACAGAGAATAGAAAATCAGCAGGGGAAGTAAAAAGTCTCAATTTTTTTGCTCTATAGAGCAGACAGGAAACCCTGTAAATACCAAGTAAAGTGAAAATGTCATTCAAAAGCAAAAAAAAGTAAAGAATACAAAATGTATGTATGTATTATTTGATTTTTAGGGCTATGCCATTTAAAATGATACAGAAAGGATATTGGACCCCTTACCCAAAAAGTACCAATGCTTTTTGAATTAAAAACATTTTTGGGAAAGCACTTTGGACACTGGATTCTAAGCTCAAAGACAGAGCCCTCCATCCCTTTGCAACATGTTAATATTGCTATTGTTTTTTTGCCTTGATCGAAACCCATGTATAGCTCTAGGGATTATGTTGGCTCTTTACATATAAATAATAATAATACAAAATAATAACACATTGGAATATAGTAGATAATAAGATGAAGAATATATGAAAGGGAAGCATGGTTAAAAATGGAAAAAGAGGTTCTACTGAGAAGAGAAAATGTATGAGGCAATTTCTAAGTTACATTCACTCCACAGTGGATGATTATGGACCCCTTATACCATCAGAAGAGGTGATTGGGAGATAATGAGGACATAAAAACAACGTCTTGCTCTAAATTCTCATCCCTTTGCCCTTTTCAGATGATAGATACCATGGGAGTGTGGGTGCGAAGTAGTGCATAAGAAAATGATCCATGTTCAAAATACTGTTAGTTTATGACTTACCCGGTGTCATGATTACATTGTTTAGTGACTAATATTACCAGTATTAGGGATATGACAAATGGCTCATGACATTGCTAAAATGTAATTATGTGTTTTCTGTAAATGGCTATCTTGTATCCTATTTATAATATACTAGCGAATTGCCCGTCAAAAAATGACGGCAATGAAATTGTAAGGTAGCTAAATTAGTAAATGAATATAGTGTACCTATTTTGAAGCATTGTGATGAAGAGCTGGCAATCTGTGTTGATGTTGCTGCAGCATTAGTGGTGTGGAGCTGCTGTATAAGCATGCTGAATGTGTGCAGTGTAACACTGTGCGTGCGCGAGACCAAACCGTTAGCGTAGTCGTGTACTTCCGCATTGGTGTAAAATGGCGAGTAATGTGTGGTATAGGTCTGTATCGGAATATCCGTAGGTGTTTTGTGGTGTTTTGCGAGTTTCTTGTGGTGTTTTGCGAGTTTAGAGTGCTGTAGCCTCGTTTTCGTTTTGTTCGGCGGCCATTTTTTCTCTCGCTTGTTTTTTTTTTTAGTCTCTAAAGTGTTTTATTTCGAGTAAAATCGAGGTGTAAGTTGCATTTTTGAGGTCCTGGGTGCTCCCTCTTGGTGTAGGTAAGTTTTTTATGTATGTGCTGTGTGTATGTATTGTGTTTTAAATGTTTGTATGTCGGCGTGTTGCGTCCGATGTTTGCGAGGTCGTAATGTGTGGTAACGTGTTTCGTACGTTGTTTGCGTGCCTCGTAAAATTTAGCGAGTGTCGTAATTTGTGTGTCGAGTAGCGACGTGAATTTTGCGAGGGTTTGAGGCCCTTGCCCAGTGACCTCGCCAGCAACTGAGTCCCTCGCTTCGCGAGGGGCCTCAGTTGCTGGCATGGAGCGCCTTCGGCGCTCCATGCCAGCAACTGAGACCCGTGCCCAGTGACCTCGCCAGCAACTGAGGCCCTCGCTTCGCGAGGGGCCTCAGTTGCTGGCATGGAGCGCCTTCGGCGCTCCATGCCAGCAACTGAGACCCGTGCCCAGTGACCTCGCCAGCAACTGAGGCCCTTGCCCAGTGACCTCGCTTCGCGAGGCCCGCGGCTCGCTACTTGTTGCGTCCGATGTTTGCGAGGTCGTAATGTGTGGTAACGTGTTTCGTACGTTGTTTGCGTGCCTCGTAAAATTTAGCGAGTGTCGTAATTTGTGTGTCGAGTAGCGACGTGAATTTTGCGAGGGTTTGAGGCCCTTGCCCAGTGACCTCGCCAGCAACTGAGTCCCTCGCTTCGCGAGGGGCCTCAGTTGCTGGCATGGAGCGCCTTCGGCGCTCCATGCCAGCAACTGAGACCCGTGCCCAGTGACCTCGCCAGCAACTGAGGCCCTCGCTTCGCGAGGGGCCTCAGTTGCTGGCATGGAGCGCCTTCGGCGCTCCATGCCAGCAACTGAGACCCGTGCCCAGTGACCTCGCCAGCAACTGAGGCCCTTGCCCAGTGACCTCGCTACGCGAGGGCCGCGGCTCGCTACGCGAGGGCCGCGGCTCGCTGCGCGCGCCGCGGCCCTCGCTTCGCGAGGCCCGCGGCTCGCTACGCGAGGGCCGCGGGCTCGCTACGCGAGCCCGCAAGCGTGAGCAACGACTCGTACGCTCACAACGACTCGTACGCTCACAACTATATATGTGATTATAAGAGGGACAATGTGATATAGAACATATGTGGAAATGGTAAAAATGCTCCGCACAGAAGTTATCTGCAGGACATTGCATCTGCACACATACAGGCCTTGTTTCAAGGCAGATGACTGCTCCTTAGAGTAAACACTTGAGATTTACTTTAAAGTTTTCTGCCCTAGCTAGCTATGGAAATCCTGCAAGGCAACAAGGCTGCTAGGCATATGTGCTGACATCACACACATATACAAAGGTACACAAGGGTGTGGTATGGGAGATGTATAAATATGTTGGTTCTATGATTCAATAAAGGTTCAGTTCTAGTTTTCACATATCCAAGGTGTGAGACTGTTTCTGTGTTTTGTATCCTGAATTGGGGAGTGGTCTTGCCATAGGCCACTAGTAACCTGTATCCAGTATTTTCTGCCTGTACCTTTGGGCAATGTCCTCTTCAGAAGCCACCTTTGGTGCCAGAGAGAATAAGAACCACACAAATCTGCTGGGGTAGGTTTGAACTAGGTTCATATCAAGCCCCCTTGAAGAAGCAGATGGTGACACCCAGTATTAGTCTACATCACCCAGGAGGGTGGAATAAAGCACTTAGATAGAAAATTGAGCATGCTCTAATTAAAGCAGATTTATTCATACTGATCAGTATTATATCAAGGTGCTTAAATGAAAATAATAATTTCTTATTGTATCTGTAATGTAATATTTCATAACATTTATACTGGGTATATTTGAAAATGATATCAGGCTTTACAAAAGGAGATGATATGTGATTTTATAAAAACTGTATTCCTTGGCATTATATGCACTGATAATATAATGAAATGGATACTTCAACCCTAACAGGACATTGATTTCATATTAAAGAGCAGTAAAAATGGAACTAGTCCTTTTCTCTACAGTAAAGCATTGATGAGGTAGACACCATTGTTCATTTTTGTGGCAAATGTGTGGCTCAATATGCTAATTTTAGGCTCAGAGTGCTTGATAAGGGTTGGGTAGGGGCTCTACATAACAGAGTTATGTAGAGCCTACATAAGCGGAGTTCTACATAACACACCTGCCTTTATTATATGAATATGTCGGAGCAAATGTATCTGCACCAACTTCGCCTGTTGTGGAATATGACACATAAAACATTTAGCAGTCAAATTTTTAGAATGAAAAATGGAGATGGACAGCATAAAATACCATTCACATTTACACACAGGTGGCAAAAGCAGAACATTTAGCATTAACAGATAAAGCTGATATTTAGGATTAAGTTAAAAGGTGCAATGGAGCTGGTTTGATCCTGTGGTCATAGGAGATGATTATGAGATAGGGTATACTTTCTCAATCGCAGGGCTTATTGGCAGGGCAATGAGGAATATGGGTAGGGTTGGGGATGTGTGATATATAATGGACGTTTGTTCCACTGAGTGTGGCAAGTAGTGAGAAGAAGTAAAAGCAAGATTGGACTCATGGAGTAAACTGTAACTGTTGAGATGGAATCTGAGAATAAAGAGCGCTGTGTGATATAGGTGGAGAGAAGTTTGTCAAGTTTGTCAAGGATGCAGAGACCAAGATGGAGGAGACGAAATATGAACAGTGAGGAGGAAGGCAAGTTCTAAGATACCAAAGTTAGAAGTGTATTTTTTTAGCAAGGAAATGAGGAGAGCATAATTTTAAAAAAATGAAGTAATGGTTGTTGTATGTGTACTCTGTTGCCGCCTACTGGTAGTCTGATATATACTGCAAACAGAGGGTGCTTTTTAGCAGGTGCTGGGTACTTTGTACGGTGAATTATATACATATGTCTCTGTGGGTAAAGGATAGCTGTGGAGCTGAGAAAGCAGAGAATTGGGCAGAGAAACTGAAGCAGGTGAATGTTAGCTGCTTCACCCATACAAATCCAAAGCTACTGCAAAAACAGAGATAAAAGATAAAAGACATGATTCTATGTAGTGCCTGTAATGGAACAAAATATAAAAATATCACTCTTCTCTGTGTGGTACATGGATCAGAAATGTATATTAATCTACAGATGAGCTATTTAACTATTAATATAAATTAAGACACAAACACACACTTTTTCTGTTTTGTTCACCGATCCACACTCCACACCTTCCAATACAGGAAGTTACAAGTCCCTTCATTCTCAATTAAAAGTGTATCTAATAACTAGCAGATATCGTCATTTTTTTAATATTTTAATGCAACAGTGAATTTGGAAACTCATAAAACTGTATTATATTTTGGTAAAGATTCATACATACATTATAAAGTTTGTAAGCTACTTAAAATCTAAATTTTCAGATATAGAATTCCTTTTCAAAAATGCTGAATTCATTACACATCAAAATGAAAGGTATCTAGGGTGTTGTATTGAGTATATAGAGTCATACTTCACAAATCAAAGAACCTCACATCTTGGAATCAGTATGTATAACCTAGTCAAGCACTACAAGGACCAACACACTTATGGCCGCATTCCTATACTAAACAAAACTACAGGAAAAGACTCACCCGTAACTGTCAGAGCTTTTCGTAGCTACTCCAATCCAGCTTACCCAAAAGCTCCACTTAACTTAGGGAACACTCATCCAGTCTGTTCTCACGTTGCTCCCTAGCCCTAACGTGTAGACACAGCATGCTTGCAAGAGACTCTGAGTCTGAAGCTCGGTATTCTCCATGTAGAAGTGCTGCAGAACAGTGCACTAGTATTAATACATCCCCTATCCCCAATATATCTGTAAATACCCCTTCCCACAGCAGGGAGGGGTCAATCAATAAAACAATTAAGCAGGGCATTTATAACCTCTCTATCACCCCTATCCCCATACGAGCTCATAGATCCCTGGGATTCCCACGATCAAGCCTCACTAAACGGGAAACCCCAGGGATACCCTGCTCCCAAGTGTGCAGAAAGGAACCCCCAGGATTTCCTTCCCCACTTACACCTGATCCTCAACATGTACTTATAACCATGGAGGTCTATATAGACCCCCATGGCATGTAATACTTAACCCCCTGCAAAATATATCCTTAAAAGACCTCAGTGGCAACTAAAATTAACCATGCATCTAGCATTAACTTAGCAAGACCTCCATGGCATCTAACAGTAAACCATATGTCATGGAGATCCTGTAAAGACCCCTGAAAGGACCCATGTGGCTCCTAAAATGAACTCTATGCCAAAGACGCATGGGTGTAGGAACTGGGGGGATGAGGGGGACAAATCCCCCTGTCATGCCCAGGGCCTGACTGGACTGTTTTACTCTATGGCCTGGGCTGGACTGTTTTACTCTATGGCCTGTTTATTGTTATATGTTATGTATTTTTTACTTATGGTTTAAATGACATATAAATTGTATGTATTTTGATTATGTTACAGTGTGGTTATCTGGTGATGACTCACCCAGCCCCACCTAAATAAAAAAAACACAGGGGGTTGTGGGCAGATAAAACAGTTAGTCTGAGTGTTTACAGCAAATGGTTATCGTTAACATAATCATCAGGATAAGTTTAAGGGCCTGAGCTCATCAGATGTACAGGGTTTCACAATAAGAAGGGGTAGCCTATTATGTTACAGTATTGTTATCTGGTGATGACTCACCCAGGCCCACCTAAATAAACAAACACAATGGGTCTTGGGCAGATAAAACAGATAGGCTCAGTGTTTACAGCAAATGGTTATTGTTAATATAATCGCCAGGATAAGTTTAAGGGCCTGAGCTCGTCAGATGTACAGGGTTTCCCAGTAAGCAGGGTGGCAGCCTATTGTTAATTGGTCCCTCTACTAAGTACCTAAGCATGGGGCTTACTGTGATTGGCCAGCCTGATTGCCAGAAAATTGTATAAAATGTGACAATTAATAATTGGCAGTTGTGTCTGGACATACATAAACAAGGTGTAAGTGAATTCATCCTAATTCTAAGGGATTATATGGTGTTCCTGATATCCTGGTCTGTGGAAGAAATAAAAACCTCTGTAAAAAAAATATGCTCTGTTCTTATGTATGTTATTTAATTGGCCAAATCACAATTGAATGAGGCCCTTTTATTTCTGTTTAATTTCGATCCCGGCAATTAATGTGTTAACACATATAATGGAACTCGCATGGACTAGAATATAGTTACATAGCAATTGAGGTTGAAAAAACACTTTCAGTCCATCAAGTTCAACCTTTATGCAGATTAGTTGTTAATTAATTGAATCCAGAGGGAGGCAAACAGAAAAAAAAACAGTGAAACTTTGCCAATCGTCTCAAAGGGAAAAAAAATAATTCCTTCCTGACCCCAGATACAGGGGATCGGATTTCTCAATACTCTCTCTTTAATTATCTAGGATAACCCTACCCTTTTTGATAAGAAATAAATCCAGTCTCCTTTTAAAGTTATATTTGCTTCCCTTGCTTCTATACACTTCTTAATACATGCTAATATTTTATTTACCTTTGCAGCTGCTGCTTGGCATCGAGCACTGTTATCTAGGCGGTTGTCCACAAGTACTCCCAAATCCATCACAATATCAGATACGCCTAGATTTGCTCCATAAAGATTATAAATTGCATGGCTATTTTTCCTTCCCAGATGCATACCTTTACATA
The DNA here is from genome assembly GCA_027410445.1 of Discoglossus pictus. Taxonomy (NCBI): domain Eukaryota; kingdom Metazoa; phylum Chordata; class Amphibia; order Anura; family Alytidae; genus Discoglossus; species Discoglossus pictus. The sequence goes on along the minus strand of CM050166.1, from coordinate 84,051,230 downwards.
TATTCATATTAAATTTCATCTGCCATTTAGATGCCCATTTGCCTATTTTATGTAAATCCCTTTGGAGGAAAAGTATATCATTATCTGATTTAATTACCTTACTGATTTATTAATATTACCAGCATTTCTGGAATGCGGGTCCGATCGAAACTCGTAATTGAAACACCTAAGGCTTTGAAATCTAACCTACATTTTTCAGTGATGTAATGATAATGATCTAATTTGCTATTGGCTCCGTCTAAACCCGTACCTATGGGTTTGACTAATTGATAATGTTCACGGCTGCACATCCAACAGGCGCAAGAATGTTTTTTTTACAGGTTTGCATCTACGGCCCGTAACTCACGGCATGGTTCAATTTAATAGCTCTGTAACGCACCCGAATTCCAAGCCCGCAGCTTGAAATGGGCGTATCTACTTCTACCCATACCTGAGCATATTTAGATTTTCTGCTGCCCTAGCTTACTCAGATTTGCATAGTCCTCACACCCCACCTGCAACCCTTACTTTCCCCTTTTCTATGTATATAATATATATACTGTATTTGCCGGCGTATAAGATGACTTTTTTGCCCTGAAAAACATGACTCCAAGTGGGGGGGTCGTCTTATACGCCGGGTTCACTTTGTCTACGCAGAGCTCGTGCTGGTCACAGGGAGATGCAGGGGAGGGCCTGAGGCGCTGCGGTCGCGTTGCAGGGGCGGACCGGAGGCGCTGCGGTCGTGCCGGTCACAGGGAGATGCAGGGGTGGGCCGGAGGCGCTGCGGTCGCGTAACAAACTCTATAGCGGGGAAATACAATTTGAAGCCATGCTGTTTGACACAAATCATGTAAACCTTTTTGTAGTCTGAGGCTCACAAGCGATGAGCGCTGCCGTCTAACTCGTATGCACCATGCAAAGCGTGTGATAGGATATATATATATATATATATATATATATATATATATATATATATATATAAAAAGGGGAAAGTAACATATCTATAGTATGTCAAAAGGTGTCAAGCACACTTACAGACAGAAAAATCACTGTATATAGACATGCCTGTGCATATACAAACATATTTCACTGTCCTGGACCTCGTGAGAAACTTATTAGCAATATGGACAGCTCCCACTCTTGTCATTTTTTTAAGGTGACCAGTTTGCTCACTCCTGCTATAAGCAACAAACATAATGTGAATGTGAGATTTTTAAAGTCTTGTTTTCCTGCAGAGAATTTAAAAGAATATGCAACTGAGTACAATGAAAATTAAAGATTTTCATTTAGTGGATAAAAAAATCTAGGCCATTCTAAGTTCACAGTGATATTAGTGTAGAATTTGGAGTAATATATGCTTTCCAAGTAAATCCTGAACGTTACAAAATAAAAAAGGACTGATAATCTGTATACAAGGGAAAATGGCAGCCTCTTTGCCAATGGTGCTTACAATAAGCCACATTAAATTCCCCTAACGTGTAAAACCGTAGCTCGTAACATAGCTCGCAAGACTTACCGCTATTAAATTGGCCTCGCAAAGCAAAACGGTGATGACTTGCAGGGTAGGGGCAAGAAAACCCTACAGGACGTGAGAATTCGACTTGCACGGCCGCAAATCTTTTGATCTATCAAGCCCGTAACTGTTACGTTTCCAATCATGCTATTAAATTGCAACAAAGTCAGTGCCGTTCAAACCCGTAACCCGCAGATGGAGCCAAGAAGCCAACGAGTGCTAGGGAGGACCCACAAGGGGGTAAAGAACAATCCATAGCACTTTAAATGCACATATACACACACTACTGTACTGTACAGGGAAAGTGATGTTAGGTCTTAGAATTAATAGCACAACATTCTCAAGCTCGCAAATCAGCCCAAAAAATACTTTATTTCATGTTTAATTTCCGCGTTATATCGATCCCGCCAATCAATGTGTTAATACATATAATGGAACTCGTATGTGATAGAATATCATATTTACGGCTTTATCAATATTGCATTATATCTGGAATGTGGGTCCGATCGTTACTCGCAATTGAACCCCGTAAGACTTTGATATCCAACCTCCATTTTTCTGTGACTAATGCTGACAATTTCTGTTTCCATTGGCTCCATCAAAACCCGTAACTACAGGTTTGACTGATCAGCTGCGCATCCAACGTTCAGCAAATGGTTTATGGGTTTGAGTCTCAAGCCTGTAACTCGCAGCTCACTCTAATTTAATAGCTCTGTAACTCGGCCAAATTTGGAGCCCGCAACCGTTCTGGGTCTCAAGTTGTGCTTACGGGCTTGGAATTTAATGTGGCTCTATGTAAGAAAAATAAATGCAAACCGCTAGTTATTCAAACTAGACATTTCAGCAGTTTCTGTTCATGTTGCTGTGAAGCAGTAGTGGTTTAAAGGACACACAAGAAAAAGTACAAATGGTAGGTCCCACTGTAAGGGCACATTGACAAGAATCATTTTATTATTTTACTGGTTGCTAAATTTATATTAACCTTATTCAATCTCCCTAAAAAATAAGATTTATCTCAAATACTTACAGACTGAAAAAATAAATTTCTGTATTATAATTAAAACTGTACTGATATTCAAATGACTAAATACGGTATTAAATGATATACCTGTACAATATTTTCCCTGATCTATGTTTTGGTATCTATATAGAAACCTTTATCAAGATAGATTGATTAAGTGCCAGTTATATTTATATACAGTATATGTATCTATAAATATATATATATATATATAAATATATATATATATATATATATATATATATATATATATATATATATAAAATATATATACAGTATATAATAAGTATTGCAGTATGTAGTGATACCTTTTTTATTGGGTATCGCTATATACTGCAATACTCTGATTACTGGACATTCACAGCTGCCTCTCTTTATATATATATATATATATATATATATATATATATATATATATATATATATATATATTTCATATATATATTTACAATTGTATTTTACCGCTGCTCAAACACACTCAACTTAATAACTTCCAGTATATTCAAAGCAACCACTGAAAGCAAAATGTCCATAGCACCATAAATGCATATAAACAAATAAATTAGTGACTATTTTTTTTATTTTATAGAAGATATTTCAAGTTTATTTATGTTCTACAAAAAAGAAAGTATTATTTTTAAATAAAACTACAGGGGTCCTCAATATATATTTGGATTAAATCTTTCTAAATGTATATAAAAAAGGTTGTGGAAGTGATAGTATATTTTCTTGAACATATTTTGCAAGGATTTATTTGATGCAGAAAGGGAAGGGCACACTTTTGTGACTGAAAATATCTATATAAAAGTAACACAACTCTCCAATATCACATATATAGTTGTGAGCGTACGAGTTGTTGCTAACGCTGCGGGCTCGCGTAGCGAGCCCGCGGCCCTCGCGAAGCGAGGGCCGCGACTCGCGTAGCGAGCCGCGGCCCTCGCGTAGCGAGGGCCGCGGCTCGCGCAGCGAGCCGAGGCCCTCGCGAAGCGAGGGCACTGCCCGAGGGTCTCAGTTGCTGGCATGGAGCGCCGAAGGCGCTCCATGCCAGCAACTGAGGACCCTCGCGAAGCGAGGGCCTCAGTTGCTGGCATGGAGCGCCGTAGGCGCTCCATGCCAGCACCTGAGGACCTCGCAAAGCGAGGGCCGCAGTTGCTGGCATGGAGCGCCGAAGGCGCTCCTTGCCAGCAACTGCGACCCTCGCAAACTTCACGTCGCAACCCAAACAGTACGACACACACATTACGACACTCGCAAACAACATACGACACACGTTCACACACATTACGGACTCGCAACACTCGGACGCAACTCGCGAACATTAGAAAATGTCAAACACAATACATACACACACCACATACATAAAAAACTTACCTACACCAAGAGGGAGCACCCAGCACCTCAAAAATACAACTTACACCTCGATTTTACTTCAAATAAAACAGTTTAAACACTAAAAAAAAAACGAAGCGAGAGAAAAAATGGCCGCCGAACAAAACGAAAACGAGGCTACAGCACTCTAAACTCGCAAAACACCACAAGAAACTCGCAAAACATCACAAAACAACTACGGATATTCCGATACAAACGTATAACACACATTACTCGCCATTTCGCGCCAATGCGGAAGTACACGACTACGCTAACGGTTTGGTCTCGCGCACGCACAGTGTTACACTGCACACATTCAGCACGCTTACACAGCAGATCCACACCACTAATGCTGCAGCAACATCAAAACACATTCACAGCTCTTCCACACAATGCTTTAAAATAGGTAAAGTATATTCATTTATTAATGTATTATATATTTCATTATTACACACTAAACAGCATTAGCTACCTTACAATTTCATTGCCGTCATTTTTTGACGGGCAATTCGCTAGTTGTTATATATTTAGTAAGGGAAAAGAGCAATGGCCCTTTAAAATGTATTTAATATTGTTAATAAATGTGACATATTGGGTTAGAAAACGTCACCTAATTATTTTTACAGAGCCATCATAAACATATTCACATGTCAAGCAACACCATAACATTGACTTACTTGCATATTTGCTCCCATTGCCTGTGCAACTCCATCTTGTTTTCTCCTGCAGTGAGGAAAATGGCTGACTCCCTGATGTGGGAGTGGCTTATTTTTTCTGTTGAAACAATTAAAATGTAAGTGGACAGCTGGGACACTTTCCCCTAACATTATTTGTGTTACTGGCACCCCTGCCTTATCTATATTTAATCTACATTTTGGAAATCAGCATTACTAAAAAATAAAATAGCTGTCAAGGAATCATTTCATAGCATCAAGTAGCATTGTTAGCACACCATTGCCCCTACTTTCCTAAAATTACAATAAGCTTTTTTGATACACTTTATAAAGATAAAATCTTTTAGAAAGTACAAAAAATAAATTCAGGCCTAGACTTATATCTAAGGTCCCACAGACAATGATTTTGTCAGGTGCCAACACACACGCAAAATGAGAGCTATAAGGAAGCTTGTATATAAAATGAATTCTGTGCATTGCAAACATAATTATATACCTATTTGCATATTGACACCCAAAATTCCCAGAGTGCAATGGAATCATTTTATTTGTTGACATATCGAAGATATGTCTTAGTTATATAGATGTAGACATAGATGTAAATGTATCTATATATAGTTAAATGTAGCTATCTATGGCCCTCATTCAATTGTCATTTGGCCAATTGAATTGGGCTCTAAATAAGCACATAACATATATTTTTTAAATAAGTTTTTAGTTAGTAAACCTTAATCCAAAAGCAAGGTCTTCACTAACTAAAAACTTCTTTAAAAAAAATATGTTATGTGCTTATTTAGAGCCCAATTCAATTGGCCAAATCACAATTGAATGAGGCCCTATTTGTGTACCTTAAATAAGTACATATATGCTCTGTTATGCCCAGCTTTATGAAGTATTTAAGACGTATCCAAATAGCCAAACAGGGATACTTATATTGACGAAACACTCAGCACCATTAAGAAGTGTTACCATTCTTCTGTGTGATGTGTAATTTTAAGGGACACTGCCACCCCAACAGAAAGTGTATTTAATTTGAAGAATATTAAAAACTGGCTATATATTGTATTAGTAGTTTTTCCTTACATTAAATAATTTATTAAATATTTAGAATTGATTTTGCGGCTCCTGTATGCGAACATGCTGCTCAGTATGTTACTGTGTGTATCTCAAGAGTACTTGATACTGGCGAGAGAGTGATTTAATTGCCAGATAACATTGTTGGTCTTTAGATGCTCATTTGCATATACTGTAAAAGCACAACAGCAACAACATGGAAGTCCCCTGCTTATAGTATTTTTTTATGTTCTTTAAGAATGACAAAGATTTTACGGTGACAGGGTCCCTTAGAGATATGAACACATAATATATGCACAATGCTCTATACAGCATATATTCTGTAGAACTGATACGTTAGGCTTCTACCTTTCTAGACTGTGCCATCCAGAATGTAATGGCCCCCTTAGTAAAGTTTTTTTATTTGTTTCAGAGTTTCAGAGTAAGATTAAGCTGATAAACAACAAAGATATTTTTATAACCTTTTATTGCTAAATAATTCTACTGTACCTTTATTGTACCATATTTTCCTAGAGGTAAAGGGTTATGTACTGCAAATCCAATTTTGGAGACACAAAGAATAAAAAATGCTAGAATTAACAGTGGGTGTTGATCCATTTAGGCTGAGAAGGAAATAATTGACACAACGAGTGGGAGAAAACACGGGCCACAGCTTTTATTAGTAAATAACCAAACAACATAACATAAATTACTGTATATAATTTACATAAAATTGCAAGGGGGAGAAGCCCGGCCATGGACAGTGACCTCATGCCTTGGGCCCTGCCCAATGCCCAAATGCTTATACTAAGCACACCCTGTGCGGTAGGACCAAGCCCACTTAGGCCAGTGGGCCGGGCAACTCACCTCCCGCCACGGAGCAAGCGAGGGATCCCTCCTAAGACTGCGATCCCCCCTGCTATCCATTAAAGAAAAGGCCCGCGCAACACTCTCACTAAACTCCAGCATGAGTAACTCTAGCTCGATTTTGGTTAGATGTACCTTATCCCTCCCGAAAAACTCATCCGCCCAGAGCGATTTGAATTCCTTGTATGGAATGGCGACGAAACCAAGCTTTCTGACGAAACTCGACAACTGTTGGTTGATCTTCTGACGAAATCTGTCCAGCCCAACAGGATCCCGGGCATTTCTCCAGTAACTCCTCTTAATCATCTCGGACCATATTATAAACACGCCCGAAAACTTCTTTAACCAACTTTCCACGTCCCGTTTCATGTCTTTCAGCATCCTACACATGGGGACAGTCCCCAAGTCGTTCCTGCCAGCGTGTATTAGTAACACAATAGCCCATTTACTTGAGCCCACCTCAGGCCTCGAATTCCAAACCACTGTACGACCAAGTTCGTAACAGGAAAACCCAGTTGTGCCTTGTCCTCGGTAACTGCGGCTAACCTTTGGGCCCAGTACACGAACGAGTGGCCAGGATCCAAAGTTGCTTCTTTCCTCCTGAAAGCAGAAAGCACATCCATTAGACTACTGCTCTGGGCCACACATAGAACCGAAAACGCTCCGATTCCCATCTACCGATATGCTTTACCGCGGCGTCGGGCAAGCTTAACCGGGCTGCTTCCATAGCAGCTGCAATTCGGAAGGAGTGCGTCCCGAATTCTGACTGCACTAAGCCCAAACTTTATAGTGTACCTTTTAGCACCCTCTCAAATTTATAACAGGATAAAGCCGTACCATCCGCATAAATCGCTGGTTGAGATACTCCTCCACACACACAGGGGCAACACTCCGTGCCAACTCTGTGCTGTACCACCTCTTTCCCTTTTCCAATTTGGTCCGTCTTGGACCTCCGCAACCATAGTACTACCAGGTATCCACCACCTGCAGGCCCCCGGAAGCGTGTCTACTATTCCCAACTAACTGCCCTATACGAAACGCTCCAAAAAAAGCCAGGGAAAAGGCCATACGGAAAAGCAGAGATTCAAAGGGGGTCCTGCAAGTTACCAACAACACCTGCGCTAGTCGCAGCAACAGGGAAAAAGTAATCGGCTGCCTATTATCTGGCCTGCGATCACCGTTAAACATGCCGCTTACCACCTTGCACATTATAAACTCCTTTGTAAGGTCCCTCTGCCCTGCCAGCTTAAACATGAAAGCCAGAGCTGTGACCTATCGCCAGACTACAGCTTTTGATTCGCCTTCCTACTGGGATTGATGTTGCCGTGAGGTTATTCACCCCTTGAACCACTGCCATGTTATCTGTAAAGAATAACACTCACTGGTCCCGAAACTCTGAGCCCCATATGTGAACCGCCGCCACCATGGGGAATAGCTCGAGGAACGCCAGGTTCTTTGTAAGGCCAGCCGCCGCCCATTCTTGGGGCCATGTCGCGGCGCACCACCTCCCTTGGAAGTAAGCACCGCAACCGACTGTGTAAAGCTCTAACTCGGCGTTAGTTGCACTCCCTTTCGGAAAACTCGCAGTCCCATTATCTCAGCGAGGAAAGCCGACCATATCCCGCATGGCGCTCGAAACCTTGATGAAATGATGCGGCCTCAGGGCGCCTGCCGTAGCAAGCGACATTTGCCTACAAAATATCCTCCCCATGGGGATAATCCTGCAGGCGAAGTTCAACTTCCCTATGATGGATTGTAACCATCGTAATGACACCCTGCTCGCTCCTTCCAACGCACCAAGCTCCGCTCGTATGTCCACCACCATTTCCTGGGGAAGACTGCATTCTATTTTCATGGAATCGATCTGAATCCCCAGGAATGGGCAACTTTGTTTTGGGGCCCTCAGTTTTGTTGTTGGCCAAAGGCACTCCAAAATCTTGAGAGATTCTGGTGAACACCTCCAGAATGAAACGGCACGTATTCTGTCCTGCCGGACCGACGAACAAAATTTCGTCCAGGTAGTGCATTATGCTCCTATACCCCGCTTCTGAGCGCACAACCCACTGGAGGAATGTACTAAACGCCTCAAAGTAAGTACATGATATGGAGCACCCCATTGGTAAGCATAGGTTGACGTAACAGCCCAAGAGCCGGTGACTTGATGGATGAACCGGCAACAACCTAAACTCTGCTTCAATGTCCACTTTTGCCCGCAGCGCCCCAGAGCCATCAAACCGCACCATCTCGGCGGCCCGACCGAAAGACGCATAAGACACGGCAGACTGATCCTTTGCAATCCAGTCGTTGACTGACCGCCCTCTGGGATGGGAAAGGTGCTGAATCAACATAAACTTGCCCCTTTCCTTTTTTGGAACAACAATGAGGGTGGAGACGACCAACTCATGGATAGGGGGGGACGCGAATGGACCCACCATTCTACCCAGCTGAACCTCAGCTTGGACTTTACTCAACGCTACCCCCGGGAAATCCCTTACTGATCGCAAATTTGGGATACGGAACCCCTCTTGGAAACCCATTTCCAAGAGGTGAGACGCGGCTTTGTTACCCGGCAATCTACTGTAGCATTTTAACCACGGCAGCATGGCGGGAGGCGTATGGGATTCCTGCTCTTTTGCAGGGGGCTAGCATGATCTATTCCCCTCCTTGGGTCTGGCACATCTAGTGAGGGGGAGCTCGCCGCTGCAGTTGGAACACGCATGCTTGAACCTGCAATTGGGAGACCATCTACAAACCCCTTCATTGTAGCCAAAACAGGTTTTAAGGCCTGTGGCAACTGCGGGGGTGGGGCCCTTGGCTCCACCAGACGCGCTACGAAAGGGCGGCATGACGCGCATCGGTGTCATAATGTTCAACCAGTATGCCACCTTTTTGTTACTCCATGCCATCATTGGCCTGAATGCCAAATACTGGCGGAACTCCTTGTCGTAGCGGCACCATGCCATGCCCCCGTATACTTTGTGAGCATTGCAAATTTCATCTATATAGACAAACAATCCAGAACTTTGTTCGGGATGTCGCTCGCACAACACGCAGGCCATGATGGAGAAGGACTGGAGCCAAGTGTCAAAAGTCCTCGGAAGCCGTCCAAATGACTTACGACGATAATTCCCTAAGCGGGAACCCCTATCAATAGCGCCAGCTGTCTAGACATGGGAAGTAGTGAGAACAAAACAACGAACTCCCTCTTCCAAATTTTTTCCTTGACCTCTATTCAAGATGTGCCCCCAAGTTATCCAGCGAACACAAGACAATTGGTTTCATGGCTGCATCGGCGACCACTGCATTGGTACTAAGAGGTTTGGAAACCGGGAAACCACAGCCGCGGGAGGCCCAGCCACCAACACTATTGCGGCTGACGCTACCTGTCTCGCTCCCCCGCTAGTGGATTGCTCGACCCACGCACTCTTAGCTAAACCTCCAATCCACGCCCCTATTTCCTGATCGCTCTCTGAAATGTTGTGTGTGGCTAAGAGGGTCTTGAGGGATCCTAAAAACCCTGTGTGTAGGGGCTCCCTTTTCTCTGTATCCTCTATCTGACCCACCATCGTGAGCTTACCTGCTTCTGGAAGCCACCAACGGGATATTCCTGCGTCCCTCGTGACGCATCGGGGGCCCCGACCGTCTGTCCCTCCGCGGACTCCGTCCCCTCTCTGAACCTGTGCAGAAGCAACTGCATTGACAGGACCTCCTGCTTCTCGATCTCAATCTCCTCCTGGACCTGTGGGTGCAAGAGGAACAGTCGCTAGCTCCCCGTGACCTGCACACCAGTGCCCAAACCGACTGCTCCTCCCCTGAGGACTGGTCATGGTCACCTATACCTGTGCGGCTGAAGTAAGCTGGTAACGCTGGTTCTGCTGCACTTTGTACGGGGTCCTCTGAGACTTTCATAGGTGGTATAAGGTCTATCTGTGGGTCGGTATTAGTCACCTTTTGCTGTAGCCTACCCATAAAGGCCCTCAGTCTCAGCTCTTAGTCGTCGTAAAGGAGTGTAAGAGAATAGCAGTGGGGCTCTAGTGGGGCGCGCCTGCCTCACCACTGTGGCTGTCACAGGCACATCGTCAATCACCACCATGCTGTCCTGGCTGTACATCTCGCTGACAATTCTATTCCTCTTGTCTCGTGTCGTCGCCATGCCCAGCTCCCCGCCATGGCTGCGTGCCTGTAAAGCACCAGAAGCGCTGTTAGAATGAGAACTAAAAGGGACCGCATGGTCGGAATAGTGAGGATCTGTAAGAGCTTTTTTAGAGCTCCCGGCTTTTCTATTACCCCCTGTGCCACCTTTACGGGGCAGTAGAGGGGTGTTTCTTGTTTTTTGACCCGGCCGTGACTCTTTGGGCAAAGTGATTGGTGGTGGCCGGAGTTCTAGGCCTTAAAAGTTTTCACTGCCCCTGTGCTGTGTAGCTGAGGTATGATTCTCAGTTTTAACCTCCTACTTGAAACTTTTTTGCGCAGGAGCCCCTCAGACCTCCGTCCGTTTCTGCTGGAGACCGCGCTGCTACTGCCCAACGCACGAACACGGGCGGAAGTCCCGCCCCCGACGTCCCGCTATTGGCCAATGCCTTGCAGGCGCTGCTGGGTCACGTGATGCTACGTGCTGACCCAGGGAGCCTGTGCAGCATCCGCGTCGGGCAATAATTCTGATATAGGGCCTCATTCAATTAGGGGCCATAACTCGATCGCAAATCAGCGATTTCCTGCTATCTAGTTAGGTCCTCGTGTAGCCTTATGCTTACGCTGCTATTCAGTTGGCCATCACCGTAAATCGGTCCCCCTTCCCGTCAATCACAAACCATGCTAACGGCAGTAAGCAATTGCGTGCTTAAACAGGATCGAGGCCACAAGGCCGTAACTTGTGTTTCAAACCCGCAAACTCGGAGAACTGTAAATGCAAATATAAATCCAAGACTGCACTGTAAAGCACTGTAAATGATGGGGAACACAATGGGTGACATTAGGATTAAAGGCACAACATTCTCAAGCTTGCACATCGCCAAAATACAATACATTATTTCATGTTGAATTACCTTCCAAAGTCCTACGGGCTTGAATGACCTCCAAGCCTAAATAAATGGAGGTTGGATTCCAAATTCCTACGGGCTTGGAGGTTGAAGCCCGTAGGACTTCTGACGGAAAATAAATATGAAATAAAGTATTTGATTTTGGCGATTTGCGAGCTTGATAAGGTTGTGCTTTTAGTTCTAATGTCAACCATTGTGTTCCCTATCATTTACAGTGCTGTAAAGATTGCTTTTTTATTTGCATAAGTGCTACGATTTGTAAGCAAGCCCTTTGTGACACCTCCTTGGTACAAGTAAGCTGTGGTTCGCGTTTAGCCATTTACGGGCTTGACGGAAGGGTAATCAGAGCAATTGAATAGCGATTAGGGATATATTGTGCCCGCAACTCTCACGGACGCGAAAGACAAAGGCTTTGAGGGAAGCAAGCTGCGATTGACAAGATCGCAAGGAATCGTAGCTGGTAGAATGTAACCCGATCGGAGCCCGCAAATGGAAGGCAATTGAATAGCAAAGTAGCTTGCGATCACCACTTGCTGCCATGTTTCCCAAAAACGTAGCAATAGAACGAGGGCCAAACTGTTTGCCACAATATTCAATTATTGATTTATATATATATATATATATATATATATATATATATATATATATATATATAGTGGATATAAAAAGTCTACACACCCCTGTTAAAATGTCAGGTTTCTGTGCTGTAAAAAATGAGACAAAGATAAATAATTTCAGAACTTTTTCCACCTTTAATGTGACCTATAAACTGTATAACTCAATTGAAAAACAAACTGAAATCTTTTAGGTGGAGGGAAGAAAAATAAAAAATAAAAATAATGTGGTTGCATAAGTCTGCACACGCTCTTATAACTGGGGATGTAGCTGTGTTCAGAATTAAGCAATCACATTCCAAATTGTTTTAAATAGGAGTCAGCATACACGGGACATCATTTAAAGAGCCTCTGATTAACCCCAAATAAAGTTCAGCTGCTCTAGTTGGTCTTTCCTGAAATGTTCTTAGTCGCATCCCACAACAAAAGCCATGGTCCACAGAGAGCTTCCAAAGCATCAGAGGGATCTCATTGTTAAAAGGTATCAGTCAGGAGAAGGGTACAAAAGAATTTCCAAGGCATTAGATATACCATGGAACACAGTGAATACAGTCATCATCAAGTGGAGAAAATATGGCACAACAGTGATATTACCAAGAACTAGAGCTCCCTCCAAAATTGATGAAAAGACGAGAAGAAAACTGGTCTGGGAGGCTACCAAGAGGCCTACAGCAACATTAAAGGAGTTGCAGGAATATCTGGCAAGTACATGTGAAAACAATCTCCCGTATTCTTCATATGTCTGGGCTATGGGGTAGAGTGGCAAGACGAAAGCCTTTTCTTACAAAGAAAAACATCCAAGCCAGGCTACATTTTGCAAAAACACATCTGAAGTCTCCCAAAAGCATGTGGGAAAAGGTGTTATGGTCTGATGAAACCAAGGTTGAACTTTTTGGCCATAATTCCAAAAGATATGTTTGGTGCAAAAACAACACTGCACATCACCAAAAGAACACCATACCCACAGTGAAGCATGGTGGTGGCAGCATCATGCTTTGGGGCTGTTTTTCTTCAGCTGGAACTGGGGCCTTAGTTAAGATAGAGGGAATTATGAACAGTTCCAAATACCAGTCAATATTGGCACAAAACCTTCAGGCTTCTGCTAGAAGAGGAACTTCATCTTTCAGCATGACAAGGACCCAAAGCATACATCCAAATCAACAAAGGAATGGCTTCATCAGAAGAATATTACATTTTTGGAATGGCCCAGCCAGAGCCCAGACCTGAATCCGATTGAAAATCTGTGGGGTGATCTGAAGAGGGCTGTGCACAGGAGATGCCCTCGCAACCTGACAGATTTGGAGTGTTTTTGCAAAGAAGAGTGGGCAAATCTTGCCAAGTCAAAATGTGCCATGCTGATAGACTCATACCCCAAAAGACTGAGTGCTGTAATAAAATCAAAAGGTGCTTCAACAAAGTATTAGTTTAAGGGTGTGCATACTTATGCAACCATATTATTTTTTTAAATATTTTTTCTTCCCTCTACCTAAAAGATTGCGAGCATCTTAGTTGGTGTATGTTTGGTTATGAGAGCTCCTTTGGCGCTCATTGCAAGTTTTGCTCTAATGGTCTTTTGGCTCGCATTGTGAATCTCTCCCCTGGTGTATTTGTAGTGCTGTAAACAAAATGTATTTGTATCTATTTTGTAATGTTAATAATTAATTTGTAAAGTTATAAAGTAATATACTTTACCTATTTGTAAATAATGTATGCATTAAGTATATGCTGAAGAGCTTACAATCTGTTTTGATGTTCCTGCAGCATACAATGTAGATTTGCACTGTTGGTAAGCTGAGATGTGTCAGCAATGTGTGCAATGTGTAGTGTAAATATGCTGTGTGCGCGCGGTTAAACCCTTTGTTTAGCTGTGTAGTTCCTCATTTTGTTATTAGGTTTGAGTAATTGTGGTAAAATGGCTGCGATTGTGTATGTGTTACGCGGTATGGAGCATTTAGCGTACTTACTCATTGTGTATTTATTAGGTCGTACGGGTCTGTGTAAAAGGCGTATGTGCTTGGCGGTGTTTTGCGTGCTTAGAGGTCGTGTAGCCTCGTTTACGTTTTTTTCGCTGACCATTTTTTCTCTTGCTTAGAGGATTTTCGAGTGGCGAAAATATTAAAATCTATTTAAATTGGCGTGTAACCTCATTACCAGACGTCATGGCTGTCCCCCCTTGCTGTGTGTGTATTTTGTAATTTTTATATATTTTTTCCCTTATTGGAGGTTTTATTTTCTAAGTGTTACAGGCCGTAATTTTTATAGTGCTACGGGTCTCGCATTTTGAATTGTTAATTTGAGTTTTGTGTTGATGTGTAGTTCGGCGGGTTGTAGGTATGATGCACAAGGCATGCAGGGTCGTAGGGATAAGCGCCTATGGCGCTCATCTCCCCAGCGCAGGGGTCGTAGGGGTGAGTGCCTACGGCGCTCATTTCCACCAGCCTTTGGCGCTCCTTGCCTTGCTGCAACCGCGGCCCTTTCTTTGCAAGGTCCATGGTTGCGTCTTGCAGCTGTGGCCCTCACTTCAGTTTTAACGTTGCGTTACCAATGGATTTTGGCAAGGTCGCACTGCTGAGAACTATATATGTGATCGTCTGTTGCTCAGTTTAGCTAATATGCAGTCTTAGAAAATACGAAAATAAGCTTTGCGAGGCTCGCAGTGCAAAGAGTGCAAAGGCCATTTGAGTGCTTGAAGGAGTGGTTAGCGAGGGTTAGCGATTTGCGATTTTAGCCTTGCGACAGTGAAAGATCAAAGGCTTGGGAGGCATTAACTTGCAATTTTTAAAATCGATATAAATTGCAGCTCGGAGCCCGTAACACGATCGGAGCCGCAAACTGACGCCAATTGAATAGCAAAATAACTTGCTGGCTCCATTTCGAGCTCGGATCTCCCAAAAGCCTCAATTGAATGAGGCTCATGGTTTGCAGACTCTCCATCTTTACTGTATCAAATGTAGAATTCTTGTAAGTTGCTCATTACAACATATTCAAAGTTGCAGCAAATGTCATCTATATTTAAAAAGTTACTAAAAATTACCCTTTGCAAGCAACCAAATGTCATGGCTCCATTAATAAGATAGTTGAGCAAATAAATTCATACTATACATTTAAACCATATCACATGCCTAGATTATAATTTTATTAGGCCCATAATGCATAGAATGTTACCAGTTGTCTCAGAATTTACAAAATCAGCAATATATACAAAGGTCAAGCAGTAGGCCCATGCCAATGTTAGAAACAGATACTGTAGTAATAATTTGTTTGGGTGTACTGGAAACCAAAGATCTACATTGCCCAGAGCATTATGTAATTAAAACAGACTATAAGGGTGGAGTGTGTATTAGACAATAATGGCCTGGGAAAATAATTGGTCTTGTGTTTAAAACAGAATAAAATATAAGTAGTGCAGACTTTCAGGTGTAAAATTACCAAGAGCCTCAGGATGTGAGAGTTGCGAAAATGCAGAACTGTTTCTTTCTTCAACAAATAAATAAGAGTCTCGAAATATCCACCATATATGAAATGTGTTTTCATCTGGTCATGTTTAACTGTAATTATGTGAGTATTTGCCATAATTAATTCATTTTCAAAAGCATAATAGTTGTATAAATAAAATTAATATCCTAATTGATATGGGGCACTGACAATTAAAATGATTTTATGTGAAATTAACAAAGCTTGTGACACATGAAAAACATTTTCAGGAGTTTTGACTAAATATTTATATTGACGCATAATGACTTTTAATAAAATGTACCTGTGCATGTGATTAAGCTTTGGGATCTTTCCTGTTGGTTGACTGCCAACAGTGCCGGTGAGCTTACCAAACCATTGTAATATATATACTATATTTGCTGTTTATTTGAAGAAAACACCTGTCTTCTATATCAGCTTTGTTTAAATAACTATTGTGCCATTGTAAAATTTGTGAAAGAATACTAGTCAAATAAATGATCACATTAGTTGTTGAATTATTTTAACCAAATTGTTTCCCGAAAGTGTTTAATAAAATGCAAAGTCTGTGGGTAGTAGCATAAAAATGCTAGCCTTTAGTTATTATTTTACTGATTTTCTTTAGCTTTCCCTACATGTATTGTCTTCCTGTGTGGTGAGCAGGCATTTCTTCTTACAATGTTGAATATTGCAAAAGTGGGATTGCCTTTGTTTAAGATCAGCCTCATGATACTGCAATGTTCTGATGTGACGTATGGACTTTTAGGGGTTAGAGGTATTTGCAACTCACACATCGGTGAAGAATTAATTTAAAGAAGCTCCTGTTAAGCATTTATAATGCATTTTTGCTTGAAATAGTCGGCGTGCTGTAAAAGTTAAAAACCTGGTGGAAATTGAACTTTGCAGGGCTATCAGGACATCCCATATTCTGCAGTCAATCAGCGTGCCCTGACGTGCAATTAATTCCAGCAAAACGAAGTCTTATCATTGCTGTCAACAGAGGTTTCAATTACATGGATCTTGTAGGTACTCCCATAGTGCTGATTTAGCCCTACTGGAGTTCTTATGAGAGAACTTGCTAAGCTATTTTATTGGTCCCATTGGTTCTGCAGGCTAACATACATAGGAAATGATGTGCTTGTAGGCAGATGATTTGTCACTTAAAGGAGATAAGTTTATAAGCACTCACAACTGTTCTTACATGCTACATAGGCAGCTAAGTAATTGAACTTGCAAATACGATCCAATAAATATGGTACTTCCCATAGCAACCCCACTTAAGTTAAAGAAAGTCAATATTGCAACATGGAGTCTATAAAGCTACGTGGTTCTCACTCAAACGTTGACTGTGTGACCGGAGAATAAGTTTATGGCGATTGAGAAAGTGGGAGTTTGTATTAGAGAGATTAGAGGGTTTGTTAATTATTTTTTACATGTAAGGTCACCGGTAAATCATTCACTTGGGGCCTCATTCAATTGCTACTTTTCTGAGATCCGGGCTCGCAAGTGTAGCTCGCAAGTTACATAGCTATTCAAATGCCTCCTACTTGCGGGCTCTGATAGGTTTACTTGCTGTGCGCTACTATCCATCACGAGTCTCAAAATCGCAAGTTACTTGTTTCCAAGCCTTTGAATTTTCAAGAGTTGCGGCCGCAAAAATCACAAATCGCTATTCAATTGCTCCGATCTACCCTTCCGTCAAGCCCGTAAATGGCCCAAAGCATACCAGAGCTTACTGGTACCAAAGAGGTCATGCAAGGGCTAGTAAAGCTCCTACTTGTCCTCCCCACTGGTCCTAACCGCCCCTCACACTCCAAAATTAAACCCCCATGATGCAGGGGTCCCGTCTGGCACCAACCTACACTAAACTATTAGCCACCCCAATAAACCAATAAATCTAAATTAACCCCCTCTCTAACTAATTTCCCCCCTCTACCCTACCCTATTATACTCTACACTACCTACCTAACCCCCTAATAAATTCCCTAGCACCCCATTAATCACAGAAATATAAAGGAAAGACTAATTACAAAAAATAGCAAAACCTAGATTACAGAAAATAAAAAATCAACATTACATAAAGTAAAAAAAGCAACACTACATAAAATAAAACCACCAAACTACTTACAGAAAAATAAAATAAAGCTACTCACAAGAAAAAATTAAAACTACAACATAAAATAAACACATCACTATCAAAATAAAAAAAGACCTACACCCAGCAATAAAATAAAGGGTAAATTAGGTCACTTACCTTGCCAAAATGCCCCTCCAGCGATGCTGGTTTTCTGTTCTTCGTCCCAGACAGGGCCCTCCAAAATTGTCCATAGATCCGGTCACACCTACAATAAAAAGAAACAATACAATTAGTACATAAATACATACAACATATAATATAATATAGGCCTAATAGGCCACTTACCTGTCCAAAAATGCCCCGGTCTTCCTTCAGTCGTCGCAGCCAGGGCCCCTCCAAAAAAAGATGTTAAAAAACTAACGGAGCTCCTCCCTTGAGGAGCTCCTTGCTGCAAATGATGGTCAAAATATCGAAATTACGTCTTCTGATTGTCTGAAATCGCTGTCAATCATATTTCAGCCAATCAGAAGGCACAAATGTGTGAGCCAATCAAAATGGGATACACCACTATATCCCGTTCTGATTGGCTCCAAGTATCGGCGCCTTATGATTGGCTAATGTAACTTTCAGATCAGATTGCAGCCAATCAGAAGGCGCAGATGCTTGGAGCCAATCAGAACGGGATACACAAACACAAAACAATAATAATGTGTGAAAAAAGAGGGATGTTTTCTTTTTCAGGCAGCTCTGAAATAGAAGATTATACTGTGTTGATCTCCAGGCAGTGGTACCTGATAACGTAAGTGAACAATATATAGTAGACACCAACAGCATACATATATGTAACTACACCTGATCTGTGAACACATCTCACATCTCTAAGAAACAGTGGATGACACAATCAATTCATGTTTGCAGGAGTAATCTTTTAAATGACAATGATCTAAAATATGTAATAGGCTGCTTTATGCAGGGCTTCAGATCCACTTGATATACCCATGTCATGCCTCTTAACAATTATCAAGTAATTCCTCTCAAAGACACGTGACAGGAAGTAATGGGAAAAATGCACTGGGCTTGTGCCAATGTTTATGAATCATTTACAAATTGTTGGATGTATTATTGTAATAATTCAACTACTGGTTTGCGATCACTCCAGAGTTTATACGTAATGGTGTGATATGGGCAACGTGTAATAAACATGTTGCGGCTTTTGACCCACAAGATTTCCTATGGGAGCCATGTAATCGGTCCACAGTTTAAGGAGTATAAATAGTACTTTTTTAAATGTTCCAATGCCTATTTTTCTGGCAACAAAATCACTTTTTTTATTGTTTAATATTTCCTATTTTAGATGCACAATATTCACATTTTGAGATATTTATTCTGTTAATCAACCGCCTCTATTTCCAGGTCTTACTTTTGATTTAGATATTAATAAACTACTTGTCCAAGGGAAAAAAATAATGTGTGAGAAATATTAGATTACATTATCTTACATTAAATGGGCACATTTATTTATTTAAATTAGCACATATGTTACCCAGATCCATTTAAATGTAAAAATTATGAAGGAGCTGCCTTAAAGAATATTAACTTTGTATTTAGTTTTTGTTATATTGTTTAGTCATCGAGCCGTATCCCACTCTCTGTGACCCTATGGACCTCAGCATGACTGTTAAATCTCTCAGTCACTGCCCCTCTGAGCTCCATCAAGTTCATGTTCATTGCTTCAGTGACCTCATCTATCCATCTCTGCCTCTTTTGTCCCCTTCTTCTTGTGCCTTCAATCTTTCTCAGAATCAGAGTCTTTTCTAGGGAATCTTGCTGTCTCATGATATGGCCAAAATATTTGAACATCAGCCTCATGATCATATCTTCTAGTGAACAGTTTGTTTTGATTTCCTCGAGTACTGATTTATTGGATCTTCTTGCAGTCCAAGGGATTCTAAGTAGTTTTCGGCTCTACCACAATTCAAATGTGTCAATTCTATGGCACTTAGACTTCTTTATGGTCCACTCACACATCCATATGTAACTACCCATAGTTCTAACTATGTAGACCTTTGTTGATAGTTTAATATCTGTACTTTTTCCTAGGTTGTCCAAGCTTGCCATAGCTTTCCTTCCCAGAAGCAAACATCTTTTTTATTTCATGGCTACAGTCACCATCTGAAGAGATCTTGGATCCCAAGAAAAAAAAATCTGTTACTGCCTCCACTTCTTCCGCGTCTCTTTGCCAGGAGGTGAGATTGCGGTTTGTCATGATCTTTGTCTCTTTAACATTGAGCAGCTGGCCAGCTTTTGCACTCTCCCCTTTCACCCTCATCAATAGGTCATTTAGTTCCTCCTCACTTTCAGCCCTCAAAGTAGTATCATCCTGGTATTCGAGGTTCTTGATAATTCTTCCAGCAATATTGATTCTAGCTTTGGATTCATCCAGTCCAGCCTTACGGATAATGTACTCTGCAAATAAGTTGAAAAAAATAAGGTGACAATATACAATCTTCTCACACACCTTTTCCAATCTTGAACCATTCTGTTGGCCCATGTTCGATTCTGACCGTGGCTTATTAAACCACATATAGATTCTTCAGGAGGAGGAGAATGAGATGATCTGTACTCCCATCTTTTTAGGAACATGCCACATTTTGTGATCCACACAGTCAAATGCTTTACAATAGTCTATGAAGGAGAAGCAAATGCTTTTCTTTTCTCTATAATCCATCAGACATTGGCAATTTGATCTCTTGTACCCGTCTTGCACATCTGGTAGTTCCCCATCCATATATTTTTGGAGTCGAGCGTGTAGAATTTTAAGCATTACTTTGCTGGCATGTGAAATGAGTGCAATTGTTCAATAGTTATTTTTAAATTCAAATTATAATTTGAGCAGACTGACCTTTTCCAGTCTATTGGACACTGTTGAGTTTTCCAAATGTGTTGGCATAAGGTAAGCAACACTTTCACAGCATCATCTGTAGAATTATGAATAGTTCAATTGGGATTCCATCAACTTTTGATTGTAATTTTTTTCTTGTGTTGGTGCTTGAGAAACACGCACTATGTATATTTGATACCAAGCTCAAAAACAGGGCCCTCCATTCTTTATAATGTGTTAATTCTGTTTTTGCCATGTGCTTAACCCCTGTACAACGCTACGGAATATGTTGGTGCGTTACAAATAAAGATAATAATAATAATAATGATAGTAATAATAACTCCTGCACCCTTATTATTAGCAAGACATCCTAGGGCCTATCTCACTTCGCTGTCCAAGATGTCTGGCTCCAGCTCATTGAATACACTATTAAGGTCATAATTGCTGTCAAGATCCTTCCTGTATAGATCCTCAGTGTATTCCTGACACCTCTTCTTTATCTGATCTTCTTCTGTTAAGTCCCTAACATTTTTGTCCTTTATCACGCCCACTTTGGCATGAAAGGTGCCTTTGAGATCCCCACTTTTCTTGATTGACCCATTCTGTTATCTTCTTCAATCTCTTTCCATTGTTCATTGTAGAATGTCTCCTTGTCTCTTCTTGCTATCCTCAGGAATTCTGCATTAAGTATATATCACATATATAGTTGTGAGCGTACGGGTCGTTGCTCACGCTTGCGGGCTCGCGTAGCGAGCCCGCGGCCCTCGCGAAGCGTAGCGAGGTGACTGGGCAAGGCCCTCGCGAAGCGTAGCGAGGTCACTGGGCAAGGGCCTCAGTTGCTGGCGAGGTCACTGGGCACGGGCCTCAGTTGCTGGCATGGAGCGCCGAAGGCGCTCCATGTCAGCAACTGAGGCCCCTCGCGAAGCGAGGGCCTCAGTTGCTGGCGAGGTCACTGGGCAAGGGCCTCAGTTGCTGGCATGGAGCGCCGAAGGCGCTCCATGCCAGCAACTGAGGCCCCTCGCGAAGCGAGGGACTCAGTTGCTGGCGAGGTCACTGGGCAAGGGCCTCAAACCCTCGCAAAATTCACGTCGCTACTCAAAAAACACGACACACAAATTACGACACTCGCTAAATTTTACGAGGAACGCAAACAACGTACGAAACACGTTACCACACATTACGACCTCGCAAACATCGGACGCAACACGCCGACATACAAACATTTAAAACACAATACATACACACAGCACATACATAAAAAAAATTACCTACACCTAGAGGGAGCACCCAGGACCTCAAAAATGCAACTTACACCTCGATTTTACTCCAAATAAAACAGTTTAGAGACTAAAAAAAAATCTAAGCGAGAGAAAAAATGGCCGCCGAACAAAACGAAAACGAGGCTACAGCACTCTAAACTCGCAAAACACCACAAAACACCTACGGATATTCCGATACAGACCTATACCACACATTACTCGCCATTTTACACCAATGCGGAAGTACACGACTACGCTAACGGTTTGGTCTCGCGCACGCACAGTGTTACACTGCACACGTTCATCACGCTTACACAGCAGCTCCACACCACTAATGCTGCAGCAACATCAACACAGATTGCCAGCTCTTCATCACAATGCTTCAAAATAGGTACACTATATTCATTTACTAATTTAGCTTACTTACAATTTCATTGCCGTCATTTTTTGACGGGCAATTCGCTAGTAATAATATATTTTTTAAATCATTTATCAAATTACCTTGTGAGGCATTTACTGCTTTCTGCAAAATCAAGGTAGCCTATGGAACTTCTCAAGCAGCAGCAAAACATTCACATTGTCAAAGAAGCGTTATTACCAAGAGGGTGTTAAGGGGCCGGTTACCGCATTCTGTTTACAATCTTCTTATTTAAATGTTATTTCAGTTTTATTTATTTATTGACATAAAGTATTTTTTTTTGCTTTTGTTTATTTACATGTGAAAGCCTTCCCCCTGGTCACACCTACCATCTTAATTAAAGGTGTGTGCCTCACAGCCTAAAACTGCACTGCACTGGCCAGTGCTGCTTTAGTACCGGCCTATGGGGGGAGTCTGTTACTCACACAGCTTCCCCCAACACAAGCTGCTACCAAGGCTCTCAGCGGATTCGATAGATAACTTTAAAAAGGGATTGAATATATATTTTTAATAAAAAGGGCATACAGGGTTATTTAGAGAAGAAGTATTGATCCAGGGAGAAATCCCATAGCCAGTATCTATCTATCTACATAATCTTTGTGTATGCATATGTATGTATGTTTGTATATACTGTATTAATGTGTATGGAGCAGGAAGGCTTCTCTAAAGTATTTCATAAAGTAGGCTGCTAGTTGGTGACATACAGGGCAGGGGGTCCAGCCTCTATCCATGATGTCCCTGTCAGTCAAAATACTTCTCTATGATCTTAATAGAAAAAAAACCTACAACCTGATTGGTTGAAGTCACTTAGGAAGTGGAACAACAATCTGTTTGAGCTGTGAGGCAGAGGTGGGTCTGGTAATGAAACATCAAGAAGCAATCAGATAAAAAAAATGTATGTATGATTTCTCTGTGAAAAATGTACATATTTCAAAAATACTAAAACTGCTTCAACATGTTTTTAGGGGATCTTTATTGCGATGTGGTCCAAATTGTGCTGAATTAACTTACCTTAAAAACACTTGTTTAATCTGGGATTTCAGTAGCTGGGGGTACTTTAAATGCACTACTTATTCTTACAACCTTGTACAAATAGAGCTTCTTATTAGCTGCATCATACTTGAGTAGAAATTTGTATAAATATAAATGTTATAAATAAACATAGAGTGCTCTGGCTTTAATAACCTAACCTATTTTAAATAACAATAACTGCCAAAGACAGTAGCACATTTTGACCAAGTCATCAATTTGTGATTCATGTGATTCATTCTTTTAGATTATGAAGGCCCTTACCACAGAATGGTGGTAGCACCAATGTTAGCTCTCGTCTACTGTGTCAAGTAGTCCCCTTGGTTTCCTTAGTATGTAAGCAAGTGTGCTGCAGTTATAGGCTATGCAAATCTTTGGATAAATTAACCATATACCTATATTCTACAAGGGCTGACAAAAGTCAATGATTTCGATCTCTCTCTATATGCAGATTCTTTCTGCTGTAGCACACAAGTTACACAGTTTCATTCAAACTGATCCATCTGGGCTGGTGGGTCTTCTGAGACCAGGTTACCAACCACTGCCCTATACTACTACTCAGGGCAGGGCCTCCTACTCCTCTTACATCTGTATATTTAAATCTGTGCTAATTAACCATCCAACCAATTCTGTCATAAGCTTGGAAATTATTACACTTGAAAGCACTTTGGATAAAAGTGATATATACATGGGAAATATAAAGGTGAAAAAAATTAATACAAATAACTGCTGAATACTTCTATCTTTTTCAGAGGCTCATAGTGCCTCCGACATCTCTATCTCCACAACAGCATAGCACAAGTAATACTAGCTCACTACAGATCATATTACACATTACTGCCGGTTTCAGTTTAACCCTTAAGTAGCAAACTCATATGGGTAAATATATGTAAGAAGGTTGATGGAAGCAAAATAATTTGTGTAGGGTAATGAAAATATTAAGTAGAATAGGAAGGAAGCAGTTGTACAGGTTCGCAAGTTAGTAAACGTTTGTACAATATAGACTTAAAGTGTTATATCAGAGTACTCAATTGTTTTGTCAATAATTAGGCTAATTTTGCAAATTGTAGAATAGCTTATAGCTCTGAATAAGAGAAGTTAATGATGAAGATCCAGAACATCATGCTACTCTCTGATGTGACATATATAGGGCATTATTTTTTAAATTTATGATAAAAAGGTCCTATGGAGATTTATTTTATTCTATACAAATGTTTTGTCTTGGTTTATTTAATTAATCCTTGGTAATTAATGTAATTATTTCTCAATGTAATTTTCATGTATATGTCATTTACTTCTAAATACCCAATATAGCTTAAAACCTGTCAACTTCTGTAACCATCCTGCTTACCGCTGTCCCAGGTCCAGATTTACCAGTAGGCAAAATACACAAGTGCCTAGGGTGCCTCCCTTCAGTGTTCTAGGGAGTTCTGAGATTTCCAAAGTAAAACAGTGACCCCTAGGGCCCGAATCAGTTGCAAGCCCGCAACTTGATCGCAGTATGCCGTATGTCAAGGGGTGTTGCGGGCTCCCCTTCCTCTCTAAATCCTGAGCTATTCAATTGCTCAAGGCCACAGGTTACTGGCCCAAAGCTGACTTCGTAAACTATACACTGGTTCGTGGCAGTTCAGGATGGGAACATGATCAATTAAGCAAGCCCGTAACCTCTCATTTTGAATCAGTCAATAGAAAATGAGACTGTCATTATTACAGCAGTAAAACATGGAGGTTACACGTCAATCAATTAGGTTCCGGGGTCCGATATGCAATCAAACTCGCAAACCCGCAAAATAAAGAATCATGAAAATTAATGCCAATACTGTTCTAGTCCATATGGGTGGCCTGATATATATTAACTCATTGATACCCGAGATTGATTTAACCCAGAAATGAAACATAAAAATAAATATTATATATTGCAGATTTGCGGGCTTTAGACTGTTGTGCAATTAATTCTAATGTCTGTCATCTCTTTCCCCATTATTTACAGTGCAGTATTGATTTTTTATTTGCATTTACAGTACTACGAATAGGTTGTTTAACACCCTTGCGGGTCCTCTCTAGCACTTGTAGGATTTTCTTCTACATTTGTCATTTACAGGTGTGAAAACATTTGCAGGCTTGGGGAAATTGAGCAATTGAATAGCGATTTGTGATTTTAGCTATCGTAACTCTGGCAAAAGTGAAAGATCAAAGGCATTGGGAGGCTGTAAGTTACAGGTTTAACATTGCAAATTTTTCAAGGCCGTAACTCGTAACCCGTTTGAAACCCTCAAAAATATGTAAGTTGAATAGCTAATTAACTTGCAACCTCACTTACGGGCTACAGTAACATGCAAAAGCTCAATTGAATCGGGCTCCAAGTACGGAAATTACAAATCTCTGCCAGTGCAAGACAAAGAGCACTTTACTTCTTGAAAAGTAAAGTGCTGTGAATGGTGAAATATTCCACTTTAGTGCAAAAATATATATTTATAACACGTCTTTCCTTTTTTCAACATTAGTAGCACTTATGCTTCATATAGGAATAGTTACATTATAGAAATATATGTGTGTGTTCCAAAGTGTAATGGATCTCTTTGAGGGCCTCCCTCAAGGATCCTAGAAACCGTGAAAGAAGGTTTCTAAGATCCTTGTAATATCTTCCTGGCTCATAAATTTTAAATAATTTGTCTCCCCCTTTATAGATAGAAACATAGATATACCAACAAATATATTTATACAACTCTATCTATCTATCTATCTATCTATCTATCTATCTATCTATTTATCTATGTATCTATCTATCTATCTACATGCAATGTTTTCACTGCGCTTTCAATTTAGAATGCAATCTGGGGGCACGATCCTTCCAACCACCATATTAATTTCTAAAAATTAATTACATGAAAATACATAGAATGTACTACACCTTAGGTGTGGTACTACTGTTGTAGCACTTAGGGTGATAAAACAAAAGGATCTCTTCAAGAGACAACTTCTGCACGATAAGTATGTAGATGTGTGAGAAGATATTGAGCACAACTGATGCGCTATAGTCTCTTAGTAGAGCATGTACTCGATATATGGCAGTCTCTGTATGAAAGTCTCTGTATGAAAGGTGCACCTGTTAGGCACCTCTGATGCACAATAGTCTCTTAGTAGAGCATGTACTTGATAGATAGCAGTCTTTATCTGAAAGGTACACCTGCTTTGTCACTCCCACGGGATAAAAACGATCTCCAGGGTGGTATGTAACTGCACACAGAGTTTAGAGGTTTGCAGCTTCTTCTATGAACAACGTTCTCACCGTTTCCAATTGACTTGAAAAATAGTGAGAAAAAAGGGAGGGGACGACAGCGCACCACCTCCTTGTGCAGATCTACATATAGAATAGAGAGAGAATAAAAGGCTAGTCAACTCACATGTCAGGACCTCATCAAATAAGGTATGCAGTGCGCCTCACGGGAATATCCCTTCTGGAAATTTTTACGCAATCCTGATCCTTAGTAGAAATTGTTGGGTCCTGAAGGTTTGGCCTCTGTCATGGATGTGACAGTATGTGTAGCCAAGACTGTATGTATAACTAGAACCTGCAACAGCCAAGTGATGTGTGTAAAAGCTGTAGTTTGGGGGGTGTATTCTCCCAACTCTCTGCGTACCTTAAGGATAATAACCCACCACAGGTAGCTCAAGGTATATGGCTGGATTAACACACTTTAGTCTTGTAACGGTATTAAACCAGTTGTTTATTTGTGTTCATATACACATAAAAAATCATATACTGTATATCAAAGTGTATATAAAAAGCACACTATAAAAACAGAGCTACCTGTGTTGGGTTATTATCCTTAAGGTACGCAGAGATTTGGGAGAATACACGTTCCCAAACTATGGCTTTTACAAATGTCACTTGGCTGTTGCGGGTTCCGGTTATACATACAGTCTTGGCCACAGATACTGTCACATCGATGACAGAGGCCAACTCTTCAGGGCCCAACAACTTCTACTATAGAATTCCCATGAAGATTTCCAGAAGGGATATTCCTGTGAGGCGCACTGCATACCTCATTTGATGAGGTCATGACATGTGAGTTGACCAGCCTTAAATTATCTTTCTATTAAATTGTATACCATTTTCAATCTGCACTAGGAGGTGGTGTGCTGTCTTCCCCTCCCTTTTCTCTCACTAGTTTACAGAAAACCCTTGATTTTAAACCGTATAGTACAGCATATTTTGTTGACCCGGTCTAATATGATGCATTACTGCATGCACCATTTTCTGATCAAATCTTTCTTCAGCTAATGGTTGATCCAGTCTTTGATATTTCATGTATTTAAAGTATTATGAGACACACAGATCACTGTTTTACACAAATGACCTTTTGATGCCTTCCCTTCTGCTGTCGATCAAGTTGAAACTAACGTGGTAGACTAAGCCCATCACCTAATGGTCTTTCATTGATATGGTTTGTTTTTACCATTCATGTTTTTTCATTTATATTCATTTATAGAATTGTAGTCATGGTTATAATAGAGTCAACTGAAAGTTGAAATGGTACAATGGACCAGAAACAGGAAAATAGTTGTGGTAGTATCAGGTGCAGCTGATAAATCAATGAATGGATCAGTAGTAGTTTGTAATAAGAAGGGGGACAGAGACGGTAAAAATAATCTATAGGGTCGATTCTCTAAATTATTGCATTGGCTGTGAAGGGATGTGATGGCAAATAGAAAACAGACATGGAAACCTTTGTACTTTGCTTCACATTCCCTCGAATTATTGAATGAATCTAGATTTGCACAATCAGGCAAGAAAAAGGTTAGGAAATATAGGTTCATTGAGGTGTGGGATGTGTGTAGATCAGAGACTGCCTGATGTAAAGTCAAGGTTTATCCTATTAGTGTTTACATGTTTAACTTGTGCCATGGATTTTCCTTTTGTACAAGTTTTTGAGCTCAATAGTGTGTAGTTCAATTTCTTAGATCTCACTGTGTATGCCAAAAAAAAAAAGAACTGTAGAATAATGCCATGTCTCATTTCAAAGCTCGCTATTATCTTGGACAGTAATAGTGTGGATGTACACAGGAAAGCAAGACATGGAACCTAAAACCACAACACATGTAGTTCATTGAATCTTAAATCGAGGTTTACGGTTTGATGCCTGAATAAATGCATATTCATATTTATTTTTGTAATTTCATGTATGTGTCGGTTCATACAATCACTGCAGTTGCACAAAAACGCATCTAAAAGACTAATCCAAAATATGTATTTCTTACATTATATAAATAATGCTGCTGTTAAATGTTGCCACCATAGATGTCAAGAGGTCCTGTTTTATACCTTTACCTATATCAAAAGACTTAAAAGCCTCCTTTGTATGACTTCCGCTGATGTAATACATGCTTTTCCTGAATAATTATAACTGTATAAATCAACATTATTAATTAAATAATTTAAAGGGCAGTTGAAGCCCTACACTTGATAATGGACAAACCACATTAAGAAAGTCCCACTTCCTCAAATGAGAGTAGATATAAAGAAAAAAAGGAACTGCAGTTGTCCTTTAAGCTCACATTTCCAAAAGTTTATTTTATGAGCAATCGGTTTATAAACAAACAATGCTCATTAATTTAGATAAATGCAGTGACATGTTGAATTTATCACTCAATTAACATACTTTTAGTCTAGTACAGGTGTATACAGTACTGAATAGATAAAAAGAAATCATCATGCTTTAGAAAGAAACAACATGATGAATAATATAAATGAATAACTTTAATGATAAAAAAACTATTATTACACTGTCTATAATTTAGGGATATTTCTGTGCTGTCTGGATTAGTGGCACCCAATGTTGCCAGGTGGAATGGACAATATGATTTATAATTTTTAGGATGGAGATAGGATGTTCACACTCACATTAGTTTCAGTTTCTGTGCTGTGTATTATACAAACATGATACTCTATTATGTCTGGGATGGTTAGTAATGAGAACTAGTAAAGAAAACAACAAAAATTAAATGCATCTTCTAAAATTAAAACAGACCGGGAAAGAACATTTTTCATTGTTGCACCTAAAAAAATGGTATGTTTTATTTAACAAAACAAAGATCCTAGTGCTAAACAAACTACTTTTCATGTGTAATTGCCTGTGTTTGCGCGTATTTCGGCCACTGATAAGGAATATAATGCTGCAGTAAATTATTTAATATACCATAATAGAATTGGTTGATTTTTGGAAAGTTTTAAGCAAGTTTAAACATGCTTAAAAATATTTCACTATTTGTTTTTTCAATTATAAAATAATCTTTTACAGTGTTCGAAACATTCTCATTTAAATATTCTAAATATTATTAGTCTTTTGCATAATAATGAATATCTGTATTTTTTTATATTTGCTATTATCTAAAAGACAAACCCTCATTTGCTGCCAAATATATTGACAGTGACAGGCAGTTCTTGTAATATTACTCTGTATATACTACTTATATTTCACTGATGAATACACTTAAATATTAAAGAAAGCATTCTTTAACTGATAAATTGTTTATGACTTGATCTCTTTGCAATGACCTCTGATTGAAACATATTTATATTAAGCTCATAGTGATTTCAACTCCACTTAATAAATTGCACCTTTAAAAAAAAGAAAGGTGATGGATTGAAAAATGTTTAGCGGTGCGATGAATAATTGATTAAATCCCTAGCGCAAATAAGTGTCTAATAAATAATTAATTTTAATCTCATTATATGCATTTTCATAATGGAATAATTTAATTAAACGAAAGCCAATGGGTTTCAAGAGGTTGAAAGATACTGCTGTTTTTATATTTGGCTAATGGTTTGGGCATACTATACTGAAGAAGGTTAATTCACAAGGGGTGCATGCATTATTTAACATAGTCCTCTGAGATGACAGAACGGACAGATCAATGATAACTTGTATTTTACTGGTGCTTACCAAGCACATTTAAACAGACTAGAAAATTATATAACGGGTAATACATAACAGCTCATGGAAATATTTTTTGACTGTATTATAAATATCCAATAAACGTATGTTATTAATTTTATATGTGCATTTTTATTGTAAATTAAAAATAAAAATGTCAACAAGCTAATATGTTTTTTTTACAGTTGTGCCTGAAACAGAACATTATATTGGTTGCAGAAGGTATAACTGATACTATAATATTGATA
Source organism: Discoglossus pictus (assembly GCA_027410445.1). Classification (NCBI taxonomy): domain Eukaryota; kingdom Metazoa; phylum Chordata; class Amphibia; order Anura; family Alytidae; genus Discoglossus; species Discoglossus pictus. Next base: position 84,020,799 of record CM050166.1, on the reverse strand, counting down.
GCCATGTCATATGGGACCCATTAATAAGCCATCTGAGGTAGCCTAGTTTTAGGCTTGTGTCTGCAGAAGCACTTATCAAAGTCTGAGCATTATAAACATGTTGTTAGACTACTTATCTCAGTTATAGGTGATCAGTTATGTATTACAGTGCTATCAATGATCATAAAATAACTCATATGTCTAGAGTATTGTATATTGTAGTGAAATATGTTTGAAATATGTTTTACTAAAATTCTAATCCATTTAAAGGACTGCTGTACAATGGCAAAAAAATATATGTTTGAAAATGTTGTCTGACTAAGAACACAATTAAGCAAGAAAAAAAGACATACAACTAGTTCTTAATTACAAAAAAAAAATGGGGTATCTGCAGGACCCTGGAGGGATCCATGATACATTGGTGGAATTTGTATGTGTGACAGGAGCTGTGGTTGGATCCTGTCATGCAACATCCCGCTTCTGGGATAGTGAGGTGGAAGGGATGTATTGCCAAATTCAATATAATCCAGTTATCAAACAACAGCTCTGGACTCTCCCTGTTGCCTCCTCCGTCAACCCTCTCTCCACTTATAACTGCAAATGGACACCCCCTTCATCATGCTTTCAGGGTGTAATGTAGCAAACACAAACTGGATTTCTGTATGCATAAAATAGTTTTCAAAAATTCAGATTTTCCCCCAAAAAATTTTATGTCTGTGGTTAACAGAACTGATAATAATAAATAATAAAGTTGAAACATTACTAAAGATCCACTGAATATTCGGAAAACAGCTTTGTAAAGTATGTAACAAACTAATAACATTAGCAGCTATGTAAGCTATAAACTTAATTTTTTTTTGTAGAAAATCTTGAATTTTGAAGATTAGGGCATGTTCTGAATAACAGTGAGGCAGGCAGTGGTGAGGAAGGAAATAGAAGGGTGGGGACTTATTAAATGGTTAGATCCTTTGGAATTTGAAACCTGGCCCTTCCCCACACATTTTCTAAAGCAGTAAATAACTGCAAGCCCTGTTCTTAAGAAATATGCATGCCCCTCTTGTACATGCAATTCCCACAAGTATCAAATCAGTGCCTATAATAACTAGTCATCAAATATTATTATTCTATTTAAAATTAGACTGAGCGACACTGAAGTCTGAAACATGTCTGTTTAATCAATATTCCACTTTATAGCATACCTTATTCTATTAATACATTATTAAAATATGTTTCTTTTGCAACTGTGAGAATCCCTAATCCCTTGATAGTGAATTGAACCCCTGGAATTTCATGCTCCCATGCAATGGGATTCCCTTCCCTGCTTATACCTTATCTCCACTAAGTAGAACAATGGGGGTCTACTGAGACCCCCATGGCACCTACAAATTAACCCCATTTCATTGAGGTCCTTAATGGACCTCCGTGGGACATAAATAGTAACCCCTACAACAGGGGTCCTGAACGGGTCACACATGAGCCCTATGCCACGGGGGTCCTATAAGGACCCATGTGGCATCTACTCACTACCTATATTAACTAAGATATATGCAGGACCTCCATGGCACCTATCATGAAGAAATATACCATAGAGGTCCTGGAAGGACCACTGTGGCACTAAAAATGAACTCCTAATAATCCTAATAGATGTACAAAAGAACTCCGTGGAGCAACAATTTAACCCTTTAAGAACCTCCGTTGGATCTAAAACTTAACCTGATTCCTTAATGACCCTCATGGTATTAAACGTAAACCCCTAACTACCATGGGGATCCTTGAAGGAACCCCACGACAATCTAAATCAATGCTATATGATAGACCACCATGGTAAACTAAAATTACCTTCTAATGTGCCATGGGGCCATCAAGAATCCCCATGGCTTTCTATCTAATAAAAATACACATACACAATGAAAATAAAATTAACCCTGCATTATAAAAAACAAAATCCACTAATTACACAAAAAACTAATTACAAAAAATAAAAAAATAACCCTAATTACAAAAATGAAAACATCCTAAAAACCATTACAAAAATAAAAAAAACAATAATCACAAGAAAATAAAAAAGAACTACATTACAAAATGACAATAAAAAAAACACATTACAAGAAAATAACAAATTAAATAAAAAAATAAAAATAAGCCTGTAAAATAAAATAATTAAAATACTTACCTAGATTAATGGTCCACTAGTGATGATTAACGCAGCCCTGATCCTCATTCTTCTGCCCTGGACTTTCTATCTTGAAAGAATTCAAGTCCTCTTCTGTCTTGATGGAAACCATTGTCCTCATCTTGTGGGCCAGGAAAGGGCCCTCCCAACAAAAAAAAAACTGAGGCTCTGAAAAAAAATACATCTAACTACCGGAGCTCCTCTGGAGCTTTTGCGTGTAAATACAAATTTTTGAGCATTCTGATTAGCTGGCATTTGTGTCCATTATATTTTAGCCAATCAGAATAATTTTTCAGATGTCACCCTGCTCTTTTAGCATGGGCATTTTAATTTAAACATTCAGAATGCTTAGATTGATAAGGTCCATCAATCTGAGCATTCGGATTAGTAAATTTTTAATGCAGCAGAGGTCCTTCTAGAACATACTGGAAAAACATGGGAAGAAATTGCCTGAGAAACTCTGAAGGTTTTTTAATTCATAAAAGGGTTATATCAATAAAAAGATGGAAAAAGGAGAAGGGGTAGGGTAGATGGTATTAAAGTTGATTAGGTGAGGTTGTATCGAACTCCTGCAACAAAAGAAGTGTAGGCCATCAGTCCTGGGGGAAATGTGGAGCTACCATCCCTGGGGGGCAGTGGCAGAGCTAATGAATGGAAGGCCCTGGTACAAAAAAAATGTGTCCCCCCCCCCAAGGAGGAGGGGCAAAAAAATGTTTGACCCGCCTCGGGTTCCCCTCCAGTGCCATCTATATATATATATATATATATATATATATATATATATATATATATATATATATATATATATATATACACTAAGTTTTCATAAAAAAAATATTTTATGCTAACCTGTTCCTTTTCTGTAGTGCAGCACAATTCAGCCCCACAACAGCACCATTCAGCCCCACAAACCCTCATCCACCCCACGAGCAGCACCATTCAGCCCCACAACCCCTCAGCAGCACCATTCACCCCAAGCAGCCCCATTCTGCCCCCAGCATCCATTCACCCTCCCAGCAACCCTATTGAGCTCCAACCCCCCAGCAACACCGTTCTCCCCCAGCAGCCACACAACCACCCCACCAACACCATTCACCCTTATTCAGTCGCACAACCCCTCAGCAACAACATTCACCCTCAGCAGCACCATTCAGCCCCATACACCCCCAGCAGCCCCATACACCCCCCAGCAACCCCCATTCAGTCGCACAACCCCTCAGCAACACCATTCACGCTCAGCAGCCCCATTCAGCCCCATACACTGCCCAGCAGCCCCATTCACCCCCACAACCCCCCCAGCAACACCATTCACTCCCTAGCAACACCATTCACCCTCCGGCAGCACCATTCACCCCTCCAGCATCACCATTAAGCCTCCAAGCCCACCAGTAGCAACATTCATGCCCCCAGCAGTTCCACAACTCCTCAACAGCACCATTTACCCCCTCCCAGCAGCCACATAACCCCCCCCCCCCAGCAACACCACTCACCCCACAGCAGCCCTATTCACCCCTTTCTCTTACTAGTGCACTATGGTCCCTGGGCCCTTTCTCATTATTCAGAAGTTGGATATCCCTCCCGTGCCAGCGCTTCATATTCAGGGGAAGGGAATTCCCTGCTATATGAAGCGCTGGTAGAGTAAGAATATCCTGACTAATGAGAAACGGCCCAGGGACCACAGTTCACAAGTAAGAGGAGGGGGCTGCTGGGGGCTGAATAGGGCCTTGGGGCCCTGGGGGAGACAGCACTGGGCCCCTCAAGGAGCAAGGGCCCTGTTTGCACCGGCAATAGATCCTGCTGCCCCCCGCCCCACCCTCAGCCCCACTGCATCCCCTCTTGAGGGTTTTCTGTTACTCCTCTGCTTGTGCATCTCCTATTACTCCACTGCTTGTGCAGAGAATCCCCAATGATGTCACATATGTGGCCCGGGGTATATCAACATAATTTTTTTTTTGATCTACCTAGAAGCCCAAACTTTGCACTAGAGCCCTTCATTCACTAGCACCACCACTGCTAGGGAGTCTGAGATTATGATTCTTTAGTCATAATGAATGCCCAATGTAACTAATAATTCTGGAGTAATTGTCATCAAGTGCAGCCATGTGGAGTGTCATGTCATGAATGTAGCAAATCTTGTATTACAATTTTGGGGGCAATTCAGCTAAAGCCACTCTTAACGAGATAAGTGATGTGAGAAGCACAGGGGTTCTAAACAGAATATGTGGCAGCTGCCTAAAAATGATTCTATTTTGTTTAAGCCATGGGAGATTCACTAAGAGTATTTTGGAGGGTTTGTAGGAGCATTGGAACCATACAGAGATAATGCATGAGTCCTTAACATAAGATAATTTCTGAATGGCTAATCTAGTTGGAAAGGAGTGTTTTATACTTATGGGAAGGCACAGCATTTTAATAAATACACTCTTTTGGCTCCATAGAATAGACTTAGCATCCAGTGAAAAAGATGCCAATGTTGAGTTTTCTATTCCACTACCTGGAATATTTGTTTGCTGCCGTCACACCAGCTGAGCAAGAAAGGCGGCATGATTTTGTGATAACAAGTCAGGGCAGGTAAGCCTTGCAGTCTATGGGTGCTACAAGTGTGTGCTTGTGTATCCTAGACTTGGAGCTTTGGCAGATGAAGCATATACAGGAATATCCCACTTAGCCTGGTAGATAGGTTCAGGGCAATAGGAGTGTTAAGCAAAACAGTGTTAAATGGGGTCACTTTAACATAGAGAATATAGGGATAGGGGAAACCATTGAAAAAAAGACACAAAACCAATAGAATTTGAAAACAGTTGAACTTTATATAAACTTTGAATAAAGTGCAAACATAGGAACAAGATAAAAACAATAAAGGAACAGTACAAAAAAAAAAAAGTCCACTTTAAGGGGCGGATGTTGACGCTTCAGGCTCATCCTTCAGTCAGGACATCTTGGTCACAACATGGTCCTGTAACATTTGCCTTTGCTTTTTGCGGCCATCTAGCAGATGCTGGTAGCAAGACATAACCCCAAGAACGATGCACCTGCATTTCTGCTCCTTGCAGCATCTGGTTCATTTGCCACCATATCATCCATAATTTCATTTATTTGACACAAAGTCTAGCTGAGGAACAACAATTCTTTTTGTCACTCTGCTGTCCTGGGCCTCCTCAACGCCCTTTTGTGTCAGCTGTTTAAGGTCCTCATTGGTTAGGGTCTCGCCCCAAGACTGGACCAAGTCCTCTATGTCCTGAGTATCGCATCTCCCAGACCAGCTTTGGTCACAAGGTCCACTATCACCGCTGTGATGGGCTCTTCTGGTTGCACATCTCCACACAGCTCTGGCCTCATCTTATTCCACAGAGCTTTTAGACATTGCTGTGTCACCTCCTTCCAGGACAAATCAATGTTTCTGATGGCCTGCATGATAGTGTACTTCTTTCAGAAATCCGTCATCGATTGTTTGTCCTGGCTGTCCATCTGGTCAATCAGCCGGTGGAATGTGTGGCAAAGATAATAGGCCTTAAAGGTCACAATGACTCCCCGGCCCATAGGCTGGGTTAGAGTAGTAGTGTTGGGCGTCAGGAACACTTCTTCCACCGGAACGCAGCAATGGAACTAAGTTTGTAGGGTAACTTGGAGCATTGACCATTATCAGGACCGATTATTCCTCAAGTCCTTTGTGCCTGCAATAGCGCTGCAAGGCAGTGCAGTAACGTTTTCTGAACGACTCCTTAAACATTTTGGATGAGAATATCATTCAACAGGTTTGGGTTTAAGATCCATGTTAGAGTGCATCCTAAGCAATTAAGTCCACAAAAGGTAATTAGGGTAGTTATATAGCTTGACCAGTTGGAGTTAATGATATCTACATTGAAAACTGAAAGAAGCCTATGTTAGCAGATTAAAAGTAGGTTTATACAAAAATAGATCTGGTGTGGGTCAGAAAAGAAAAATGTAATCTCTGGTGACATCGTTGAAAAAAAGTGTGATATTTAAGGAGAGATTTGAGTGAGCTGGAAGCAGTGGTGCTTGATTCAGAGCTGGCATTGTGGGTTTATCGAGGTGGGTGTAATGGACAGAATTGAAGTGCCCTTCAATAATCCAACAGTTTGGTCACCAGTCTGACGTAAAATGGGATTGTTTCTTAAATAAATGGTTTAGATAACTTTTATTTTGTGATGTTGGAAGTGTTTGTACTGTTGAAACTCATTTAGTCTTAATAGTTGAGGTAGAGTAGAAGGTTTGTGTATAGTGATAGGCCCAATGTCTGGGGGAGTAGTTATGTCTAAACTGGGTATGAGTAATGACTATGGGCCCTTTTTCAATTTCCTATTTTCTTAAGTTATACCACTAAAAGGGGTCGGTAACTTTACTGAGCTATTTGGTTGACCCACTTAAACATGCTTGCGAGTGAACTACTCATAATGACCACAAACAAGTCAGACACACAAATTAAGCTTTCCCATTGATTTTCTTTCATCCTTAATATAATGAAATACTATTTCAACGTTTGCATAAACTCGTAATTCATTTTCAACTTTTCTGAGCACTTGTAAATTAAGTATGACTCGTTACTCGTAAAATAAGGGAAACTATTTTCACGCGCAGAAGAGCACTTGCATATAGTTTTAAAAAGCCTTTCTGATACCTGCAGCAGCAGTTAGGAAGACAGTAAAGTACAAAAAAATATATAAAAGCATGTAAGTGCATTCAAATACAATGCTTAACAATCCCAAAGGCACAAATGTGCAATTACAAATATTAATTTTTGTATTAATATGGCAAAGTTATTATACATATTGAGGAAATTTAAAGGATTGCTGAGTCCTGGAAAATCAGGTAAATAAACAGTACAGTAATAACAAATCATGAAAAAGCATGTAACTATAGTAGGAAATAAAATGTATCAGTCCCAATGGCACAAATATCCAAAAATGATTCTGAAATTATTATGTTTGCGTCAGTATATTGTGAACATCAACTATTGGCAATAATATTCCTCCACATAACATTTTAACCTCAAGGGTAACATAAACCCCAGTAGACAAAAGGTTAATATAAATCAGGAAACCCACATGACTCACAACCGCTGCTCCAATGCATTCACTATCAAAGGGATAGAGACACCACAAACAATACTCATTAACACCACATCACAGTACTCAGAGCCATCATGTATGTCACATCTATGGGACGTTATGTCAACTATACAATAGAGTTGGGTGCAATACACTGCGGTGTGAGAACCTCATCATGAGCAGCCACTGGCATTAATCACAGATATTGGGTGACACTCATTGTGGGACGCTAACACATTATGGAGGTGACTGCCACAGGTATATCACAACACGGCACGTGTCATTCACTTGATTGTCATAGGGAGTATGTAAGGAGCAGTGTGTGATATCAGCGTTAGTTAAGTGTCATGTATATTGATGTATCAAATCAGTAACCATTAGAAACACACGGACACATTATACAGGGCCATGCAAAAGTATTCACCCCCTTGACTTTTTACCTATTTTGTTACATTACAGCCTTAAGTTCAATGTTTTGTTAATCTGAATTTCATGTAATGGATCAGATCACAATTGTCTAAGTTGGTGAAGTGAAATGAGAAAAACATATACATAAAACTATTTTTTAGAAATAGAAAACAGAAAATTGTCATGTGCGTATGTATTCACCCCCTTTGTTATGAAACCCATAAAAAGCTCTGGTGCAACCAATTACCTTCAGAAGTCACATAATTAGTGAAATGATGTCTACCTGTGTGCAATCTAAGTATCACATGATCTGTCATTACATATACACACATTTTTTGAAAGGCCCCAGAGGCTGCAACACTTAAGCAAGAGGCACCACTAAACAAACACTGCCACGAAGACCAAGGAACTCTCCAAACAAGTAAGGGACAATGTTGTTGAGCCGTACAAGTCAGAGTTAGGTTATAAAAAAATATCCAAATCTTTGATGATCCCCAGGAGCACCATCAAATCTATCATAACCAAATGGAAAAAACATGGCACAACAGCAAACCTGCCAAGAGACGGCCGCCCACCAAAACTCATGGACCAGGAAAGGAGGGCATTAGACAGAGAGGCAGCACAGAGACCTAAGGTAACCCTGGAGGAGCTGCAGAGTTCCACAGCAGAGACTGGAGTATCTGTACATAGGACGACAATAAGCCGTACACTCCATAGAGGTGGGCTTTATGGCAGAGTGTTTAGAAGAAAGCCATTACTTTCAGCAAAAATCAAAATGGCAAGTTTTGAGTTTGCGAGAAGGCATGTGGGAGACTTTCTATTAGATGTTTACTCACTCTAAAAATATTTATTAATTGATACTCATAGTTAAGTGTTACCTATAAGTATTGGACACACATTTGAATCTGTCCACCAATGAGAGTAAAATGTACGTTTCATGGATTTGACTAGGGATCGTGTATACATCTTTCCCTAGTTAAATCCATATTCCGTTCATTTGTGGGAAGCATTTACATTGGATTTGTGTTATCTATTTGTGTGTGTGGATTTGTGGATAAGTGAGGGTTGTTGTTGTTCAGTCATTCAGTCGTGTTCGACTCTCTGTGGCCCTATGTACCACAGAACGCCAGGCACATTTTGTTTCAGGTTTCCATGGCAAAGATTATGGAGTGGGTTATCAATTCCTTCTCCAGTGGACTGCAATTTGTCTGACCTCTCTACTATGACCTGTCCGTTTTGGATGACCCTACATGGTATAGCTCAAAGCTTCATTGAAGTACAAGCCCCTCCCCCACGACAAGGTAGCGATTCAGAAGGGATATGTGAGGGTATTATGGTGTATATGATATTCGCCTGGCAAGGTGCTGGGATCCCTCAAGTCCACCAGTCCTGGAAGTCACCCGACTGTAGCTGTACAATCCAGTCCTTTAATATCCTTACCCACTCATTATAGGTGATGCCGACTGGAAGGCCACCACCTGTAGTTAACGTTGCTCTGGCTCCTCAAACATTCTCTTTTCCACCTTTGCCCAGCTGTCATCATTCTTGTACTTGACAGATCTCACATCCCAGTTATCAAATCCCATACTGCTGCTGCCACCTGACTTCCACTCCCCATGTAGGATACTGGTGCTGGCACTGATCTCACGAAGAAGGACCATCATGTTTTCATTGGTATAGTTAGGGGCTCTATGCCTGGCCACAGTCTCTTGTCCGTGCTAGGGATCCTGCCCTCCCTCATTTCTCCATGGGCAACTGAAAGACCTGCCTACTCTTCTCCCTCCTCTCCCTCACTGCTTCCTCTCTCCATTCCTCACCCTTTATCATTTACTCCTCCGAAGGTACCATTACGCTCCCCTTCTCCTCTACCCCTCCTCTCCTGCTGCTTCCTCCTTTACTAAACACCAAATAAAATAGGGTTAAAAAGCAAAATAATATGTATCTGTATATGTATATGATAGGAAATAAAGATGTATGTAATATTTGTGAGATATAATGTAAGTGTATAGGGTGGGAGTATTGAGTGTATAGGTGATGTGGCCTACCACACATGCGCGCCGGTGTCAAGACGGAGCAGAGGCTGGAGAAGAAGAAGGTAAGTGAGGAGGAGGTATTTAGAGGGGAGACAGTGAGGAGGGGGTTGATGAGGAGAAGGGGGTTGATGAGGAGGAGGAGGGGGATTGATGAGGAGGAGGAGGGTTGAGGATGAGGAGGGGGGAGGGAAAGAGACACAGGGGGGTTTGAGAGACACGGGGGGGTTAGAGAGACACAGGGGGGTTAGAGAGACACAGGGGGTAGAGAGACACGGGGGGGGGGGTTAGAGAATCACTATGGGGAGTGACTCGAGTGGCCCTTTTTAGCCTTAAAAAAAGGGCTGGAAAAAATCGGCTTATATTCGAGTATATACGGTACACTCTGCTACAATGTAAAGTAGTAAGTGTACAGCCTGTATAACAGTGTAAATTTGCTGTCACCTCAAAATAACTCAACACACAGCCATTAATGTCTAAACCATTGGCAACAAAAATGAGTACACCCCTATGTGGAAATGTCCACATTCGGTCCAAAGTGTCAATATTTTGTGTGGCCACCATTATTTTCCAGCACTGTCTTAACCCTCATGGGCATGTAGTTCACCAGAGCTTCACAGGTTGCCACTGGAGTCCTCTTCCACTCCTCCATAATGACATCACGGAGCTGGTGGATGTTAAAGACCTTGCACTCCCCCACCTTCTGTTTGAGGATGCCCCACAGATGCTCAATAGGGTTTAGGTCTGGAGACATGCTTGGACAATCCATCACCTTTAGATACAGCTTCTTTAGCAAGGCAGTGGTCGCCTTGGAGGTGTGTTTGGGGTCGTTATCATGTTGGAATACTGCCCTGCTGCCTAGTCTCCGAAGGGAGAAGATCATGCTCTGCTTCAGTATGTCACAGTACATGTTGGTATTCATGGTTCCCTTAGTGAACTGTAGCTCCCCAGTGCCGACAGCACTCATGATGTCATCATTGAGGAGTGGAAGAGGACTCCAGTGGCAACCTGTGAAGCTCTGGTGAACTCCATGCCCATGATGGTTAAGACAGTGCTGGAAAATAATGGTGGCCACTCAAAATATTGACACTTTTTGGGCCAATGTGGACACTTTCACTTAGGGGTGTACTAATTGTTGTTGCCAATGGTTTAGACAGCAAATTTGCAGTGTTATGCAGGCTGTACACTTACTACTTTACCTTGTAGCAGAGTGTCATTTCTTTAGTGTTGTCACGTGATAAAATATTATAAAATCTTTACAAAAATGTGAGGGGTGTACTCATTTTTGTGAGATACTGTATATATAGGGGGTAGCGCAGGGGGCGTAGCGCCAAGGGTGTCAGCTCCTTGGGGGCGGCACTCATGTGCCTTCCCCCAGGATCTCTCCTACCCCATTGTTTCACTTCTTCTCCCTACTCTCTTTCCCCCTCTTGACTCTCTCCCCCATCCTCCTTGTTTCTCTCCCCCTCTCCCCTGTCTCTTTCCTCTGTGTACCAGGGCTTGGGTGATGAGAGAGAGGGAGAAGAGAGAGGCGGGAGAAGAGAGGTAAGGGAGAGAGGCAGAGGAAGAGAGAAACAGGAGGGAGAAATGGTAGGGAGAGAGAGAGAGTAGGGGAGAGAGAGAGAAGGAAAAGGCGAAGGGGGAGATGGACAGAGTGAGTGAAGGGAGAAGGCTATACATTGGCTCTTACAAGCACAGGCTGCACTTTGGTTCCTACAGACACAGGCTGTACTTTGGTCCCTTCATGCACAGGCTGCACCTTGATCCTTTCAGGCACATAGTGCTCTTCATTTCCTGGAGAAACAGGATGCGGAGTGTCGAGACCGAGGCGAGTTCCAAGCCAAGTTTTAAAAACGAAGTGAGGCACGTCGAGTATCAGAAACGATGAAAACTGGAGCTGACGTGTACAGAGGTACCACTGAATATAAATATACAAATGAATGAATAATGTTTGCACCTGGGGGGGGAGGGGCGGCAAACTTGGGGACAGCTCGGGCAGCAAAAGCTCTAGCTACGCTACTGTATTTATGAATCTATGTGTGGCTATATAGGTCTATGTGTATGCAATATACATCTAATCAGTTCTCTATGTGTAAGTATATTGTATATGTGCAAAATATTTTTGATATAGGTAAATTAAGTAACAACCTGAAGCTCATACTCTCTCTCTCTCTCGCGCACCCTCATCAAAATCCCTCCAACGCCTAGACCTGTCTGTTCACTTGAAGAGCTATACAACACAGTCATCGTTGCGGCAACAGACTTGTGCTATTATTACCCTTCCCTGTCAATTAGCTTTCTGCTTGCAGTTTTCTATTGGTTCCTATATCTGTGTCTTAGCTGGGCAATCAGTTATTTGCGTTGAATTATGTAACTTGTGTAAGTGTCCTATGATTCTGTACCTAGCATTTTTCTGGCAAGACATGGGTTTGCATATTTTGACTGAGATATGTAAAGTTGCGAGTAAACTGAATTAAATACAAGTGAATATTACTGAAAAAAAGCTCCCACAGGCAAACCTACAGCTGATACTGGCTGTCTGTGCCCTCGCCTCCAGGGGGCACAGTGCTGTCCTCCACTAAGTTCCATTTTTTATAAAATATATTTTTATTTTATTTGTTTCCGTAGTGCAGTGGAGAGGCCCAAAAGAAGGAAATGGGGAAGGGCCCAGAGGAGGAAGGTAACAGGAAATTCCTTCCTGTCCTTCCTCCTTTCTCCCCCTTTCCACCTGCTACTTCCCTCTGTACAATTGCTGCATCTCCCTACACTGCCACCTCTCGCTACTTCTGTCTACCCCATGGTAACTCAGTCAGACTGCTTCCCGCTGCCCCTTACTACTTCATCCCTTTGTCTACTTCTACCATCCAGTACTACCTCTTTGCTCGCCACTGCCTCAGTAAAAAACCCTGTGACGCTCTGGTGAACTCCATGCCCATGAGGGTTAAGGCAGTGCTGGAAAATAATGGTGGCCACACAAAATATTGATACTTTGGGCCCAATTTGGACATTTCCACTTAGGTTTGTACTCCCTTTTGTTGCCAACTGTAACGGAACCCATCACTGTTTTACCCTGTTTTATGGTTATTTCATTATTATGGTTAAAATATGATCCTACTGTTATACTGTATGTATGTTGGTTTATGCTCTGCAGAATATTAGCCCAGACTATTGCAGACCTTGGCATAATAGATAATCCAAAACAAGGGCTCCTCATAAGCAAGAGAGGTCCATTGTGTGAAGTGTTCACATTGTGAAGATGGAACAAAGGGAAGGATGATCTAATCAATGTCTGATTGTATCAAAGTTGCCAGGTAGCCTCAGGGAGGTGTGACCCCCCTATTGTCCCTCTATGTGTATTGTGTGGCCAACTATGGGGGATGTGTATTGCCTGTGGGAAGAGATGTGTATATATATCTCTGCACAACAAAATAAAGACAGTATTCTTTTGACTCCCAATTGAGTGTCGTCCAATATGGGAGGTTGGGGATGGTGAGACTGTAGTGCTTCTTGGATATTTTACCGTATACCAGCGGAGATATTGGATTCGTGTTCCAACTCTGTTACATTTGGTGGCAGTGGTGGGATTGTTCCCACAGTCAGAAGGACAGCTACAGGAGACACCATTCCGTGGAGTTACAAATTGAGGGCAACGCTAGTATCCGTACAGCGCCCCTGGCTACAGCAGGATGGAACCGGCTAGTTTTCGGACAGCGTTCCATGATGAGGAGGAGGAGGCGGCCGCGGACTACAGGGATGCAGACAGAAAGGAACTCATGGAGGGAGACCGGGCAGCGGCTACAGCACCTCTTACGGACAGCACACAGACTGAGTTTGGAAGAGAACTCCAAAGCAGACTGGCCTTTTTCCAGGTACGCTTCCCACAATAACCTTGGAATGGTTAATGACAGATGTCCACGAATACATAATGGAAAAGCAGAGGGCACCGGAGCGGTCCATCTTGGGAGCTGCTAACCCACCTCCCACCATTAACCCCCCCAGCACTGCGTCCGGGTGGTGGGAACTACCAAACCCCTCCACGGTACATCAGGTGCCACACGTGTAACCAGCAGGGCCACATGCAGAGAGACTGTCCCAGAAAAAAAAACCGCTCCACGTGGAATACTCCAACTAATTCCCCTCCCCAGCGACAGTGTGTACCCCAGGGAGCAGAAGGTGCCGTCCTTCCTCCCCAGCGGCAGTGTGTACCCCAGGGAGCAGAAGGTGCCATCCTTCCTCCCCAGCGCCAGTGTGTATTCCAGGGAGCAGAAGGTGCCGTCCTTCCTCCCCAGCGGCAGTGTGTACCCCAGGGAGCAGAAGGTGCCGTCCTTCCTCCCCAGCGGCAGAGTGTACCCCAGGGAGCAGAAGGTGTCGTCCTTCCTCCCCAGCGACAGTGTGTACCCCAGGGAGCAGAAGATGCCGTCCTTCCTCCCCAGCGACAGTGTGTACCCCAGGGGGCCGAAGGTGTCGTCCTTCCTCCCCAGCGGCAGTGTGTACCCCAGGGAGCAGAAGGTGCCGTCCTTCCTCCCCAGCGGCAGTGTGTACCCCAGGGAGCAGAAGGTGTCGTCCTTCCTCCCCAGCGACAGTGTGTACCCCAGGGAGCAGAAGGTGCCGTCCTTCCTCCCCAGCGTCAGTGTGTACCCCAGGGGGCCGAAGGTGTCGTCCTTCCCCCCCAGCGGCAGTGTGTATCCCGGGGAGCAGAAGGTGCCGTCCTTCCTCCCCAGCGGCAGTGTGTACCCCAGGGAGCAGAAGGTGCCTTCCTTCCTCCCCAGCGACAGTGTGTACCCCAGGGAGCAGAAGGTGACGTCCTTCCTCCCCAGCGGCAGTGTGTACCCCAGGGGGCCGAAGGTGTCGTACTTCCCCCCCAGCGGCAGTGTGTATCCCAGGGAGCAGAAGGTGCCGTCCTTCCTCCCCAGCGGCAGTGTGTACCCCAGGGAGCAGAAGGTGCCGTCCTTCCTCCCCAGTAACAGTGTGTACCCCAGGGGGCTGAAGGTGTTGTCCTTCCCCCCCAGCGGCAGTGTGAACCCCAGGGAGCTGAATGTGTCGCCCTCTCCCCCCAGCGACAGCTTACCCTAACAAGGGGAGACACCAATCTCCCAGACGGCGCAGATGGGACCGTGGTCTCTGTGCCTGACCTACCGGGATGCTGGACAGCCTGTCCAGATCCCCAACTACCCTCACTGGGACAACCGGAGGAGGGGGTAAGTACCAATTCCCCTCCCCAGCTAACTCCTAATGTGGCCCCAGGGTTAACAGAGGAAATGTTAACCCCCACTGACCCCCACCTTTCCCTGGCTACTGAGCCGGAATATGTCCCAAGTACCCCAGCAGAAGAGCTGACAGGGGGCAGAGTGCAGTCGGCCTCTGCCCTCCCTTTGTCCCTTGTACAGAGCAGAATGTCCTGCAGGTTATACCAGCAGAAGAGCTGGCATCAGGGCAGAGTGCCGCTGGCCTCTGCCCCTCAAGTCCCCTCAGCGTGTTGCCCCATCACCACAGCGAAATATCCAGGTGCCTGGTTAGAAATGGTAGGGAGAGAGAGAGAGTAGGGGAGAGAGAGAAGGAAAAGACGAAGAGCGAAGGGGGAGATGGACAGAGTGAGTGAAGGGAGAAGGCTATACATTGGCTCTTACAAGCACAGGCTGCACTTTGGTTCCTACAGACACAGGCTGTACTTTGGTCCCTTCATGCACAGGCTGCACCTTGATCCTTTCAGGCACATAGTGCTCTTCATTTCCTGGAGAAACAGGATGCGGAGTGTCGAGACCGAGGCGAGTTCCAAGCCAAGTTTTAAAAACGAAGTGAGGCACGTCGAGTATCAGAAACGATGAAAACTGGAGCTGACGTGTACAGAGGTACCACTGAATATAAATATACAAATGAATGAATAATGTTTGCACCTGGGGGGGGAGGGGCGGCAAACTTGGGGACAGCTCGGGCAGCAAAAGCTCTAGCTACGCTACTGTATTTATGAATCTATGTGTGGCTATATAGGTCTATGTGTATGCAATATACATCTAATCAGTTCTCTATGTGTAAGTATATTGTATATGTGCAAAATATTTTTGATATAGGTAAATTAAGTAACAACCTGAAGCTCATACTCTCTCTCTCTCTCGCGCACCCTCATCAAAATCCCTCCAACGCCTAGACCTGTCTGTTCACTTGAAGAGCTATACAACACAGTCATCGTTGCGGCAACAGACTTGTGCTATTATTACCCTTCCCTGTCAATTAGCTTTCTGCTTGCAGTTTTCTATTGGTTCCTATATCTGTGTCTTAGCTGGGCAATCAGTTATTTGCGTTGAATTATGTAAGTTGTGTAAGTGTCCTATGATTCTGTACCTAGCATTTTTCTGGCAAGACATGGGTTTGCATATTTTGACTGAGATATGTAAAGTTGCGAGTAAACTGAATTAAATACAAGTGAATATTACTGAAAAAAAGCTCCCACAGGCAAACCTACAGCTGATACTGGCTGTCTGTGCCCTCGCCTCCAGGGGGCACAGTGCTGTCCTCCACTAAGTTCCATTTTTTATAAAATATATATTTTTTTTATTTGTTTCCGTAGTGCAGTGGAGAGGCCCAAAAGAAGGAAATGGGGAAGGGCCCAGAGGAGGAAGGTAACAGGAAATTCCTTCCTGTCCTTCCTCCTTTCTCCCCTTTCCACCTGCTACTTCCCTCTGTACAATTGCTGCATCTCCCTACACTGCCACCTCTCGCTACTTCTGTCTACCCCATGGTAACTCAGTCAGACTGCTTCCCGCTGCCCCTTACTACTTCATCCCTTTGTCTACTTCTACCATCCAGTACTACCTCTTTGCTCGCCACTGCCTCAGTAAAAAACCCTGTGACGCTCTGGTGAACTCCATGCCCATGAGGGTTAAGGCAGTGCTGGAAAATAATGGTGGCCACACAAAATATTGATACTTTGGGCCCAATTTGGACATTTCCACTTAGGTTTGTACTCCCTTTTGTTGCCAACTGTAATGGAACCCATCACTGTTTTACCCTGTTTTATGGTTATTTCATTATTATGGTTAAAATATGATCCTACTGTTATACTGTATGTATGTTGGTTTATGCTCTGCAGAATATTAGCCCAGACTATTGCAGACCTTGGCATAATAGATAATCCAAAACAAGGGCTCCTCATAAGCAAGAGAGGTCCATTGTGTGAAGTGTTCACATTGTGAAGATGGAACAAAGGGAAGGATGATCTAATCAATGTCTGATTGTATCAAAGTTGCCAGGTAGCCTCAGGGAGGTGTGACCCCCCTATTGTCCCTCTATGTGTATTGTGTGGCCAACTATGGGGGATGTGTATTGCCTGTGGGAAGAGATGTGTATATATATCTCTGCACAACAAAATAAAGACAGTATTCTTTTGACTCCCAATTGAGTGTCGTCCAATATGGGAGGTTGGGGATGGTGAGACTGTAGTGCTTCTTGGATATTTTACCGTATACCAGCGGAGATATTGGATTCGTGTTCCAACTCTGTTACATTTGGTGGCAGTGGTGGGATTGTTCCCACAGTCAGAAGGACAGCTACAGGAGACACCATTCCGTGGAGTTACAAATTGAGGGCAACGCTAGTATCCGTACAGCGCCCCTGGCTACAGCAGGATGGAACCGGCTAGTTTTCGGACAGCGTTCCATGATGAGGAGGAGGAGGCGGCCGCGGACTACAGGGATGCAGACAGAAAGGAACTCATGGAGGGAGACCGGGCAGCGGCTACAGCACCTCTTACGGACAGCACACAGACTGAGTTTGGAAGAGAACTCCAAAGCAGACTGGCCTTTTTCCAGGTACGCTTCCCACAATAACCTTGGAATGGTTAATGACAGATGTCCACGAATACATAATGGAAAAGCAGAGGGCACCGGAGCGGTCCATCTTGGGAGCTGCTAACCCACCTCCCACCATTAACCCCCCCAGCACTGCGTCCGGGTGGTGGGAACTACCAAACCCCTCCACGGTACATCAGGTGCCACACGTGTAACCAGCAGGGCCACATGCAGAGAGACTGTCCCAGAAAAAAAAAACGCTCCACGTGGAATACTCCAACTAATTCCCCTCCCCAGCGACAGTGTGTACCCCAGGGAGCAGAAGGTGCCGTCCTTCCTCCCCAGCGGCAGTGTGTACCCCAGGGAGCAGAAGGTGCCATCCTTCCTCCCCAGCGACAGTGTGTATTCCAGGGAGCAGAAGGTGCCGTCCTTCCTCCCCAGCGGCAGTGTGTACCCCAGGGAGCAGAAGGTGCCGTCCTTCCTCCCCAGCGGCAGAGTGTACCCCAGGGAGCAGAAGGTGTCGTCCTTCCTCCCCAGCGACAGTGTGTACCCCAGGGAGCAGAAGATGCCGTCCTTCCTCCCCAGCGACAGTGTGTACCCCAGGGGGCCGAAGGTGTCGTCCTTCCTCCCCAGCGGCAGTGTGTACCCCAGGGAGCAGAAGGTGCCGTCCTTCCTCCCCAGTAACAGAGTGTACCCCAGGGGGCTGAAGGTGTTGTCCTTCCCCCCCAGCGGCAGGGTGAACCCCAGGGAGCTGAAGGTGTCGCCCTCTCCCCCCAGCGACAGCTTACCCTAACAAGGGGAGACACCAATCTCCCAGACGGCGCAGATGGGACCGTGGTCTCTGTGCCTGACCTACCGGGATGCTGGACAGCCTGTCCAGATGCCCAACTACCCTCACTGGGACAACCGGAGGAGGGGGTAAGTACCAATTCCCCTCCCCAGCTAACTCCTAATGTGGCCCCAGGGTTAACAGAGGAAATGTTAACCCCCACTGACCCCCACCTTTCCCTGGCTACTGAGCCGGAATATGTCCCAAGTACCCCAGCAGAAGAGCTGACAGGGGGCAGAGTGCAGTCGGCCTCTGCCCTCCCTTTGTCCCTTGTACAGAGCAGAATGTCCTGCAGGTTATACCAGCAGAAGAGCTGGCATCAGGGCAGAGTGCCGCAGGCCTCTGCCCCTCAAGTCCCCTCAGCGTGTTGCCCCATCACCACAGCGAAATATCCAGGTGCCTGGTTAGACTTCCCCCCAAAGGGGAGATGGGTGACGAAGTGCCTTTTGCCACTTTGTCCTGGAGAGGACTTATTGCCAGCCTCCTGCCCTGCGACTATGGCCCTGGGACATATTGCCCTTTAAAAACAGTATTCGGCCATACCAGAGTGTATGTCACTCATTCTGGCCCTTCAAATACAGGGGGGTCATTCGGTACTTGCCCTGTGGGAGCGGTGATATTCAGATAGCTATGCCATGGAGCCCATTCATATAATGAAAGACTATGGGAAAGACTTTAGCTACATGGCAATTGAACTGTGTGAATAGGTTCTGAGCGCTATTCGGTAGTTTTGTGCGCTCAGATCCTAGCTATCTGGGGATATGTGAAATGTGAGTAAATGGGAATTGCAGTAATACTGATGGGTTGTCAAACTAGAGAATTGACCAACAAATACTTTTGTCTGGACATGTATGCCGGCTTATGGTCACTGGGGAGGTGTGTAACGGAACCCATCACTGTTTTACCCTGTTTTATGGTTATTTAATTATTATGGTTAAAATATGATCCTACTGTTATACTGTATGTATGTTGGTTTATGCTCTGCAGAATATTAGCCCAGACTATTGCAGACCTTGGCATAATAGATAATCCTATTACAAGGGCTCCTCATAAGCAAGAGAGATCCATTGTGTGAAGTGTTCACATTGTGAAGATGGAATAAAGGGAAGGATGATCTAATCAATGTCTGATTGTATCCAAGTTGCCAGGTAGCCTCAGGGAGGTGTGACCCACCTATTGTCCCTCTATGTGTATTGTGTGGCCAACTATGGGGGATGTGTATTGCCTGTGGGAAAGATGTGTATATATATCTCTGCACAACAAAATAAAGACAGAATTCTTTTGACTCCCAATTGAGTGTCGTCCAATATGGGAGGTTGGGGATGGTGAGACTGTAGTGCTTCTTGGATATTTTACCGTATACCAGCGGAGATATTGGATTTGTGTTCCAACTCCGTTACACCAACGGTTTAGACATTAATGGCTGTGTGTTGAGTTATTTTGAGGGGACAGCAAATTTACACTGTTATACAGGCTGTACACTTACTACTTTACATTGTAGCAGAGTGTCATTTCTTCAGTGTTGTTACATGATAAGATATAATAAAATATTTACAAAAATGTGAGGGGTGTACTCACTTTTGTGAGATACTGTATATAAATATATATATATATATATATATATATATATATATATATACATTATTATATTTATTTATACGTACTTTATATGGCCATTCACATTTTACGGAATCCGCTGGGATATAGTAGGAATAGCAGTACGAGTATGGGTCTCTGGCACTCAGTGACTGTGTGGTAAGAAGGTTTTTTTTCTGAAGGCACGCAGCCACATGGAGTTTGCCCAGGCAGCAATGACACAGATGTTATGAGGGTAATGGTGAATACTGTGTGGTAGAGAGTGGTAGAGTGTTAGAGGTCTGTGGGAGCATGTATCAGGGAGGTAGGGGAGACGGTTGAGTTATCTCCAGGACCGGAAAGCCTCCCACACTGGCTCTAAGTAAATAAGCGAATCTTGGCTTGCCTATGTCAAAATGTAGCCTGGGTCTCAAAAATTACACTAAAGTCTACTTTGCTTTACAGACAAATCAAAATCCTCATGCAATAATATTTTGGATTAATGTGAGATGGTGCCTTTTTTCAATCAATATAAATGAAAATTGAATACACTATATTTCGCTATATCTATAATTCATTTACATTTGGACCAGTACTTTTTCTCAAGATAAAGACATAGAGAAAACTAGAACGTAATGTGTAACAGACATTTTAAGGGATATTTTAAGGCACACAAGAAGAAAAAAAAATACAAAAAAGACCAACTGTAATAGACTATGAACAATGCCAGTAATTCTTGTACAAGCCCAAAGTTATGTTTATCCTATCAAATCCTCCACTTTTACAAGACTGTCTATGAAATTTAACAACGGACATCTGTTTTTTATTTGATAATGATTATATGCTCATAAGTGGCTTACCTACTTTCTTGTACCTCACAGAAGAATTTATGTAGAAATTTACTAGATGCATATAAACATAATATTTATGTTTCACAATAATCAGAAGAAACTACATTTCAGTTGTAATATTTGTCTTTGCCTACATTTTTGTTTGTTCCAAAAAAAATATTTTTTAGAGGCGATTTCCACATTCAAGGGGGAAAAGTTTCAGTTTAGTTTTAGGCTTTGGCTGTATTCATTGACAGATCTGATCCAGTTTAGTAAGTGAAATTCTGTTTGAAAATAAACAGTTACACTTTTTAACCAAGTTTATTTGCTATATATCCTTGCAGTCATTATTACAAAAATAAAACTTTGTTCAACTTGCAACTCTGGGTCAAAGGTCTGTACAATGATTTTTGGTGCACTAGGCAAATTACAATGTGGATGCCCCTCATTTATTAATTAGGAGACTGGTAAGTGTTGAATAAACATTTGCCTTTATTAAGATTGTAAACTTTCCAGTGGGAACCTAAATTCCTTTGCATTAATTGGGTCTTTATTACTACTACTATTATTATTATTATTGTAATTGACATACAAAATGTACTGTACTTTTCAGGACATTACCCTTGAGACTGTAAGTAAAGTTAGCTTTTTATATTTAGTGCATATTTTTTATCTCACAATTTCACCCCTAAGAACTGTGCAACTTTTATTGGAATGTAAGTCTATTTCCTAACATATTTTTAATGTGTTTCTATATCTGTATCAAACGTTTATGAATAGTGAATAGACATGTTTTAGTTGTAAGGTTAAGTTTTCACTCACTGCCAATACAAACTTTCAATTTTTTTCAAGTCTACTAGCTTTTTACGGTTTTACATTTATCTTTTCATAGCGATGGATTGAGAAAGCAATATATATATATAATATTTCTGCAGTACTGCCTATTGATAAAATCTTCTCCACAAAAAAAAAAAGTTGAGCAGCAATGGCTTATTGAATACAGAGAGCTCACTTCTTTTTCTCTAGCACAGCCACTCTCAACATTTTTAATTTCGGGATGGACTGTTACCTTCCAATTCTCATGAGAACTGACTTTAAGATCCATAGCATTTTTAGTAGGGTGATGCTACATGTGTCACTAAATTTGCATCTAGTTTTACAATGATTTAATTGCATACATTTTTTAGTGCAGATATGGGAATCAATAATCTAGATATCTGCAGATGGTGACTGCATCCACAAAGTTATGACAAATCTGGACAAACTATTAAAAAGCAAAGATGTTAAACTATCAATAAAGATCTGCATAGTTAGAACTATGGTATTTCCATTTGTAACATACGGATGTGTGAGGTGGACCATGAAGAATGCTGAGCGTCGTAGAATTGACACATTCGCATTGTGGTGCAGGATAAAACTGCTTAGAGTCAGTTGGGCTGTAAGAAGATCCAACCAATCAATACTACAGGAAATCCCGCCAAACCACCCACAGAGAGTCAAACATGACTGAATGACTAAACAACAAAAAAAAAAAAACTGTTATTAAAATATAATAGTAATGGTGTGATTAAAGTGCTATGGTTTGTTTATTCCTCTTTATTCCTGATGAGCAGATAAAGTCTCAAGTGTAAAGCAGACTTAGGACCACTGCTCTAGCCCATTTCCTTTTGTAAATCTTGGTTTAAAGTACTGTCCAAAAGTGTGCATCCTCTAAGACAGGCATGTCAAACTAGTGTAATTGTGCTCACATGTTTCTCCCCCCTCTCCCCTCCTGCGTCTTCACCCCTCCCCTGTGTCTTTTTCCCTCCCCTGTGTCTCTTCCTCCCTCCTCTGTGTCTCTTCCCCCTCCTACCTCCCGTTTCCCTTTCCCCCTCCTCCCTCCTGTTTCTCTTTCCTCCTTTCCCTCCCCTGTGTCTCTTTCTCCTCCTCCCTCCCCTGTGTCTCTTCCCCCTCCCCCCGTGTCTCTCCCCCCTCTTCTGTGTCTCTCCCCGTCCCCTGTGTCTCTTTCTCCCTCTGACTACCTCCCTTGTGATTCTCTCTCCTGTGTCTCTCCCCCTCCCATGTCTCTTTCCCCCTCCTCCCTACCCTGTCTCTTCCCCCTCCCCTGTGTCTTTCCTCCTCCCCTGTGTCTCTTAACCTCCCCTGTGTCTCTTTTCACCTCTCCCTCACCTGTTTCTCTTTCCCCATCTCCTTTACCTTCACCTGTGTCTTTCTCCCCTTCTCCCTCCCTCCCCTGTGCCTTTCTCCCCTCCTCCCTCCCTCCTCTGTCCCTCCCTCCCCAGCTCGAATTGCGCGGCTAGTGCAGCGCATTGACACACAATGCATATGCACGTCTGACATAGCGCATCTGAGCACAGTGCGCATGCATGGCTAACGCTGCACACTGCACGTGTATCTTTCCCCCCCTCCTACCTCCCCTGTGTCCCTTCCCCCCCTCCCTCCCGTTTCTCTTACCTCCTTTCACTCCCCTGTGTCTCTTTCTCCTCCTCCCTCCCCTGTGTCTCTTATCCCCTCTCGCTCCCCTGTGTCTCTTTCCCCCTCTCCCTCCCATGTACCTTTACCCCCTCCCCTGTGTCTCCCCCTCCCATGTCTCTTTCCCACTTCCTCCCTACCCTGTGCATCTCCCCCTCCCCTGTGTTTCTTTCCCCCTCTCACTCCCTCCCCTGTGTCTCTCTCCCCTATGTCTCTCCCCCTCCCGTGTCTCTCCCCCCTCCTCCCTTCCCTGTCTCTTCCCCCACCCCTGTGTCTCTTTCCACCTCTCCCTCCCCTGTATCTACCCCCCCTCCCCTGTGTCATTCCCCCTCCCCTATGTCTCTTTCCTCCTCTCCCTCCCTCCCCTGTGTCTCTTTCCCCATCTCCTTTTCCTTCCCTTGTGTCTTTCTCCCCTTCTCCCTTCCTCCCCTGTGCCTTTCTCTCCTCCTCCCTCCCTCCTCTGTCCCTCCCTCCCCAACTCGGATTGCGCGGCTAGTGCATTAACGCACAATGCATATGCGCGGCTAACATAGCGCATCTAAGCACAGTGCGCATGCGTAGCTAACGCTGCACACTGCATGTGTGCAGTTCAATGCCGAGCGTGCACAGGCGATGCGCGCACGTGGCTAATGCAACACACTGCGCATCCCCAACAATAGTTTCCGTAGTGCGCATGCACCCAGCCGGGAGCATTATACACTACGGAAACTATTATATGTGATGAGTGAAGTTATTATAAGAATTTACATCAGATGATTAATTAGTTCTCATAGTGGGAATGTTATAAGGAAGAAGAGTGTGCTCAGCTGGCATAAAAAGAATAATGATAAGACTTTGTGAATTATCTATAGTATTTATATTTGCACTTTTCCTTTCTGAAATTACTTTCAGTGTTATATACACACGATTATTTCTTCTTAATACTGTGTTCATTTAGTCTAACCATTATTTAAGGGTTACTATTCAACTGCAAATGAGACATAGTTAAAAAAAAAAGTATGTGCACTAAATTATATTTAGAAGGAAATAGTCTGGCCAGAATTGACTTGATGCTCCATTTGCAGAGGAATGCCCCTCACAGATTACATGGATTTAACCAGCATAAACATTGCCATTTGGTACAAACACACACACACATACTGAACAGCCAATTCAGTAACAGAGATAATCAGCAAAGTAGCTGCATACAATGAAGGAAAGCAATTTTGGTTTTAAGTGAATAAACATTGATTGTGTCTATATAGAACCCAAACTGGCAGCATGTTAATTACATTTCACATAAACATCTGTAGCAGTGTGCGGCTCGTTACTGCGGTGTAATGCAATAGAATACACTTAGCAAAAAATGTATCCTCCAGATGAGTTCATAGTGATTTCTAAGAGAGCTTGATTAGATTGTACTAATTGTATTAGTAAAAACTACTAATGACACTTTAAACAAAGGTAAATCTTTAAAGATAATGGAACATGTGTAACAAGGGGAGAGCTTGCTCCCTGTTCTTCGTCCTGCAATTTTAGTTAGGTTTGTTCTTAATTACAGAACCAAAAAAAAGCTATGTTTTAAAATATTGAATCTGACTAAGGGCATAAATATTCAGGTAAAATTCATAAAACCAGTTTTATTAATAAAAAAAGTGGATGCCTCTGATATACCTTTGAACCATCCACAATACTTTGGTGGAACTTTTCTGTCTGAGATGGAATTTACAATTCTGGAGAACAGTGCTTGCATCCTCCAGAGGTGTAGGAACGGGGGGAAGGGTGGAGGGGACACATCCCCCACAGATTAAATGAATAGGGGACACAAAAAATAAATATAATTAAATAAACATAATTTGGGTTACCAGATTGGGCCACTAGTTGGCGCCAGCGCTATGGAGCAATATGTCTTTCCCATGAAAGTTTTCAATTATATGTACGTGTGTATATATATATATATATATATAAATATATATATATATATATATATATATATATATATATATACACTGCTCAAAAAAATAAAGGGAACACTTAAACAACACAATGTAACTCCAAGTCATTCACACTTCTGTAAAATCAAACTGTCCACTTAGGAAGCAACACTGAGTGACAATCAATTTCACATGCTGTTGTGCAAATGGGATAGACAACAGGTGGAAATTATGGGCAATTAGCAAGACACCCCCAATAAAGGAGTGATTCTGCTGGTGGTGACCACAGACCACTTCTCAGTTCCTATGCTTTCTGGCTGATGTTTTGGTCACTTTTTAATGCTGGTGGTGCTTTCACTCTAGTGGTAGCATGAGACAGAGTCTACAACCCACACAAGTTGCTCAGGTAGTGCAGCTCATCCAGGATAGCACATCAATGCGAGCTGTGGCAAGAAGGTTTGCTGTGTCTGTCAGCGTAGTGTCCAGAGCATGGAGGCGCTACCAGGAGACAGGCCAGTACATCAGGAGATGTGGAGGAGGCCGTATAAGGGCAACGACCCAGCATCAGGACCGCTACCTCCGCCTTTGTGCAAGGAGGAACAGGAAGAGCACTGCCAGAGCCCTGCAAAATGACCTCCAGCAGGTCACAAATGTGCATGTGTCTGCTCAAAGGTCAGAAACAGACTCCATGAGGGTGGTATGAGGGCCCGACATCCACCGGTGGGGGTTGTGCTTACAGCCCAACACCGTGCAGTATGTTTGGCATTTGCCAGAGAACACCAAGATTGGCAAATTTGCCACTGGCGCCCTGTGCTCTTCACAGAAAGCAGGTTCACACTGAGCACATGTGACAGACGTGACAGGGTCTGGAGACGCTGTGAAGAACGTTCTGCTGCCTGCAACATCATCCAGCATGACTGGTTTGGCAGTGGATCAGTAATGGTGTGGGGTGGCATTTCTTTGGGGGGCCACACAGCCCTCCATGTGCTCGCCAGAGTTAGCCTGACTGCCAATAGGTACCGAGATGAGATCCTCAGACCCCTTGTGAGACCATATGCTAGTGTGGTTGGCCCTGGGTTCTTCCTAATGCCCGTTCCCCAGACTTGAATCCAATTGAGCACATCTGGGACATCATGTCTTGCTCCATCCACCAACGTCACGTTGCACCACAGACTGTCCAGGAGTTGGCAGATGCTTTAGTCCAGGTCTTGGAGGAGGTCCCTCAGGAGACCATCCGCCACCACATCAGGAGCATGCCCAGGCGTTGTAGGGAGGTCATACAGGCACGTGGAGGCCACCCACACTACTGAGCCTCATGTTAACTTGTTTTAAGGACATTACATCAAAGTTGGATCAGCCTGTAGTGTGTTTTTCCACTTTCATAATGGGGGTGACTCCAAATCCAGACCTCCATGGGTTGAAAAATGTGATTTCCATTTTTTTATTTTTGTGTGATTTTGTTGTCAGCACATTCAACTATGTAAAGAACAAAGTATTTCATAAGAATATTTAATTTATTCAGATCTAGGATGTGTTATCTTAGTGTTCCCTTTATTTTTTTGAGCAGTATATATATATATATATGTATATATATATATATATATATATATATATATATATATATATATATATCCACGTGGTTCCTGTTCTGGGAGTAGAGTTGAATTATCCCTCCAGATTTTTTGGGGCTCCAACACCCATGGCATCCTCACAGGCCCAGAAGCAGAGAGCTTCCATCCATAGATGCAAGCACTGCTCTCCAGAAATGTAAATCCCCCCTTCACACACAACACTTTCACCAAAGTATCATGGTTGGTTTCTTGGTCTAGCACATGCATCCTTTATTTCTAATTAAAACTAGCTTTAGGGGTAATGTCAATTTTAATCATATTAGATTATGTAATAATTACTCCTGACCTCTCCCTATTTCCTTCTCCCCACTCCCTCCTTCACTGAGAGATAAAAAAAAACACAGCACTCATTATTTAAAAAAAAATAGTTTAAGGCAAGAAGGAATCCATTACTCATAAGCAGAGTCTTCAATGTTCTGGTTGTCTCTAAAAATATTTTTTAAGTTCATGGCTTACATACATACTGATGTTTTTAGTTTGTTACACACTTCTCAAACAAGTCCTGTTCTTAGTGAGCTGCAGTGACCCTATTTTATTGCAAATGTGTGTAAAATTGTGTATTGAAGGAAATAATCTTTCCTTCTGCTCTCTTTTCAGGATTTAACATTTGGAAAAAAAAACATTAAACATCTTATGTATGGATTGCAATTATGGTCTGTGCACTTATTGTTAGCACTCTATGTTAAAACATTTTTTTTTTATAAAGACATCAGTAGTTTAAATGCATTCACCTTTTTAGAATATAATATTTTAATTTTGCAAAATCAATAAGGCCCCCATTCAATTGAGCTTTCAGGAGATCCGGAGGCCCGTAAGTGAGGTTGCAAGCTATTTTGCTATTCGATTGATGTCATTTTGCGGGCTTGGAATGGCTTCCGAGTTACAGGATTGAAAAAAATGGTGCCGGTTAAACTCGTAACTTACAGCCTTTGATCTTTCACTTTTGCAAGGCTAGAATCACAAATCGCTATTCAATTGCTTGATTTCCCCAAGCCAGCAAATGTTTTCACACCTGTAAATGGCAAATCAAGGAGAAAATCCCATGAGTGCTAGAGAGAACCCGCAAGGGGGTTAAACACCTATTTGTAGCACTGTAAATGCAAATTAAAAAATCACTACTGCACTGTAAATAATGGGGAAAGAGATGATAGAGGTGACATGACCTAAGTGAGCTTGAAAAAAACACACCATCATCTGCTTGCCAACAGATTTACGCAACGACAAGAGAGTGCCCGACACAAGCGTGCCACTTCTACAGGTAAGGTGGGCTTAGGGGTCTTAGTTAGGGTTAGGCTAGGGGGTCTAAGGGTTAGGTTTAGGCTAGGGGGTCTAGGGTTAGGCTTGGGGGTCAAAGGGTTAGGGTTAGGCTATGGGGTCTAAGGGTTAGGGTTAGGCTGGAAGGGTTCATGGCGTTAGGCCATACAACTTGTGCGCTTTGACACACACTTTAGGACTGCATGCTGCTGTCGGCGCTCTCATGTTGGCGCAATGTTGTCGGCTTGCATTTGCAGTGCGCGCCAATGTCGGGGTGCCCATGATAGACATTAGAATTAATTGCACAACAGTCTCAAGCTTGTAAATCAACAGGAATTAAACTTTATTTTTATGTTTCATTTTGGGGTTAAATCGATCTCGGGTATCAATGAGTTAATACATATCAGACCCCCCATATGGACGAGAGCATTGTTGGCATCATTATTCTTTATTTTTTGGAGTGCGAGTCTGATCACATATCGGCCCCCAAACCTAATTGATTTACATGTAACCTCCATGTTTTACTGCCGTAATAAGGACAGTCTAATTTTCTATTGGCTGATTCGATATGGGCGGTTATGGGCTTGCTGAATTGATCATCTTCCTGCCCCGAACTGCTACGACCTAGTGCATGGTTTACGGGTTTGGCTTGGGCCCGTAACTTGTGGCCTTTAGCAATTGAATAGCATCGCAATCGGAGACCAACGGGAGCCCGCAACTCACTCACAGACATCCGGCTGTCTGAGATTTAGTTGCGGGCTTGGAATTGAATCTGGCCCTAAGTGTTTAAACTGCCTTAGTTTTTTATCTAGGGAGACTTGTGTGGCAGTTTTTATTTGGGCTGTCCTTGTAATGGTGCAAGTGAACTAAACCTTGAGAGAATGAAACTTGAGAGTCAAGTTTCCAATGTATTTCTGGAAATTAAGTCAAGGTCCTGAATCCATATGTATATAGATGCACACAATTGTTTTATACAACTGCATGTAGAACAGCACAGGTTGGAAGTTTATATAGTAAGAGAGACTTGGCAAGAAAAAACCATTTAACTGATAGTTTATTTAAAGATTTGGCAGATTAATAATGTAGTGTTTTCCAGATGAAAGCATTGTGATGTCCTTATTTACACCCATGTTCAACTATTGACTTCCCTTCCATTTTGTTGTTGTTTAGTTGTTCAGTCGTGTCCGACTCTCATGGACCTCAGCATACCAGGCACATCATGTATTGTATTGTATTGTATTTAGTCTAACCATTAGTTTAGGTTACTATTCAATTGCAGGTGAGACATTGTTAAAAAAATAGTATATGCACTGAATTATATTGACTTGATGCTTCATGTCTGGTTATGTTCATCCGTAAGGTGTTCTTACCAAAGATACTGGAGTAGGTTGCCAGTTCCTTCTCCAGTGGGCCGCAAGTTGTCTGACCTTTCTGCTATGACCTGCCCATCTTGGGTGACTCTACATGGTATAGCTCTCAGCTTCACTGAAGTACTCAAGCACTTTCACCACGACAAGGTAGAGATCCAGAGATACTCACCATTTTGTCTTTATATTAGAATAACTTAAAATTAATAAGTGACATCTATAACAATAGAAATGACAAGGGAAATAAATACTTTAAATACATATCTAAGTTTCCTGGATTATGAATGCATCTGATAGAGGAGAATTAACAGTTCATGCAAACATTTTTTTTGCATGAAAAATACCAAAATAAACATTTACAAACTCATCCTGAAGCTGAGGCTTTTGTCACTTGACACCCCTGAAAATCCCTGCTATGATTAGCATAACATTTATAATTTGTTTTGCCAATCAGGAGAAAGCAGAAACATTTTTATCATACTCTGGGGGTCCTGTGTTGCAAAGCAGCCTGGGATATGTAGTCTCTTTTTCTCTATATCCTTGTGCTCTGATTCAGCTGTGAGCTCAGACCCCACCTAACCACGTGACTCCATCCAGCAGCAAGTACTTCCTTTGAAAAGTCAAACTCTATACTTGGCTGCTCTCCTCTTTGTACTTGGTTATGTAAGCTTCCTGTGGGTGTGCAAAGCTAGAATTTACTTTCCTGCCTATAACTTTGTAAGGACACTGAACTAATCAATTTAACACATAATTTTCTGATAACCATTGCCTGTTTCATTTGAAACATAGGAAACTTATATATACCTTTGAGAAGGAATTTTCAATAATTTGTTTTATAAATGTATTACTTCTATGGAAATCAATAACTGCAATAATCAGAGATGTCATGATTAGTGAATGCAGTGATGGGGGATCCATGCATTTTTGTGGATGAAAATACCTAAAAACACTATGACACTGCTAGTGCTTTGTTATTGAAGCAATGGACCAATATATTATTTTGTGCAGTGAATGTTTTTTCCACCCCAGTATCTGCTTCTCATTCTTTAAACTTTTAGCAATACTGTTCTAGTCCATGTGGGGGGGGGGCCTGATATGTATTAACTCCTTGATTACCAAGATTGATATAACATGGAAATGAAACGTAATAAAAAAAAAACAGTTTTGCATATTTGCAAGCTTGAGACTGTTGTGCAATTCTAATGTCTTTCATCGCTTTCCCTGTTTTTTTAAGTTCATTATTGATTTTTTATTTGCATTTACAGTGCTACCATCAGGAGCTTAACCCCCTTGTGAGTCCTATCTGGTACTCGTAGGATTTTCTCCTACATTTGCCATTTACCGGTGTGAAAACAATTGCGGGCTTGAGGAACTGAATAGCTATTTTTGATTGTTCCATTTATGGGCTTGAAAGATCAAAGGCTTAGATGGGTTGGTGATACAATTTTGACAACCGCAGGGATTTTCAGCCAGTAAACCGCAAATTGTTTGTGGCTACCTAAAAGGCACCAATTGAATAGCAAATTAGTTTACGGGCTACATTACGGACTCCAGTAACTTACAATTGCTCAATTAAATAGGAGCCCATGTCTTCTTGTTAATAATTTTTTTATTAAGATGTTTGCAGAGAAACAGATTATTACTTCCTGTGTCAAAATTGTTAAAGATTTTGCAGTCTTTTATCCAGTGGATCCTTGTTAGTTTAAGTAGGTTCGGTTTCATTCTCGATTCAATATATCCCTTTTTAAATAATGAATTAATTAAGTAAAAATTTACACAATCTGCATATTTTTACCAATCTGTCTCTTATTGCATTTAGATACATTGTGCTACCCTTGAAGATACACTTTTGTTAGATTACAGTAGAAAACCAAATTAGCAGCTACAAATTTACAAACAATTTTACAGAAAATCTTATTTTTATGTATTGAAGATTCCACCTTTTCTGGTTTTAGCCCATCTTAATCAATGGAGAAAATGTGTTGTGGATGAGTAGGGTATTTGTTATAGAACTGGATCTTACTATATTTGACACCTACCCCTTCCCCTGCACATGCTCAAAAGGAGGCAGATCATAATAGTAAATGCTTGCCCTGCTTCTACAACAATAAAAATGCCTCTCTCACACACATAGCCTTTACCAAAAATCATGGATGCCACCATAATCCATTAGAGGCATTACATTTTTTTTCTAATTTAAAATAGCTTTGTGATTTTTTCCTAAGTCATACCCACAAGTTTTAAACATGTGTATTTTTTTAAATGATACAGTGGTATTACTTGAGTATGCCAGATACCACTTTCTCAAAAAACACAATACAAGGACTTCAAGGTGGATAAACAGTGCTGCACTCCTCATTGTGGACCTAATTATAATACCTAATTAGATCCCAGCTCATTTCTGAAACTTTTACAAATTCCTCCCTTATGTGAAATACAATTTTAGCTCAACTCTTATTTATTAAAATAAAACAACATATATTGTATAGATATTCAAAATATATTAAGAAACATAGCTCTAGCTCAGGGGTACCCAACCTTTTCACATTTCTCAAATAGTATAAAAAAAAATATTTACATATATATGGAATTTTGAATTAAGAAACTAGTTTATTTAACATTGATTTTGTTAGACATCTGGCATTGCTTTTGTTTTCCTTATTTGATATATTACCTTAAGTTAAGTTGAATAGTCATATTAAAAGCTAAACACACCAACATTTTGTTCTGATTTCCTTGGAATATTTTTATATTGTAAACCGTATTTGAAGTTCTTTTTACATTTTTAGAAAGATAGTTAAAGGAATATGATGAGGAGGGGGCTATGTAAAAGCACTGGAGTGCTAATTATCTGAACTAAAGATAATGATACCAAAGGAAATGTCTTAGGTACATAATTATGCAATTGGGAGTTAACATATTGCATGGTATAAAAGTTGGCAATCAATGTGACAAAGCTGCAGGAAAAGCTGGTAGGAGTTGTGGTAGTATTGGAAGAGCAGAAAAAGATAAATACTAATTCTACTCTACACATTCCTGGTTAGTTCTCAATTCTGTATCAATTCTGTCTCAATTCTGGAGACTATATAACATATAAAATGTATCAGGAAAGCTTTGTGATCTCAATATCTATAGTTCTGAGGACACAAGGAAGAGGGGCGATAGAAACCTTAAAATATATAAAGAAATGCAATGTACTTTATAGAAGGCTGCAGTGGTTATGGCACGGTAGCATTTGTGATGCTTAATGAATTTACCTCCCTGTGTTTTAGCCATCTCGTCACTTTACATTTAACCCATTTTCTAAAATAACAGAAATATGGTTCATATATGGATATGTAGGAGGATATGATAATGTGGCTGAGAGTCTTGCACCTTTATATGTATACAGACCCATATTGCTTCACAGCTGCATTTTCCCACTACTGCTTTAGAATTCCAAGTATAATAACCATAACATTCGCAACAGGATTACACACAATATACAAATTGCATACATGACTCCCATAGCACCCTGCATGTCAGTAAGGTTTGAGGCATGAAGCTATGACAGCCAACTGGTCTAATCCAAATTTAGCAGCACTTGCACAACGTAAACATTTTACAAATTGTACATTGATAGATGTATAATAGACAACACAATATGTTAATAGAAATTTAGGACCACATTAAATTCTAAGCCAGTAACTCCAACATAAAGCTTGTAATGGCTGCATGCTTGAAATTTGTCCGAGTTACGGCGCTATTAAATTAGAAAGGCTGCGAGCTACGAGCTGGAGACTGAAAAACGCAAACCATCTGTCAGCTTGCAGCTTTGTGGGCTAGAACGTAATTAATTAAGCAAACCCATAGTTAAGAGTTTAGATGGAGCCAATGGAAACAGAGATTGTCAGCATTGCGTAACAAGAAAATGGAGGATTGATTTGAAAGATATTCTATCACATGCGTGTAGCAGTATATGTCTTAACACATTTATTGCTGGGATCGATATAACACAAAAAATATACATGAAATTAAGCATTTTTCTGAGCCAATGTGCAGGCTTGAGAATGTTGTGCTATTAATTCTAAGACCTAACATCACTTTCACTTTTAATAAAAGTACAGTAGCCTGTTTTTATTTGCATTACAAGTGCTACGTTTTGGATTTTACCCCCTTGCGTGTCAGCTCAAGCACGCGGTGGGCTTTGGGCTCCATTTGCGTGTTACGGGCTTGCTGGCGAGTGACTTCTATGCAATTTATTAGCTAAATTGAACAAGTAGTGGTTACAGGCTTGACAGATCAAAGGATTTATGGGCGCAAAGTTCAACAGTGTCCAACACGTAGGCTTTTCTCGCAAGTCGTTACGGGGCTAATTTAATAGCAAATATCTCTAAGATCTATGTTATGGGCTACGTTTTAACATGTAGCCCGAATTTAATGTGGCTGATAGTTCTTAAGTAAGTTGTGGTTTGTACTCTTCTATATGGAGTTTGTGAATACTCAAGGAGAATGTGACCCATAAAGAAATCATAAATCATCCAACTTGCACCCTTGACATTTTCCCATTTATTTTCCTGAATTATTCTTTGAATAAAAAGGCATTTGATTTTTTTCATTATTGTGTGTTTTCTTTTATCTGGCATTTTCTGTAAGGCATTTGAACATTTCTGAATTACACTTTTTCCATGTAAACAAATAAACTTGATTTTTTTTTTCCTCTGTTGTCTTCATTTAGTCTGATGTATTTCCTGATTGCTAAGTCTTTCATAATTGCAACAAGCAATTTATCTTAGTTTTCACCGATAGCTTAAAACGGCAAAACAGAATCCCGAGGGTCATTGAATATTATCCTTTCATTCTAGCCGCCTGTTTCAAGTCACTCAAAACATTCCAGACTTCAAAAAGAAACTTTCCCTGGTTAGACCATTTGGATATCCCTCCACTGTCGTTCTAGAAGAGATTGGCTATTTGGATAAATTAGTTTGTGGAGTCAGTGGGTCTTTCAGAAAAGTTTCAGTGTCAAATCGTAGATTAGTTCTACCACATGAACATAACTTTGTTCATAGTTCCAATTATATGTATACAATAAAATATATAATGTGTTGGATATTCTATACTATTTGATTAAATGCTATTATTGGATAAAACACTTATTTAAATGATTGTATTATGACAACCATGTGTTTATACAAGTATTTATAAAATTGGACAAAAACTAGTGATAATCACTCCACTTTCTGTGGTATATTTATCAAGCAGGGATAAAAGTGGGGATGAAAAAGTGAATTTACATATTCCAATTTCCCATGTTTTCTACAGAAAATATTATTATTAAATATTATCTCTACCTAAACAGCTCCCATAGTAAACATATGATGAGTATTTCATGTATGAACTCAATTTATCCCAACTTATTCCCACTTATCCCCACTTCTATCCCTACTTAATAAATATACTACTTTGTGTTTGATATGAAACCAATTTATCAAATGGGATAAAACTTTAACTTTTTTAGTAAATCATCTCCATTTAAAACATAAGATGAGGCTTTATTAACTCTACTTCTATATGTCCAATTTTTTTCCCCAGTTTGATTAATATATTATATATTATATTTTGATACATTTAATAAAACATCTAAAATAATAAACCATGTTAACTAATATATTTATTTATTCTTATAAGTATCTATCTATCTATCTATATTTACTATTTTTATTTTTTAATAAAATAACTATACTCTTTCCATTATCGTGCCTCACTTGTTTACACGATAATGAAAAACCATACTTTTAAGTGAGTATTCTGGGTAAAGGTCAGTATGTTTAAAAAACTGCTAGACAAGTCTGACATCTGACTGATTTAGGTCCTTGGTGGCTGACATCTGAAAAAAAAGGGTTGCGTAAACAGCTAGTCACATCAAAGAAAGTTCAAATAAAATGAAACATCATCAAGACTAATTTACAAATGTAAACAAAAAATGCCCCAAGTTCCTCCACACACAGTTAAGCATTTATATTGCGGGTGTGTCCATCATCATCCCCCTGCCATTTTCTTGTGAGACCAGGAAGTCACACACGAGCTAATGTGAAGAATAAACTGTTATGCAGTCTTTTAATGCATAGTTGCACAAGAGGCGAAGAATAGCTTAGCCTTAAGGAAGATCAGAGCATGAGCCAAGACCAACAAACATGGCACCTCAAGCGGAACAATGGTCTAGAAAACTAAGTAAAAGGAAAATAAACTTCAGAAGTTCAGTTTGTTTTCACTGCTAAGGACCCAGCAACAACTCTGCCATGCTCCCAAAGATACTGAAAAGGGATTTTTCACACATACTACTTTATTACGGTTGCTTTAAATATCTGTAATGTAGGATCATTTTCAGCGTAGTATAATCCCATTAACAAATTTGTCAATTTTCTGGATAAAAAGTATTGACTAATTTAAAATATAAAAATAACATTTTGAAGCATAAAAAATAATTGATGAAGATAATAGTCATTAAAATTTTAAAATAAAAGCAGCAATAAAAATACTGACAGTCAAGTGCTGCACTGTATAATATTAGAATGTCTTAAATTAAAACACTGGGTGGTTTGGAGAGTGTAGGTATGCAGTATTTTGTTGTGCATTTCAGCTAGGAAAAGTGGGTTGGGTGGTCTGCATAGTTTTTAGTTTTCAGGAATGGCTCTGGGTTGTGTTAGAGATTGGAGTTAGCTGATTGCATTTCCATGTATTAGCGGTGGAGATTCCCCCCTTTACCTTGCAGTTATTCAGTGTCTGCAGGCTGTGTTACCAAGTGGAGATTTGCAAAGAGGCTCAGCTCTCAATGGTGGACTTTGTTATAGACTGAACCTTGTATTTGTAGTTTGGGGTTTATATGGCAGTTGTGCATTATAATACTACATAATATATATACTGTATGTATATATATATATATATATATATATATATATATATATATATAAATATATATATATCTCACATATAATAGTTGTGGTAATTGCAAGTTGTCATCATGCAATGTTAAATTTTACAGGCTTGCACATGCGCAATGAGCACCAATGGCGCTCATCGCGAGGCCCGTACGTGACTGGCTTGACAGGGCTGCAATGAGC
The DNA here is from genome assembly GCA_027410445.1 of Discoglossus pictus. NCBI lineage: Eukaryota > Metazoa > Chordata > Amphibia > Anura > Alytidae > Discoglossus > Discoglossus pictus. Next base: position 83,984,385 of record CM050166.1, on the reverse strand, counting down.
GCCGAAGGCCCGTACGTGGCTGGCTTAGTTACAGGCTTCAAAAGAATTACAAAGTTAACGGCCGCCATTTTTTTCAAGCCCATAACTCAAAAGCCATTCTGGGGCCGTTAAAAAAAGCCAATTGATTAGAAAATTAACTTACAACATCAGACACAGCACAGGGGGAAGGCAGGGCCTGTAAGTGAGGTTGCAAGTTAATATACTGTTTCATTGGCATTTTTGGGAGGTCTCAGAACTGCTAGGCGAGGGAAAAAATGGCGGCCATAAAGCTGTCATTTTTTTTCAAGCTCGTAAATCGGAAAGCCATTTTGGGTTTGGGGAAATTGCACAGAGGACAGAGAGGGGGGAGAAAGACTCAGGAGAGGGAGAGGGGGAAGAGGCTGGAAAGAGACACAGGGGGGGGGAAGCGACACAGGGGTGAGAGAGGGAGGGAAAGAGACACAGGGGAGGGAGATAAGGGGGAAAAAACCAAGGGAGAGAGAGGGGGCAAAGAGACACAGGAGGGAGAGAGGGGGAAACAGACACAGGGGAGGGAAAGGCGGGAAATAGACACCGGGTGAGAGAGTGGCGAGAGGCACCCAATGAGCGCCCAAGGCCGAAGGAGCCCATAGCGAGGCCCGTAAGTTAGAGGGGGATGAGCCTTGCATTGTGTGGCAAACAGCATTGCCAGGCTTCAAATTTTATTGCCATCATTTTTGATGGGCAAGTCGCCAGCATATATATATAATACAAATCAGAGACTGGATTGTCTTTGGAGATGCAGCCAGAGATTCTGGCTAGTATTACAGATAAGAGGTCTGCAGTTTATATTGGATTTTTTGCTCTGGGTTCTATTAAAGGGAAGCAGATCTGGAAATTAATAAATAAATGTGTTTCCTTGTCATGACATACTGTTGACATCTTTACTGTGGCTAGAAGGATAGAAACCACTATACCAGCATTCAATTTTACAATTTCTTAAAATGCACTGTCCATAGTATTTGCCCCATGGAAAAGTCCATGCTGCTGAGAAGAAACCGGAAGTAGAAAACAAATGTTTCAAAAGCAAATACCTAAGAAAGTACAATTCTCAGCTTATTGAATATTGCACTAACAGCAATTTCAAGAAGCAAAGTGCTGCCTTTATCTCTTTGCTTAAATGTGGTTGTGCCTCTGTAATGGTGATTTGAATATTGTAACTTGATATGTTCAATAAAGAACTTGCATAACAAATTGGGTCTATGTCACAGAATTTAGGAAAGGTTATAGGTCATGAAGCCATGCCATGGTATATGACTGTGAATGTAGTATATGTCTCATATTTCATCAGGACTAATTCCCAGCTTTGCTCAGGGTTAGTTAAAAAATGCCAATTAAATTCCAATTGTGAGCACCACAGATTACTGTGCTAATTAGAGGAATGTCAAAAATAATGAGCATATAGCTTAGCAACTTCTTATAAAGCCAATTTTTTGAAGATTGTAACTGTTCATAAAGAGAAGTTGTAGTTGTCAATATACCAACACTTCTTTTTAGACATTTATTATATCAAAAAGACTGTTTGATTTTAAAATAAATACATGTCAATCACATCTTTGTTAAAAATAATATTATACTGACCTTTTTCCTACCAAACAAATTCCCCACACTTCCTAGCTTCTTTGCACTTATTAAAATTGGGATAAAACAAAAGGGGAGAACTATAAAACTAAAGGATGAGTATAATATATGATGTGTTAAGTAGAACAAAAATATAAAAAAATAGAGAATTAATATTCTGTGGTTGTGTGGACAAGTTTCTATGTATGTACTTAAATTAATGACATTAAACGTTGTCACAAAAAGCACATTTATGTATAGAAGGAAAAATCACTGTTACTGCACTACAATTATCTCCATAGGTCTTGTAAATAACATGCAAAATAAAATATAACTTTTACTCAATAAACATAAATATATTGTATCAAACACACATCATGAGGATACTTTACATTCAGTTACTGGCTAAATCCTGCCAATTTCACTTTAAGAACATCTCCAGAACGTGCCATATTGTTACACAAACCAGTTCAAACATTATAATACATCATGTCTCACTGACTTGCCCATCAACCATTTATTCCCACCTCAATCCACCATGATTGCCTCTGCAAGACCTCCTAAACTGCACTTTTATGTCAGAGTAGAGAGGGAGATGACGGTGGGCCCTACACAAAGGACAAAAATAACCTAATATACAAAAAAACGTCATTAGATTGCACAGAACCCATTCCGAAGCAAGGCCCTGGTGCATTGTACCACTTGCATTGGTGGCTGCTCTGCCCCAGGGAGGAGAGGAGATGGGCCAAGAGTGTGAGTTTAGCCCCCCTAGCCGTAGAGTAGGAGAGGTCAAGGGAGGGAGAGATGCCCCACCCCCCACTGCAGGCATATAGAGTTCCGGCACAGGAGGGGAGAAGTCAGATCTTAGTGGTGGGAGGAGTGCTGGGGAGGGACAGGCCTCAGGGACAGATACGGGAGCCTGTGATACCCAGGCACAGTCAGGAGAGCAAGAGGCTTTACCCAAACACAGGGCCCCTAACTATACGCATGAGGAGTTAATGGTCCTCCTACATGCTATCCCTGCCCACACCACAGGGCTAAGATGTGGGCAGAGGTAGCTCGGAAGTCTTAGGAAACTTTGGGAGTCTACGTGAGAGATGTGAGGTCCGTCATGTAATGTTATGATGACTGCGGTTGAAGGTCAGGCACAAGATTCCAAGGAGGCCAGAGCTGCAAGAGCTATGGGTGGTGGCCCACCAATGACTGTCCACTTCAACGAGTGGGAGAGGATGCTGAGGGACTGAATCTCCCCAGCGACGGTATTCTAACTTCCAGGCCTGGAGAACACACAGCAGCCAGGCATCATGTCAGGTGAATATCATATACATTAAATAATTAAATTACAAAATTATGTACTTTCCCTCCAAAGGGATTTACATAAATTAGAGAAATGGGCAACTAAATGGCAGATAAGATCTAATACGAATAATTGTAAAGTTATGCATCTGGAAAGGAAAAATAGCCATGAAATTTATAATCTTAATGGAGCAAACCTAGGGGTATCTGATATTGAAAGGGATGTGGGAGTTCTTGTGGACAACAAACTAGGTAACAGTGCTCAGTGCCAAGCAGCAGCTGCTAAGGCAAACAAAATATTAGCATGTATTAAGAAGGGTGTAGAAGCAAGGGAAGCAAATATCATTCTGCCACTATATAAATCCCTAGTACGCCCTCATTTGGAATATGAAGTACAATTTTGGGCACTGTTTCATAAAAATTACATTTTAGAAAAAAAAGGCACCTGAAAGGGATATGATTACCTTATATAAATATATCCAGGGTCAATATAAGGCTTTGTCAAGTGAACTTTTTGTGCCAAGAGGGTTTCAACTGACATGAGGGCATCCTTTGAGGTTAGAAGTAAAAAGATTCGACCTGAAAGAAAGCAAAGGGTTATTCACAGTAAGGGTGGTTAAACTATGGATTCTCTACCAAAGGAGGTAATGACAGCGGATTCAATAGATAACAACAAATAGATTTAAAAAGGGGTTGGATATATTTTTAAATAAAAACTGCATTTAGGGTTATCCTGGATAACTAGAGAGGGAGTATTGATCCAGGGAGAAATCCTATCATCATTATCTGGTGTCCTGAAGAAATTCAATTTTTCCCCCCTTTTGAGATAATTGTCACTTTTTTTTTGATTGCCTTCCTCTGGATCAGTTAGACATTAACAATTAATCTGCATATTGCAGATCAGAGGAGATCTAAAAAGGTGGAACTTGATGAACTAATAGTCTTTTTTAATCTCAATTACTGTGTGGCTATGTAACTATCTCCTCACATACCCAAACATGTACACCACACACCCATAGATAAAGCAGATCCAATGTAAATGATGCCCATCAATTAAAGTGATATGTAAGCTTCCTGGATTTGACTAGGGATATAATATACCTGTGTGTCTAAATACTTAGAGATATTACTTTACAACAAGAATCATTTCAAACAAATAAGTGAATAAACATCCAATAGATAGCTGCAGAGGGCAGACCCCAGCAGGGCGTATTGGTTTGATATGAGCACATAGTCCATTATACTCTTCTCTGTGGACATGACTTTATTTAACATTTCACTAGAACAAACACAACTCATAATGCACATAAATGACAGCAATGATAAATCATAGGCAATACATAATCCTCACAATGGCAATTCATTGAACCATTCAGGATCAACAAATCCATTCATCGAGATGGGGGCAGAGGCCACAGCTGAGGCTGAAACAAATTATGAGGATCGTGATTATGCCCTCACCCAGGGATTTGAGGGGAAGGGTGATGATTCGTACATGTAGTTTGTGGGGGAACTTGCAGGACGCTCAGCAACTGCACCCCACTGCCCCCTCCGCCCCCAGATCAATTAACTACCTGGGCCCCGTACTGGACTGACACCCCCACACAGCAACCACATCTTCCATCCACCTGGACACAACTCTAAAGATAACCTCCACCAGTGCCATCACCACCACCTCCTCAGCACCTCCCAACCGCACCACTACCACCTCCTCCTGAAGTCATCCTATCACCACCAGCCATCTCCACCCACTCAACCTCACATCCATCAATGGAGGCCACATTAGATGCTCAGCCACCAAGAGAGGCAGGAGGCCTTGCTGGTTAGATTCCGGTAGTACATCTCCTCTCAACACACAACATGGAGATGAGGAAAAACAATGTGCAAATGGAGAGCTTCATGCCAAAGTTGTTACAGCCAGTCCAGAACTAGAGCACACTCATCTTTCTGAACATAGACATCTAGCAAGAACCACCTTCTCTACCCAGGAACAGTCTCCTGATCATCAACAGCCTGGCCTCTCCTCATCTCCCTCCATGCCTCCTCCCCCATATACAATGCCTCCACCCCCATCTGCAAAGTTTCCCATTGCAACTCCTCTCAGACATGGGAGAGGGTGTAGTATCACAGTAAGTGGGTCCCTGTGAACAGTCAGAGGACAGGCAGTTTGTTCATCTGCAAGCAGTGCTACCAAAACATTTAAGTAAACTATATATATATATATATATATATATATATATATATATATATACAGTGGCTTTCATATAGCTGTTCCATCAATGCCTTAAATACACACATATCATGTTTTGATCCCCATCATTGATTTTATGTTTAATATGTACCAATGCTAATATGGCTTTAGAACTGCAAAGACACACAATACTATGTGTAACGGAGTTGGAATCATAAGTCCAATATCTCCGCTGGTATACCATTAAATATCCATTTAGAAGCACTGCGCAGTCTCAGAAGCCCAGACCACCCATATTGGACGACACTCAATTGGGAGTCAAAGAATACTGTCTTTATTTTGTTATGCAGAAATATATATACACCTCTTTCCACAGGCAATACACATCCCCCATATTTGGCCACACAATACACATAGAGAGACAATAGGTGTGGTCACACCCCCCGCAGGCTACCTGGCTACTTTGATACAATCATACATTGATCAGATTATACTTCTCTTTGTTCTATGTCTCATAATGAAAACACTTTATACAATAGACTTCCTCATCTTATGAGGAGTCTCTGTAATAGGATTATCTATTAGCCTAGTAGCTGTAATATTCTGAGCCAATATATTCTGTAGAACATAAAACAACATATCTACAGTATAGCAATGTGATCATATTTTAACCATAAGAATTAAATAACCATAAAACAGGGTAAAACAGTGATGGGTTCCGTTACACTATGTTAATCAAACCCAGCAGTTATACATGCCTGAGTGAAGCGTGTCATGCTCTTAACAATATGAGACCAGATACGTTTTTGATCTAAATAACAGGCATTAAGGCTAATGACCTTTGTTTTCCATCAATAATCATGTGTATGTGTTTAGGCGTCATGATATCATAACACACAGTTATTATCTGATAACACCTGTATACCTGTAAAATGTGATATCAATGTGACTAAACAAAATTATATAGAGATAATAAAAGCACTTTTGGCATACTGATTATGATCACAGCTAAGCATTCCTTGTGAGATCCCAAATCATTGCTAAATATCTGCAATTGGTCATGCCAACTGTTTTCTCGTGACGGATACAGCATGGATTGCACTGCTTGTAGATAAACACCAGGTAATGCCCATACTGATATTGCTAAATGTTTCTCCTCCCCAAAGTTTAGAATATGACCATACATTGATAATTTCAGAGATGTGTTAGACTTTTTCATTATTTTAATCACACTGTATGTGTGTAATTGATTTGTAATACATAATCAAGAAGGTAATTGAGCAGATGAATATATGATATAAGTGTTAGGCACATTACTGGTTACTTCTATTATATGAAGTGATGAATGATGAGATTTAAATTCTTCTAATTATCATTACTGTGATGTAATTACAACATGTGACTCCAGTAGATGCTATACATCATTATTATTATACAGTATTACCTTTAAATCTTTAAATTACCCTGTTTTAAAAAGCCTTTTGTCCTCTTGGACATCACTTACACCACACAAATAATATTAATGCATGATCATGTACATTTATGACTGCACTCTGTGTTTATAATAAACTTATTTTATTCTTATACCCTAACCTATGTTTCTGTGTATTTATTATGGTTACTAATTTGGAACATAATCATACATTACATTTAGCTAATGATGTGATTTGTGTATCCAGATCATATATCAGTATACCCATTGTGTGTTAAGGTATAGCGGATTTATATATATAATATTTTTAGAATTTTGCAGCTCAACAGCAACGGCATAGCACTTAACAGGACAGGTGTACCCAAGATTCCCGTTGCTGTAAGTAAGTTTCTTGGGGCTCCATTTGCCTCTCCAAAGCCTCCTTGTGCTATTGACTGCCTTCCTCAACATCTAAAACGTATTAAAGCAATACTCCTTGTCATCATTTCGCCCTAAGTCCATGTGCCTATAACACCCTGTGCCTTACATGCTCCTTAAAACAATCCAGTTCATGGCCTGTACTATTCTATTATTCCTGTTGAGGTTCACCTCCATCATCACCGGTCACCATTTATCCACAATATGTGTTAATTGCATGTATTTTAAGGCCTTAGGCTGTTCATCAAGACAGTTCCCACCCAAGAAGCTAATATAAACAGGAGAAGGGGCGAACGTATGAGCTTGCGAACATTTTCAGTATCAAGTGCAATTCTAGTAAAAGCATAGGAGTTTAAATAAAAGGAGAGACTTCAAAGAAAAGGGAGGGCAGATTTATAGTGCAAAGGAGGAAAACTTATACAAATATATTATTTTATCTTCTTTATTTTTTCCACTGAAATTTTGAAGACAATAATAATAATTATGAGTCAGTCCAGTGGCAACCTCATTATTTATTATTATTATCTTTATTTATATCGCGCCAACATATTCCGTAGCGCTGTACATTCAGTGTACATCCTGTCATATGTATGCAATACTGTAACAAATGATCCAGGGTCCATACCTATGTGAGAGGTGTGAGCATGTTGCCTCTCTGGAAGCTCAAATTGGAGATTTGGGGAGGAGAATTGCAGCACTTAGTGATATTGTTCCACTGGAAAGGGGGTTTGGTGCTCACTGAGCACAGTTTAGCTGGGCCTAGCCTGGAGGGTGGAGCTGGGGCTAGTGAGGATGTCCTGGGAGGTAGCTGGGTTACAGTTACAAGGGGAAGCAGAGGGAACAGGAGCAGGAGGCAGGCCAGTTCTGAATTGGCAAGCATCAACAGATTTGCCAGATTGAGTGAAACTGTTGGGGATGTCCATTCAGGAATGGCAATGCCAGATAGAGCTGTTCCCTCTAACAGCCGGGAGAACAGTTCTACTTGAGGAGTGGGAGGGCAGAATAGGCAGAGCAACAGACAGGTTTTGGCTGTAGGGGACTCTATTATTAGGAAGGTAGACAGGGTGATTTGTCACCCAGATCCCAGCAATCGAACAGTTTGCTATCTTCCGGGTGCTCGGGTTCGTCATGTTGTGGATCGTGTAGACAAATTATTGGGAGGGGCTGGCAATGAACCGGCGGTCTTGGTACATATTGGTACCAATGACAAAGTGGAAATTGGAGTGTCCTAAAGAATGATTTTAGAGAACTAGGTAATAAGCTGAAGGCAAGGACCTCCAATTTAGTATTTTCTGAGATACTACCAGTGCCACGTGCTAGCCCAGGGAGGCAGAAGGAGCTTAGGGAGGTTAATGCATGGCTAAAGATGTGGTGCACTAAGGAGGGGTTGGGGTTTTTAGAGCACTGGGCTGACTTCTCACGTCGGTTCAATCTCTAAAGTAGGGATGGATTGCACCTTAATGATGAGGGAGCTTTTGTGCTAGGGGATAGGATGGTAGAAAGGCTGGAGGAGTTTTTAAACTAGTAGGTGGGGGGAGGAACTAGATATAAGTAATGGGGTAGAAAGTGTAGAGGGTATAAGGGATGAATTAACAACTCATAGAGGAGGAGATGGGGGTGGGGTAGTATAGTCAATAGAGAGGTAGTACTAAGTAACTCAAGTACAGTGGCAGGCACTTCAGAACTACAGGCTCAGAACATAAGTTGGCTAATGCCAGAAGCTTGCCAGGAAACATGGGAGAGTTAGAATTATTAGCAATTAATGAAAAATGGGATTTAATAGGCATTACCGAAACATGGTGGGATGAATCTCATGTTTGGACTGTTAATCTGGATGGTTATAACCTATTTAGGAAAGATAGAGGCAATGGTAAAAGAGGAGGAGGGTTTTGTCTGTATGTTAAGCCTGAATTTAAGCCTATAGTCAGAGAAGATATTTATGTTGGACCTAGTGATAAAGTTGAATGTTTGTGGGTAGAGTTAAATAGCGGAGCAGCAAATTCCAAAAGAATATTAGTAGGATATAGCTGAAAGTGAGGAAATACAATTATTGTTACATTTTGGAAATGCAGCTAAGCATGGGCAAGATCTAATAATGGGAGATTTTTATTACCCTGAAATAAACTGGATAAATGAGACCAGCAGTTCAGCTAAGGGGAGCAGGTTCTTGAGTACACTCAGGGATCATTATTTGGCCCAGGTTATACAAGAGCCTACTAGAAATGAAGCTATCTTGGATTTAGTCATCATAAATAATATTGATATAGTATCAAATGTTGAAATAGGGCAACCTTTGGGAAACAGTGATCACAACACAGTCTAATTTGACCATAATTGGACCAACAAAAACTCTTAATTTTAAAAGAGCAGATTTTAACGGTCTATGGGCAGCAATACAAATTATAGACTGGGACAGAGAACTGATAGGTAAAAACACTGAACATAAATGGACAACATTTAAATCCTTACTAAATATACATACACATCGGCATATACCATGTGGGAATAAAAGTAAAAGGAGTAAATCCCATCCAATGTGGCTTAACAATGATTCAAAGATCAAGATACCGAGTAAAAAACAGGCATTTAAATTATACAAACAAGAGGGGACAGAGACCGTTTTATAGGAGTACAAGGAAATCAAAAAGTCTTGCAAAAGCCCTATTAGACTGGATAAAATAGAAAATGAAAAATTAATTGTAAAAGAGAGTAAGACTAACCCTAAAATATTTTTTAAGTATATTAATGGGAGGAAGGCGGGAATGGAAGCTATAGGAACATTAGAATGTGAAACAGGCCATCTGAAAATTTGTGACCACGGAAAGGCAGATGATCTAAATAGGCTCTTTTCTTCGGTATACACAAGGGAGGTACCAGTGGTTGGGACACTGCAACATAATGGGGCTACACTCCCTTTACCAACTAATTGGTTAACACAGAAAGTAATCCAAAAGAGGTTGGAAAAAATAAACGTCAATAAAGCCCCGGGTCACGATGGAATACATCCAAGGGTACTGAAGGAACTGGGCTCTGTAATAGCCAAACCATTATATTTAATTTTTCAAGATTCACTCAACACAGGGTCTCTACTAGATGACTGGAGAAAAGCAGATGTAATATATATATTTAAAAAGGGAGCCAGAGCAAATCCGGGGAATTATAGACCAGTGAGCCTCACTTCTGTAGTGGGGAAGCTTTTACAAGGGTTAATAAGGGATAATATACAGGAATACATCTATTTGAACAGGATTATAAGTAGGAGTCACATGGATTTATGAGGAATAGGTCATGTCAAACAAATCTAATTAGTTTCTATGAGGAGGTTAGTAGGAACCTGGATCAAGGCAACTCAGTGGATGTAGTCTTTTTGGATTTTGCAAAGGCTTTTGATACAGTGCCACATGGGAGACTATTGTGCAAACTAAGAGATAAAGGAATTGCAGTAAATATCTGCTTATGGATTGAGAGCTGGCTAAAAGACAGGAAGCAAAGGGTTGTTGTAAATGGAACATACTCCGATTGGACTAATGTGGTAAGTGGGGTTCCTCAGGGTTCAGTATTAGGTCCTCTCCTTTTTATCACATTTATTAATGACTTAGAGGTAGGATTGGAGTCTGGTATCTCTATTTTCGCGGATGACACGAAGTTGTGCAATGTAATTAAATCAGATAATGATGTGCTTTCCCTTCCAAAGGGATTTACATAAAATTGAGGAATGGGCATCTAAATGGCAGATGAGATTTACAGCCTTATTAAATTGTGATTCAGTAAATTTAAAAGGGCTCTATTTAAGCACACAGCATTTTTTTTTACAAAAGTTTTTAGTTAGTGAAGTTTAGTTAGAAGTTCACTAACTAAAAACTTCTGTAAAAAAAATATGCTGTGCGCTTAAATAGAGCCCTTTTAAATTTACCGAATCACACTTTAATAAGGCTGTTAATACGAATAAATGTAAAGTTATGGAAAAATAGCCATGCAATTTATAATCTTAATGGAGCAAATCTAGGTGTATCAGATATTGAAAGGGATTTGGGAGTGCTTGTGGACAACCTCCTATTTAACAGTGCTCAAAGTGAAGTAGCAGCTGCAAAAGTGCAGAGGGTGTCGGTGGGGTGGGGGGGGGGGTTGGTGCGTTGAGGTAGCCGTGGAGGATGTTGGTGCACTGAGCAGGCGGGGATGAGTTTGGTGTGCCGAGCAGGTGGGGTGGTGATTTGGTGCAACGCACCGGCTGCACCAGCGGTAGATCAGCCCCCGCTTACAAGTGGTATTCAGTACTTTTTCTTGAAAAATCACGTTTTTATGCAGCTTCAGTAACTGTTGTGACGGCCATATAATTCAATATTGTATTGCCTTTGAGTGAAAATGCATGGAACAGTGAACTTTAACTTAGTGACACTTGTTTCGAACTATTTTGCTATGCTCTCAAGTAGCCCTATAAAAAAGGAGTGATATTAATTGGCAGGTTACTAAGTTGCGGTGCTACATGCACCATAACCCTTGCACAAAAAAAAAAATCAATAGGGCCTTAGAAATGATAGATAGCATGCCTGAAGAACTTTGGACAGAAGATTATGCCATTGTCCAGAAAAGAGCAACAAATAATATCCCCAAAATAATCAAAACTAAGAAGGCAAACTGGCTGTGCTTAGAAGAAGATGCAATCTCGACTACAACAATATATGGACCGAGAAGAACCAGATGTGCAAGCCGGGTTATGCAGAAGCACAAGAGATGAAATTGCCAATGTCCTCTGAATAATAGAGAGAGCAAAAAGGTTGCAAACAAAATTTACCCCTGTCAACTTCATAAACTATGTTAAAGCCTTTGACTGTGTGGATCACAGCAAAATGTGGGAATACATGGGGATACCAGAAATTCTGATTTGCCTTCTGAGGAATGTGTATATGGACCAAGAAGCCACAGTCAGGCCAATGCACGTTTGGCCAGGGCCAACACTGTGCCCCCCCCCCCCCCCCAGTAACCGCTTCGGGTAATTGGTTAAGTCTATAGACCAAAAAAACAAGTAGATGTGTCTATCTTGTTTTCCCTCTGTAATGGCCTTTTCTCTCTATCACCTCTTCGACATATTCTGTGTATTTAATCTGTACCGACTGTTATTAATGAGGAAATAAAATGTTTAGCAATAAGAGCAACAGGTTATTCAGATGAGCCCATATCACAAGCCTTCTTAATTGCTGATTTATGATTTGCCAACATTCTCTGAAGGACAAATATTTTTTCTTATGTGATAAAATGAGCAAGTAGAAATAATAATATGTACCATAAATTCACTAGTACATGTAAATCTATAATTTTTACAAGTATGTTGTGTGGCGATCTGCTTTCTTCAGTTGGGCTTGATAAGGTTGTTGTGGCCAAACCCTTAACCAAAACAGCAGATGTCTCTTTGGATGCTTACTGCAGTATTTAAACATTTGAACGCAGGGTCAGCATTATAAAAATCAGGAACTGTTTTTTTTTGCTGTTGGAATTTATAACAGGTCAAATAGATGTATATTTAAACTTGAACTGATAACATTCTGCAATAGTCTGTGAGTCTTCTGGGTTTTGTATAAATTGCTAATACAGTCATTGATAATGTGAACATAAGATCTTTACATCCATTTTAGTAGTTGTACAGGACCATGGAAAATAGCACTCTGACACATACAGTATACCGTACATACTCGAGTATAAGCCGACCCGAGTATAAGCCGAGGCACCTATTTTACCAGAAAATACTGGGTAAAATGAGTGACTCGAGTATAAGCCGAGGGTGGGAAATGTGCTGCCCCCTGTGTCCCCCCTCTCTCTCCCGTGTCTCTTCTCCCCTCTCCCTTCCCTGTGTCTCTTCTCCCCTCCCTTATCACCCTCCTCAACCCCCCTCCTCATTCTCAACCTCCTTCCTCAACCCCACTCCTCATCCTCAACCTCCCTCCTCATCCTCAACCTCCCTCCTCATCCTCAACCCCCTCATCCTCAACCCCCCCATCCTCAACCCCCTCCTCAACCTCAACCCCCCTCCATAACCTCAACCTCCCTCCTCATCCTCAACCTCCCTCCTCATCCTCAACCCCCTCCTCAACCTCCCTCCTCCGTCCTCAACCTCACTCCTCAACTCCACCATCCTCATCCTCCCCCCTCAACCCCCCATCCTCATCCTCAACCCCTCATCCTCAACCCCCTCCTCACCGCCCTCAACCTCAACCCCCCTCCTCAACATCAACCCCCTCCTCAACCCCCCATCCTCAACCCCCCATCCTCAACCCCCCTCCTCAACCCCCTCCATCCTCATCCTCAACCCCCATCCTCATTCCCCTCCTCAACCCCCCTCAACCTCAACCCCCTCCTTTACTCAACCTCCCTCCTCCTCATCAACCCCCTCCTTAACCCCCCATCCTCAACCCCCTCATCAACCCCCATCCTTATCCTCAACCCCCTCATCCTCCTCCCCCTCCTCACCCCCCCTCAACCTCAACCCCCCTCCTCAACCTCCCTCCTCAACCTCAACCTCCCTCCCCACCCCCCCCTCAACCTCAACCCCCCTCCTCCTCATCAACCCTCTCCTCAACCCCCCATCCTCAACCCTCATCGTCAACCCCCCTCCTCAACCCCCCGATCCTCATCCCCCTCCTCACCCCCCCTAAACCTCAACCCCCCTCCTCAACCTCCCTCCTCCTCATCAACCCCCTCCTCACCCCCCCTCAACCTCAACCCCCCTCCTCCTCATCAACCCCCTCCTCACTGTCTCCCCTCTAAATACCTCCCCTTCACTTACTTGCTTCTTCTCTGGCCTCTGCTCTGTCTTGACCCATGTGCATGTGACGTCACATGTGCGCTGCGTCATTAGCATATACCGGGTGCTATGTATTCACCCCCTTTGTTATGAAGCCCATAAAAAGCTCTGGTGCAACCAATTACCTTTAGAAGTCACATACTAAGTGAAATGATATGCACCTGTGTGCATTCTAAGTGTCACATGATCTGTCATTACACATACACACCTTTTTTGAAAGGCCCATAGGCTGCAACACCTAAGCAAGAGGCACCACTAACAAAACACTGCCATGAAGACCAAGAAACTCTCCAAACAAGTAAGGGACAATGTTGTTGTCTCTGCTGTGCGTAATTAGAGTCTAGGACGGAGGTTCACCTTCCAGCAGGACAATGACGCCAAATACACTGCTCAAGCAAAACTTGAGTGGTTTAAGGGGTAACATGTAAATGTGTTGGAATGGCCTAATTAAAGCCCAGACCTCAATCCAATAGAAAATCTGTGGTCAGACTTAAAGATTGCTGTTCACAAGCGCAAACCATCCAACTTGAAGGAGCTGGAGCAGTTTTGAAAGGAGGAATGGGCAAAAATCCCAGTGGTAAGATGTGGCAAGCTCATAGAGACTTATCCAAAGTGACTTGGAGCCGTGATTGCCGTAAAAGGTGGCTCTACAAAGTATTGACTTTGGGGGGTGAATACTTATGCACATTGACCTTTTCTGTTATTTTGTCCTATTTGTTGTTTGCTTCACAAAAAAAAACGAAAAAAAAAACATCTTCAAAGTTGTTGGCATGTTCTGTAAATTAAATGATGCAAATCCTCATACAATCCATGTTACTTCCTGGTTGTGAGGCAACAAAACACGATTATGCCAAGGGGGGTGAATACTATATATAGTAAATAAATAGTACATCTGAATGTCTAAAACTAGTTAAAAAACCTGTTTCCAGCTCAGAATTCTGAAAAAAACAGTTATTACACTGCATTCTGGGAAGCTGAGCAAGGACATGCAAATGTGCCCACAAATGCCTTGCTCTTCAATCCTTAGCCCTTTTTAAACATGGCTTCCTTTAAGCTTATGCCTGCTGTATTGCAAAGCCAAGATATATATATATATATATATATATATATATATATATATATATATGTATATATATATATATATATATATATATATCTTCTACTAGATATTCATCTTCTCAGAGCCACTGAAAGCTGTTTCCTTCCTTTCTTCCTGTCAGAAGCATCACAGACTGCATTCAAAACTGACTTTACCTCGGAGACACACACTACATAACTGAGATCACCGAACTGAATCCCATCTGTCACAGATGCATCACTAAGTCAGTTAACTGTTCATGAACCAAACATGCAGCATACAGATTCTAACATCATAAGTCAAACACACAGAGAAGCAACATCACACACAGTAACTAACATACATAGGGCAATCAACTTAACATATCATATTAAATAACTGTAAAACATACTGTAAAACTATTGAGCCCAGTCCCACAACCACATATTCCCAGAAGGCAGTCCTGATAGGAGTCTTTATCCAGCCAGCGTAACGGCCAGCCTCAAAATCAGGGGATCATGACATGTTGAAATTAACTTCCCACAATTAAACTATTACAGGTAACACAAGTCATACACTTAAAGCAGCCTAATTTTGGTGACGGAAACCATGTACTATCCCTCCTGTAAAAATGTGCAGAATCAACCTTCACCAACAGATCTTTTAAATTGGTCATTTTTTTTTATAACAATGAGTTTTATTGTCACCACATGTCATAAAGCAATTTACACATTGTACCTTGGCTCGCAGGCCTTTCTGGTTTTCGTATATCCATGAATCCCAACATACATGTACTTGTATACATCAACATAAAGAAAACTCTGTAACACCGCAGCATGTACATTCAAGATGAGTGTTCGCCTGTTGCAGATCGAGCCATAAGGCTATGGTACATATAAAGTGACTTTCTCTTTTTTTTCCATTTTATTTTGAACATAAATCTTTTAAAAACGTGTAGTCTACCATGTGTTTAAATTTGAGACATACCGGTCTGGCATTAAATGTTTTGTAAAGCATCCCTAGGGTGCCTTTCGTTAGAGGTGCCACTTGGCACATTTTTGATAGCCAGTTCATTTCCGGAATTGTATGGTTCTCTAACAAGGTTAATACGAGATGTTTAAGCCTGCAGAAATTGTAGTGTTCTGTCAAGGGTAGATCGTGTTTGTCCCTTAATTTTTCGAACGAGATAATTTGCCCCTTCTCAATCCACTTTCCCAGCCTATCTAGTTTTTTGCTCCTCCACCAGTGTTGGGAAGCAGAGTTTAGGCTAACTGACATCTGAGGGTGATTAAGGAGTGAGATCATGTGAGAAGGTTTGGGAAATAATTTCGTGTGCATGTGGGCCCATTTCCAACATGTGAGCGTGTGTTTTATAATAGGATTGGGAATATTTCTCAATTTGGGGGGAATATCTGGTAGCCACATAATTGTGTCCCAGGTCAATGGTCTCATTGACTGGTTTTCTATATAAACCCACGCTGGTTGATGTGACACGGAATGGGCGATTGGCAACCAGGATAATTGAGCGGCCTTGTAATAAAGTTTAATGTTAGGGCAGGATAATCCTCCATCTAGTTTGTGCAGATACAGTGCAGATTCTTGATGGGCCCTGGTTCCAAATGAATCCAAAGATCTGCCTTTGAAAATTAGACAACTCTTTATTTCTCACCGGGATCGGAAGGGTTCTAAACAAGTAAAGGAGTCTGGGTAAAATGTTCATTTTTATTGTGTTAATTCTCCCCACCCAGGAGAGGCGAAATTTCGTCCATCGACCTAAATCTGTAATCAAGGTTTTTAGTAGCTTAGAATAGTTCTCATTGTAAAGATCCCCCAGGTTTGCTGTTAACCTTATTCCTAGGTAGTTTATGTATTTTATGTCCCAATTAAATTTATACTTATCATGTAGACTATTTTTTTCTGTTGCCGGAACATCTATGGCCAGGGTCTCTGTTTTCTCTAAATTTAGTTTTAGGCCCGAGAGTTGGCCAAACTTTTCCAGTGTTTTAATGAGTTCCGGAACTGAGTTAGTTGGGTTGGTTACTACGCATAGTAGATCGTCTGCGAACAGGCAAATCTTGAAGTGGTGATGTCCCACCTTAATCCCGGAGATCTCCGAGTTTGCCCTGATTTCCCTGGCTAGGGGTTCCATAGCCATTGCGAAAAGTAAAGGTGATAGCGGGCATCCTTGCCTAGTCCCCCTTCCTATTGTTATATTCGGAGTCACAGGACCTGGGAGTTTCAGTTTCGCCGAAGGGGAGCTATAGAAAGATTTCAGCAGGTTAATGAACTGTCCACTAATACCAAATTTATTTAGGGTCGCGAATAGATAAGGCCATTCTAGAGAATCGAAAGCCTTTTCTATATCAAAGGCCATAAGACATGCAGGGGTTTTGGAGATTTTGGCTTCGTGTATGAGGTTAAGGACTTTCCTAATATTGTCTCCCGCTTGTCTGTGGGCTACAAAGCCTACCTGATCATTATGAATCAGTCTTGGGAAGAAAGAAGCTAGTCTGTCTGCCATAATTTTGGATAGAATTTTCATGTCACAATTTAGGAGTGAGATTGGCCAGTAGTTTTTCATTTCTAGAGGATCCCTCCCTTCCTTGGGGAATAGAACAATTTCAGCAGTGTTAAGCTCTGCAGGTAGTTTTTCTCCTGCTAAAATGTTGTTAAAAGTGTAACTAGGTGTGGTCCCAACGTTTCTATAAATGTTTTATAATAGTTATTGGTAAAACCGTCTGGTCCCGGAGCTTTACCCTCTTTAAGTTTGTGAACCGTTTTACGCACCTCGTCTAGCGATATTGGGCGTTAAGGGCTCCCAGTTCTTCCCCCGTTATGGTGGGGAGATCAATTGAATTGAGAAATGATTTCATCTCATTACGGTTGAGAGATGGGGATCCTTCATAGAGGGAATTAAAGTAATTGGTGAAGGTAGACTTAATTTTACTTGGGTTTGCTGTGAGCTCGCCCTCCCGTGTTTTTATTTGGTGGATTTTATTCTGTGTATTTTTTGATTGTAACTTTTTGGCTAGGAGTGGGCCCGGTTTATTTGCTTTGTCGAAGAATTTTTGCTGAGTCCACCTTAGGGTTTTCTCAGTTTGGTCTGAAAGGACAGCGTCTAGATCCGTCCTAACCTTTTCAATTGCCTGTCTGTTTTTGGAGTCCGGCTTGGCTTGGTTTAGTTTTTCTAGTTTTGTCAGTTCTGCTTGAAGTTCAATTTCTTTAGCTTTTCTTTGTTTTTTATGGTGAGAGGCGATTTTAATAAGGGATCCCCTGATATAGGCCTTGTGTGTGGCCCATACAATGCTTGCCCTTACTTCTGGGGTGAGAGTAATCTGGAAAAAAAGATCCAGATCTTGGGAAATTTGGTTTTTGACCTCTGGGTTAGCTAGAATTCGTTCGTTCAGTCTCCAAGAGAATATGGGCCTCCCCCCTGTAGCCCAGCTCAATGCCAACTTTACGGCGGCATGGTCAGACCATGTACAGGGAGTATGTTCTGATCTCTTTACCTGGTCTAAAAGTGAGGAATCTGCAAATATGTAGTCTATCCTGGAATAGGTATTATGTACTTGGGAGAAAAAGGAATATTCCTTAGCCGTAGGGTGTGCTTCCCTCCAGACGTCTGTTAAGTTTAACTTAAGGAGTAAGCGTTTAATTATCTTTATTTTCCTAGTGAACCTCTCTTGACCCCCCTTCCCCGTCCTATCTTGTGTCGGGTCCATCACCAGGTTCAGGTCCCCCCCTATTATTATTTTTCCGAGCCCTGGCTTGTCTAGCATTTTTAGCACGTTTATTACCGTTTGATGTGGGTTAGATGTGGGGGCATAGATAGAGACAAGGGTTGTCTTAATGCCCTGTATTAGTCCTGTTATTATTACAAAACGACCTGCCGGATCTGTCTGTCTGTGTTCTAGAGTAAAAGGGAAGTTCCTGTGAAGGAGTATAGCCGCCCCTCCTTTTTTAGTTCTTTGGTTGGCTAGGAAAACCATTGGGTAGTTCTTGTGGAGAAAATTTGGGTGGTTATTGTGGACAAAGTGGGTTTCCTGCATGAATATGACAGAGGGGTTACTATCCTTATAAGATAGAAAGGCCTTGGGACGTTTAAATGGTGAGTTAAAACCCTTGACATTGTGTGTTAGGAATATTATATCTAAATTATTCAGATTTTCTGCCATGTGTGTGGAGTAGTGAAGCGATATTTTGACTTACCCCAATCCAGAGGAGGAGTCCCTATAGCCCTGAGGCCTGGTGAGATATGCTGGGAGAGTGGGCCGCCCCCTGACCCGGCGGATATACCCCCTGGGAGTCTATCGTCTGAGAGACGGCTGCCTTCTAACCTGATGGAATTACCTTTGGGTTGTTTTACGTTCAGGAATGGAGAGTAAAGAACAGCCAGCAAGCTAGTAAAACAGTAAGTAAATAATAAGACATAACAGAAAAACAGATGAAGATAACATGAGAACAATTCAAAGACAATGATCCTCATTAAACTTTACCGATTGCACCTAAGTGCCTAAGGTGGAGAGGAAAAGCAGTCCTCTCCCAGTCCCTAGTATGAGGAAAAAGTATACCTTCGAGTAGTTCCTTAATAGGCAAGTAGTAACTTTACACTACCGAACAATAACCCTGGACTAGGCCTGTACCTGGGAAAACATAAGCAATGTAAGAAGAAAATGTATCTAGATCTATAAAATTTTTGGCATGAGCTCACTCTTCTCTAGGGTAATATCTAAAAGTATGTGTTTCAACTCACAATACACAATGATATTTGTATACACTGTTAGGCTTACTAACTAATGTTAAACCTTTTGTACGTTGATTTAATGTTTCTCACATTTCTAAATATTGCTAAAGTTCACCCTTCATCCACCGGTAAGGGGGGAGTGTTTGGGGTGAGCCTGCCGGAAGTCCCAGGCTCGGATTGTAGCGAGCATGCAGTCTCTCTTTGGTTTCTTTGTTTTTTGTGAACCGGTATATCTGTCCACTGCCTTGATGGTCTGTCTTTTGGCCTCTCTGCTCGTTGTACACGAAACTCTTCGCTGGTGGCCAGTTTGAGCTGGATCAAATGTTTTTGGCAGTCATCCAAAGAGAAAGCAGAATAAGTGGCTCCTCCGGCTTGGAACAGTAAGCGGAATGGGAAACCCCATTTGTACGGGATCTTGTTCTTTATAAGAACATTTAAAGCTGGTTTCATTTCCCTGCGTTTGAGCAGAGTGGATGGGGCAATATCCGCAAAAATCAGTAGTTGAGATCCATCTGGGCCAACCACATGTGGAGTGTTTCTAGCGGCAGAAAGGATATTGTCCCTTGTTCTTTGTCTGAGGAATCGGACTATAGTGTCTCTAGGTAGACTCTAATTGACGGATGCTCCCAAGGCCCTATGTGCCCTTTCAATTTCAATCTCTTCATCTTCTCCTTCCGGCAGCAAGGACCGAACCACCTCCTTGATGTAGGGTACCAGGTTAGTTACGCGTTTGTCGATCCCTCTAAAGCGAATGTTATTTCTGCGGGACCGATTTTCAATATCCTCCAGTTTGTTTTCCAGGAGGGTGATTCTGGCAGAATTAGCCGAGATATCTTTCCTGTCCTGCCCTTGAGTTGAGACCAATTGGTCCGTGAGGTTCTCTAAAATATGGGTTCTCTGTCCCAGCTCTTGGATTTCTTTCTTAAAGTCCTGCACGGCCTGGGAAAGTTGGGTCTTTAGCAAGATTTCAAATCTTGTGATAATCTTGTCTATCATCTCCGGCTCTTGTAGAGTACTCTTCTGTCCTCCCTCCATGTCTGAATTGTCAGATAGATCTGCAGCGGGGCTCTGGGGCGAGGGTTGACGTTTTGGGAGCGTTTGGAAGTGTTCTGGAATTCCTTTAGCTGCCGAGCTCTTGCGTGATTTACCCTTCATTTTCCATGCAGGTTATCATTTATAATTCACTGGGGCGCCGTTGTTAGTCCAGGTCCTGAGGTATGAGGCTTAGTTGTCTGTAGCGGGGTTTCCCATCTTCTTATCCCTTTCTTTTAGGTTAATACATTGATGTACTGTATAGCTGCGCTATGTTTTCCCAGGTAGGGCCTCCTCCTCCTTGTTAGTTTTACATTGCTATGGATATCCGTGGAAGCAGTTCAGTATGTATGCCCTGTGGAGGGTGTTTAATCTGCATTTATCCAGCTCCCATTTGAAGCCACAGGGCACTGTAATAGCTCTCCCTATGCTTTGCCAAGGGTGCTTAGCCTAGTTCAGTCCAGGGCCCTTTTATATAGTATTGCAAAATCCCCGATGGACAAGGGGCCCTGCACCCCTCCAGGTTGGATAATGGTGCTCAGTTTCCCCCACTCTAGGGAACAAAATGGCCGCCACCTCCTGTTTGTGGCATGAAAGGAAGGTTAGTTCATGTGCCACCTCCTCAGATAAAATGGGTAGCCTGCCTGGATTTGTTTGGGCTTTCTTGGAGTCCCTCAGCTCCTTCAGGGCTTCTTGATAGGCGGGGAGAGAACCCTGCTTACTGGCAGCAGCCTTTACTGTTATCTTTTTGGGTGGACGCGTGGTCTAAAATGGCGTCCCTACTATTTTTCGCGCCCTCCTCTCACTTTGACCCCTGGATGGTTCCTGGGGACCCTTCTCCTGCTGCCCCTCTGGGGAATCACCCCTCTTCCTTTTTTTTTCCCCCCCGCGGGGTGGGATGCCGTTTTGGGTCGCCCTGTCTGGGCCCCTGCTTCTATTATCTTGTCCGGCGTTCCCTTATGGCCCCCCTGCGGTACTCACTTTTAGTGTAGTGTGCTGATGAGAGGTGGGTCAGCGTAGCGTGGGGAGAAGTGTCTGCCGGGTCTTTTCTCTTTCCCTGCATGCGGGGGAAGAGTTCTGTATGGGAGGCTGTCCCTGCGTGCCAGGGCCAGACTGTAAGGCAGGTCTGACTAGGCCGCGGACTTGTTCTCCCGTTCTCCTGGCCAAATCCACTCGATTTTGGTGTCCCCGTGGTCCTGGGGAATTCCTATCTGCGTGTGTGCCGGAATTAGGGGGTTTAACTCCCCCTGGCTCGAGAAATATCCGAGATTTGGGGTAATTGTGTGCAGAGCCCAGCCGATGCACGTCTACCCGGTCTCGTCCGTTGGCCACGCCCCCAAATTGGTCATCTTTTTAAAGCCTATCCTGAGGCCATTTTGGTGATTTATTTTATCATTATGATTTTAAAAAGAGCCAAACAGCTATGTGATAATAAATGGCTTCATATGATCACTATCCTTCAATAAAATATATATATATTTTTTGCATGATCAGTCATATTTTCAAAATAAATGCAAAATTGTCATGATTTTTGCCAGGCTATGCAAAATTTTAAGCGCATATGCAGAGCCCCTAAGAGTAGCGGAAAATCGGAAAACAAAAGACGTTCTTTTAAAGAGATACTTGCAAGAAACCAATCATGTGAGTAAAATATGCTGAAGATCAAAACAAACAACAACAAAAAATTGTGATTTCCAATTGCATACTTAGAAAATCAGGGAATGCACAGAACAAGAGATATCATTACGCTTTCAATGAAAGGTGGTAAACTGGGATAGCATACCTAGTGATATAAATAAGAATAATGATGCATTATTTTATTTCTAAAGTCTCTGTAATTATACTGATATAACTAGTTGAGTATGCTCTTCCTGAGAGCTATTTAATCAATTTAAATAAAGTTAGTAGCAATAAGTAGCTCAGTGATCTAACATTGCCACTCATTTTTTTAAAACAGTCAATTGCAATTGTATCTCTTCATGTGTGCAATTTTATTTCTGCAATAACTCAAACCTTTCTGAGCTACTTTAAATGTATATATAAGTTTCCTGGGTTTAAAATGTTTGGTAAGAAACAGGCAGTGATTAGCAGAAAGAGATGCATTACATAAATAAGCTCATTGTACTTACAAAGTTAAAGACAGGAAAGTAAATTCCAGCTTTGCACACCCACAGGTAGATTACACAACCAAGTACACACAGGAAATGCAGCTAGGTTTGACCGTTCAAGGAAGGTATTTGCTGCTGGATGGAATCACATGGTTGGGTGGGGTCTGAGCTTACAACTGAATCCCAGCACAAGGATATAGAGAGAAAGAGTCTACATATCCCAGGCTGCTTTGCAACACAACAACCACAGAGTATGATACAAATGTATATGCTTTCTGCTGATTGGCCAAACAAAATATGAATTTTATGCTAATCATAGCAGGGATTTCAGGGGTGTCAACTTACAAAAGCCTTTAAGGATTTACCTTATGGGACTACTTTTTTAAAATGTCTGTTTTATACTGCTGTACTGTTATTGTTTCTGGATATTGTTCATCCTGTTCATTGGTTCATGTTACTTAAAAGGAACATGGAACACAATTTATTTTTTCCATGTATTTAAAAGCATGTGCTTTAATTGTTACCAAAGTTGTGTTTTGCATGAAAAAATATTAAGTAAAACCCAATTTAATTGAAACTTACAGGAAATGCTCAAAGCATATGTACTTCTGTAGATGCCATTGTTAGACAGGTATGACTCATATATCTATATTACTGCTCATTGGCTGAGAGGGACATGCCCCTAGATCAGTTAAACATTTGAATATTTTTTTTCAGCTTTGAGAACATCATTTAAAAAAAGAAAACAAACAGTGATACATTTCCAAATACCATATTTCAGAAAATATATTTTCAAAGTCACTTTAAAGGTATATGAAAGTGAGGTGGGTTATAATGCATCTGATAGAGGAGAATTTATAGCGTCTGAAAAAAATTGTTTGCATGAACAAATTACAAAGTAAAGTTTTCTGAATGTCTTGCATTTGCAAAGAGTTTTCTCTCAATGTTGACACCCCCTGGAATTACCATGGATTATTAGCATAATTTATACAATGTTTTTTTTTTTACCTGGGGATTGTGCAGACATGCTCAGTTATCACCTGTAGTCTGCGGTACCATGGGAAGTCTATATAACAAGAGACACAACAGGGTTCCCTATTATTGTGCACACCTATGTTAACTCAAAAAAGAGCTAAAAACTTGTAAGATTAAAACTTAGCCTTTAATAAATAGTTAAAATATTTATAAAAATGCAGAGGCAGGATGTGCAATTATAAGTCACTTAAATATAATAAAATATCATATAATAAATCCAGATATTAAAAAAGGAATAGATACCAAGTACATAAATATATCATTATAAAGATTTTATAAAGGTGCTAAATAAATAAGTGCTAAAAGTGCAGAAAGTGCTAATGCATAATAATATAGAACCAAAAAAAAATGTAGGTTCTATTAAAGTGCTTAGGTGAATTGGTGGAAATTAGTATATATCTAGTACAACGATATGAATTGCCCTATATCTGGGAAAAATACTGTGCCACTTTTTAAATATATCCTAAAATTTCCCCAATATATGGGGCTGTTTAGGCAGCAACAAAGTGACTAGTGCAATTGCATAAGCTTATATTTCATTACTTTCTTCGGTATTATTAAGTAATGTGATATTGGGCTTAGAGCTCCGTTTTATATCTATCCCGAGGCTTTAAATGAATAAAATACATATGCTGAATTGCTGAAGCGACTTGGGAGACTCCTATCGTAATGTATTCACTTTAATGGTGAAGTACTGGTTTGGGAGCTCCTACACTGCTTGCCACGAGGTTTAGACGCCTAGCAATGACGTCATCAACCTGCGTGTACACTCCTGCGTCTGACCCATTGTGGGAAGTCACATGATTTCAGACACTTTCCTTTCCTTTAGCCAATCAGCATACACATGAGCTGCATATTGTAAATCTCATTAAAAATGAGATATCCAATATGCAAATCTCAGTTGCTGGGAGTGTCTACATCACCTCCAGCACATTTTTTTTTCTTTTCTGCAATAAATGTTTTCATTTTTTCATGCAAACATTTTTTGCTAGGTGCATTTATAACCCACCTCACTTTCATATACCTTTAAGTTTTATGCTGTTCTAAGTCCATTTATATGTCTGCATCCCATAGCTCATTTTCTATTCATTTGCCCCTATCCTAAGTCTACCTCATTTATATACATTTATATGTACAAAAAGCCAAACAGTCAGGTATATATCTTTGTATGGGTTGACAAGCAAATCACTTATAGCTGAGATTACTTTTTTTAGCGGGACAGACTGAGATCACAGCTCTTTGCAGCTTCATCACAGCTTACTCCACCGACAGGCTTTGCAAGAGCTCAACAGAAAAGAAAGCTAGAAAGCTCAAAGAAAACATAGAACCTGATTCAATTGAGCAACTGTGAGTTACTGGACACTGTGGGCCTCATTCAATTGCAATTTGGCCAATTGAATAGGGCTCTAAATAAGCACATAGCATATATTTTTTAAAGAAGTTTTTAGTTAGTGAAAACCTTGCTTTTGGATAGATGCTTACTAACTAAAAACTTCTTTAAAAAATATATGTTATGTGCTTATTTAGAGCCCTATTCAATTGGCCAAATTGCAATTGAATGAGGGCCTTTAAGTGAGGCCGCAAGTTAATTTGCTATTCAATTGGCGTCTTTTTGTGGGCTCCAAACGATTTACGGGTTACAAGCTTGAAAACTCTTTGATGGTTAAACCCGGAACTTACAACCCCCCCCAAAGACTTTGATCTTTAAATTCTGCAAGAGTTACGATCGCTAAAATCACAAATCGCTATTCAATTGCTCCAATTCCCCAAAGTCGCAAATGTTTTCACACCCGTAAACTGCAAATGTAGGACGAAATCCCACGAGTGGTAGAGACGACCCGCAAGGGGGGTAAACACCTGTTTGTAGCAGTGAAAATGCAAATAAAAAATCAATATTGCACTTTGAATGACGGGAAAAACGGGGAAAGCAATGAAAGATTTAAGAATTAATGGCACAACAGTCTCAATCTCGCAAATCGGGGTTATATCGATCTCAGGAATCAATGAGTTAATACATATCAGGCCACCTACATGGACTAGAACTGTATTGGCATTCATTTTTTATCATTTTGTATTTTGAGGGTTGGCGAGTCCCATCGCATATTGGACCCTCGAACCTAATTGATTGACATGTAACTTCCATGTTTTACTGCCTTAATGATGCCGGTCTCATTTTTTATTGGCTGTTTTGAAATTGGAGGTTACGGTCTTGCTTAATTGATCATCCCGCCCTAAACTGCTATGGATGAGTGCATGGTTTACGGAGTTGGCTTTCGACCCCCAACTTGCGGGCTCCTTCAGTTGAATAGCACCGGAATTGGAGATGAACGTGAGCACACCTGCAGACATATGGCAATTGAATAGGGCTCATTGTTTGTAGATTTGATTGCTTTAGAAAGTTGATGATTTTTTAAATCAATCTAGAAAGACATTTGAAAAAATAACAATAAGCAAAATGCCAGTGCTGAATAAACCAAATTTTATTTTCAGATTGCCTCACTCAATTATTTGTCCCAGATTCACTCAAATTTGCTTAATCTGTGATCTACTTCAATGAAGGCTTTAGTGCCTTTGTTCAATCAGGAATCTGCCATTGCAGCCTTCACAGCCCATGGATAGATTCATTTAGGAAATCTAATGATTCTGACAGATTATAGGGGATCAGGGTTTTAAGTAGTTGCCTATCTGCCAATCTCCCAGATTCACTAAAACTTGCAGTGGCTGTGATACAGATTGGAGAAGGCTTCTCTGTCTACAGTACTTCCTTGGGGATAATTTCCACCATAGTCTAAGTGAAGCAGTCCCATACAATGCTTAGTTAATCTACCCTGTGAACACTATTATAGATTAAATCCATGAATATTCTGCAAATGTTTGTGTATACAGCATTTGGCATGACTAAAAATCTGGACATATACAGCCTTATTAAATAGCAATTCTGCAAATTTAAAAGGGCTCTATATAAGCACAGACCATATTTTTTACAGAAGTTTTTAGTTAGTGAACTTCTATCCAAAAGCAAGGTCTTCACTAACTAAAAAGTTCTGTAAAAATTGTTTTGCAGAATCTCAATTTAATAAGGCTGTTAGATGTTACCCAAGAGATATATTAGAAACTTTGTAAACGTGTATCAAGCTTGTCTTTGTATCAAATTTATAAAAATGTGTTTGTAATGAAACTGGAATTTTAAACATTATTTAGTGCAAGAACATAAAAGTATATATATATATATATATATATATATATATATATATATGGCTTTTCACATCTGTTTGCCTTAACAAAAGAGTGCCTACTCATAAAATATTTATGCATGGTTAAAGAACTCATTAAATACATAACATGCAACATAATTTGGATGTATGTGTATTAGTGATTATCAGCTTGAGAAACACACAGGTGATATATGTGCATACTGATCAGCTATCTCTGCATCTCTGCTCCAAGTTATCAAAGTGAAACTTAGCACAGTTGCCCAGGCCAGTCATAGGGATCAAGTGTCACTACTCAGGAAGCATCCCCAGCCAGGAAGGCAGGAATGTGAGGGATCATTCTCATATCAATGTGCTGGGGGGAAATAATCAAACCAGTAATCGGGACTGAATGAGAATCACTGGATGAGGCTGCAGTGTGACTGCACATCCAGCTGATGATGGCCTGGATATGACCAGCAATAAGAGGTAAGTCTGGGAAAATAGAAAACAATGCAGAATGGGAGGGGGGTGGGGTGGAAGTAACGAGAAATGGACATTGAGAGCAAGAAGTATAGTAAGGAAACTTATCAGGTAAGTACAATGTGTGGGACCAGAAGAAAACCCAAGAGCAGTGATCCTTGTAGCATTTAGTTGCTCTTGGCATATAATTTGATTTGTATATATATATATTTATATATATATATATATATATATATATATATATATATTTATATATATATATATATATATATATATATATATATATATATATATATATATATATATATATAAAGAGAGAGAGAGAGATTAGATAGATAGATAGATCCCTCTCTAGGTATGTGTATTTATATAGTTATTATAATTATATAGATGTATATTGATGCAATACTTTCATAAACTGCATTAGAGAGAGAGAGAGAGAGTACCATTGTGTGCACATTTGGACCTCTAAAAGTATATTTCCTGCTCTGAATCTCAAGTTATACAGTAATTTAAATGATGTTACGTGCATTTATCTATATGGGGGGGGGGGGGGTAGTTTGTTCGTCTTCTAAGTTTAAAAAAAAACAACAACTCTATAGCATCTTGTATTAAATTGTAGGTTCCTTTTAAATGATTTGTTACTTGCTCATGTGCCCAGCTTGCTCTTCCCTTTATGACTAATATTTTTCTTTTGCAGGTCTAAACATGGTTTACATTTTACTATCCAGGGTAGGAGCCTGGAGAATCTACATGGCTTTTCTAGGAGTCTCTGCAGCCTCCTTTGGACTGAGCTTCTCGCTTCTGCTGCTTCCATGGGACTGAGCTTCTCTCCTTTGCTGCCTCCCTGGGACTGAGCTTCTCCCCTCTGCTGCCTCCATGGGACTGAGCTTCTCCCCTCTGCTGCCTCCATGGGACTGAGCTTCTCCCATCTGCAGCCTCCCTGGGACTGAGCTTCTCCCCTCTGCTGTCTCCATGGGACTGAGCTTCTCCCATCTGCAGCCTCCCTGGGACTGAGCTTCTCGCCTCTGCTGCCTCCATGGGACTGAGCTTCTCCCCTCTGCAGCCTCCATGGGACTGAGCTTCTCCCCTCTGCTGCCTCCATGGGACTGAGCTTCTCGCCTCTGCTGCCTCCTTGGGACTGAGCTTCTCGCCTCTGCTGCCTCCTTGGGACTGAGCTTCTCGCCTCTGCTGCCTCCTTGGGACTGAGCTTCTCGCCTCTGCTGCCTCCTTGGGACTGAGCTTCTCGCCTCTGCTGTATACATTATTACCAGTACTCCCTGCAGTGATCTTTCATCAAGCGGAAAGAATGTGTATATTAGGCAAGTTATCACCATGTAAAGGAGATTATTACCTGCAATGTTTAACGTTGATTGTATTATGAGCAGCCTGGGCAATTAAGTACAATAGTCAGGAAAGGAACAGATGGTGTTATGTTAGCTTTTAGCCAGCATATGTTACAGCATTTTCCCAAGAAGCATGAATATAAACAGCAAAAATGGGAACACATTAATACGTAATGTTATGTACATTTGTGGCATATTTTGGCAATTAGATGAATAATGCTTTGGCTATTATTTTTTTTAGTAATATTTTATTTGCATAAATTAGTTAAATTATTATTAATTCTTATGTTTAAAATTAATTTAAAAAATAGATTGGTTTAAATGTATATTTTATCAGCTATTGTATGAGTTTTGCCAGTTTCTAGTTTTGCGTCCAATGATTGCGCAAATTGCGCAAAACAGGTAAATATAGTTACAAATTAATATAGGTACACTATTTGACAAATGCTATCAGTAAAGATTAGTAAATTATTTTTGTGTCTTTTAAAACAAATAATGACAGACATATTTCTATATTATGGATTGCTATCAGAATACTACAGCACTTATTACTTGTGTGCATTTGTATAAGTGTTTGTGAATCTAAGTACTACAGGCAACATCTTATTTTCTATGTTAACTGCTTTTTCTAAGATTACAAAAAAATAAATAAAAAAGGGGGATTTCAGGAGATTTAGATGTTCTCTGAGGAACCAAACAACTAAAACTGAACAGATGCAAATCAGCATATAATCCTAACAGAACATGACAATAAATAGTATTTAAATCAGAACATATACAATTTATTTTCTGGAAAGTCAGTGTGCACATATGTACAAAATCCAAGAATATAGTATGTTTCTTATTAGTTTTAGCATCAAGAGAGAATATGGTTTTTCATGTTTTTCATTTAAATACTTGTATTGAATGCGTGTTCTGTTCCAGTTATTTATTTGTGGTGACTTTGGTATGATGGGAGCAATTTCCAAAAATGTAAGTGAGGGGTAAGACTGGAAGCTCCTTTCTCCCCCACAGTTAAACAGTGTAAGACGCTGCCAGGCATCTGAGGGGGAGGGAAATGCCAAAGAGCACTGCCCTTTGTGTGATTTTTGTCTGCCAAAGGCTGAATATAGACAGGGAGTAAGCCCATTACTCTGCTAGAGGTCAGGAAAAACTCTCACTACTAGTTATTATGGCTCAGTTTAATCTCATGTGTGCCCAATATTTTGTAAGATATTAATGTATTGTTTTATTATGTGTCCTAAATTATAAGATTATATAAATAATCAATCATTGAATTTGTACTATTTGCTTATAATATTTTAATACAAAAAATACATTGTACTGGCTGATTTAGAATTAATAATTTGTGCTTTTTGAGTGTGTATATGAATGTATATATGTGCTTACGGGTGTGTGAACCATGAATCTTCAATTATTACATTTTATAATACTATTAAATATTATATAAATATTTGTACTTTGCATTTCATTTAGAAGCTCGTTATGCTGTGTGTAGAAGCCAACATATCCTACTTAAACATTAATATATGTATAATATCTATTTTGTTCTGGTATAACTTAAATCACATTGCTTGAAAAAAACATTTCCTTTTTGTATGATTTTTCTCTTTCGAATATCATTTTTTCATTTTGAAAAATATGAAGTAAAATTATGATTATTTTATAAAATGCATTAATGGTAGCAGTTACCATTTCTTAGTTTATGACATATTTTCAATGTATAATTTGTTTTTCATTTGCTAAAGAAGTTGTACAATTATTATGAATAATTTAATCCAGTTTTTTTTGTTTGTAATTTCTACATTAGGAATCATATAACATTTAATACACCCTGCTCTGATTTTCCTAATTTGATTATATTTGATTGTATTTCAAGTATATGTTAGAAAATTATAATAGATTCTCCACACATATTTATTATTTTATGTTGCAATGTTGCTTATGTATGTGGAGGTTACAGACTTATTATTTTATCTGTATAAAAATATACAAAAATATTTGCACTTTTTGGTGCACTGAATAAGGACTGCTGATTTCATCTAAATTTGGAGAATTTAGGTAAATACCTGATGATCAAAGCCCCCTCTCTCTCTCTCTCTCTCTCTCTCTCTCTATATATATATATATAAACTGATATATATATATATATATATATATATATATATATATATATATATATATATTTAACACAGTAAATTGTCTATATTATTTACAGTATATTTGTGTGTGTGTTTATATATATATATATATATATATATATATATATATATATATAAATAAATACACACACAAATATACTATACATAATATAGAAACTGTACTATTCATAGAATTATAATATATAATAATAATATAATTATACTATAATTAGTACATATATTACAATTATACTATATTGTAGTGTACATATATTTGAGAATTGGATATCAACCACCTGAATAAGGTAGAAAATACTATACTGTACTGAAATACAGCATTCTACTTGTCACTTTTTTTTTTATTATTCCTCAGATGTTTTATGTTTTTTGGGAGGTGGGAAGGCTTTTGCATCAGTTTAGCAGTTTTGATATATAATAAACAGGATCATATTTTTAATCATCTACATTAGAAAATTCAAATATCTAACTACAGAATTAGGATATTTGTATTTTAAAATGTACTTTTAGGGTGTTTTTTCATTCATCAACAACAGATACAATTATATGGGACAAAATATTTATAAGATAAAGCAGTTTGAATAATATATTTTTAAAAAAAAGGTTAAATAATCCTTATAAAAATATAAAGTTTTAGGTACTAAAGAGTACAATATAGACAAAACTGAAAGAACAAATGCACATATCTTAGAACACCATATGCCAACACCCAGAGGTTTTAATCAAGATTTTTTCAGACCTGTTTCCTTACAAGATTTGGAGTCTTGGATGAGGTAATGCTGACTGATTGATTGAGAAAGGGACAATGGGGGATATGTGTGTTTGTGAGAAGTGTATATTATCCAGGAAAGAAACATGAATGCTTTCTTTTCTGTTCTAAAGGAATTTGGTCCATTTTGATTGTGGGTACCCCCAAATATCCAGCATTTAATTGTGTTACCTCTAGGACTGGGAATGGCTGTAATTCCATTTTCCTATTGCAAACAGACATTGCAGCAATCAGTGATATGATTCTCAGCACCTGCAATATGTGTTGCCCCTGATTCACAAGTGTTAGTATTAACCTTTTGTGCATTAAATGTATCCAAGTGTGCTAGACAATATTATTTAAAATAAGAAAATATCACTTTAGGGATCAATCTTGTGTTCCTGCAATGAAGTTCCATTTGTTTATTTAATAATTGATAAGCACCAGCATTTAAAGAAACAAATCAATGTAGCCTTTACAATTTACATTTGAATGTTAGTATTTCAGATTTTAGCATATATGTTTCTCTCCACCTTCATCTGGTCCCAGGTGGTGAGGGAGGATCTGTCCAGTAGGCTGTCCTGATACCAGTTTATCTGTCTCATTTGCTGCTTTGGACACTGAAGACACACCAAGATCAGCAATTTACCAGTAATCTTAGTACTGACTCCTTGGCAGATTCCAACACTTAACAGGGATGGACTGAGGCAGCTCTGCTAACTACATTGAATCATTGAAATTAGTATATAAACAAATCAAATCATATTGTATGACCTCTACAATGGCCATTTAAAACTGTTTTCCAACATGGGGAGATTTATTAGCTTCAACAATGAGTTCAGGGGGGATTCACTTAGCATATCAAGTGACTAGCGGTGGTCTCAATGTCCCCCATATATATATATATATATATATATATATATATATATATATATATATATATATATATGTATATATATATATATAATATGCATGTTAAATACATGGATGAACATCTAACTACCTTGTGATGCTTGGTAAATCCTCAAATTCAAATTCATCTCATGTTATCTCCTGATTTATTATGTGTTATTTCCTATAGAGAAAATCAGCTATTCTCCCTCATTTCAGGCAAGAAAGTGTTTCCAACCCCCATTATTTGCTAGAGGAATCTTCAAAACATATTTTTCTTCTGAGTAACCCTGAATGTCTCCCATTGCCAATCTAGTATTAACATGTTGCTAATATTAAATCAGACACATTGTGCATGCATAGTATATCAGTTAATAATTTGCACAAAGTATTTGGAATGTTGTTTAATTCTTCAAACCTAAAATAAGAAAAATATAATTACAAATATGAGCTGTAGTATTCTTTACATTGGGAATACACCAACAAAAACAACACATAATCATTGTTGTTGGTGCTTGTTGCAATATTATTTGACTTTTAGGGAAAAGCATTTCAAAATCTCAATTTGTCCCCCTGGATCAACACAGTAGTTTGGTCTCTCTGCAGTTTCTACATATATTAATCAATCTGAGAGTTATATATAGATGAGATACCTCAGCAAAGTTAAGGTGACCTCAATTTTTCTTTTCTTTAGTAAACAAGATAAGTGACTTTACAATGAAATAAACAATGAGACAAAATAAAAAACACATAGGGGGATTTACTATGCATTGCAAGTGGCTGAGTTTCGCTAAGAAAATTTGTTTGCGTTGTTCAGTCGTTTCCGACACTCTGTGACCTTATGTGCCATAACACACCAGGACATCTTTATGTCCATGGTCATGCTGATCCACTTGGTATTCGTGGCAGAGATACCGGAGTGGGTTTCCAATTCTGTCTCTATTGGGTCACAACATACAGCTCTTGGTATTCCTAGGTGGTCTCTTAACAAAGAGATTCAGGGTGGTGTGACCTCTTGGTTCCCCAATCGGAATCAAACCCAAGTCGCAGCAGTGAAAGCACAGAATCTCAAGTTAGTTAAAGTGTTCACTATCAGGAATGCTCACATCAGATGCTTAGTAATTTCTCATGTACTTATAAATTTAAATTCACTACACTTTACAAAGATTAGCTGAGGTACTGATGGCAAACTTCCTATAGAAAAAAGCTCTCAATAAACCACTCAGGAACCCCTTTCATAGTTTAGTGAATTTTGGGCAGCATCTCTATGACACTTAGCTATATTTTCTCATGTGACACTATTGCATTTTAAATGTATACTGTATGTTTTCATATGTTGACTGAAGCGATGACATCACATTTGAGAAATATTTAGCACACTTACAACATTAGCCCCTACATTAGCCATAACCATAAGATCATTTTAAAGACAATCCTAATTTTAGCACACTATACTTGTTGTTGCCATGTTGTTTGACTTCAACACTTCCTGCTGGATTATAGTCTGAGGGGATGTGTTCTACTACGACAAAACGTATCCCAACATGCCCCACCCCCCATACTGCAGTGGTTCTTTAAGATAATATTGTTCTCAACTGGCTAAAATAAATATCCTGAAATATATAGCCCCTGGGGTATCTGCGGCCTATAGATTCAATCACTGTCCATCATTCAGTACATATGTTACCCTCCTGTCTCACGCTCCCAATTATACCATCTTGAGTGTAAGCTCTTCGGATTTCAACCTTGTTGTACCAAATATTTTGTATTATGGTACCCTTTTAACAGCACTATGGAAAATGTTACTGCATTTTAAATAAAAAAAGTAATAATAATAATTTTTGAATGACTATGGGTATTTATTATAATTTACTAATGTACCAAATATGGGTAAACAACAGTGTTTCTAATGTAAACACTGATTTTAATGAGATTACTATGATGCATAATTTGGGATAACTCTGTACAACACGACAACGACTTACCATACAGAAGCAGCTAATAGTGTAAAGGGAAGTCTGTTTTAGAAGAACTTAGTTAGATATAATGTACATAAACACCTAGGGCCTCATTCTATTAGCGGCCGCAGCCGTTGCGGGGCCGCAAGGACCGGCCGCAAGCTATTCAGCTATTCTATTCCCTTACGGCCGGAGGCTCCGGCAGGCTTGCGGCCGGTGCCTTGCTATCTCTTGCGGCCGCTCGCGCTGGAGGAAAGCCTTTGATCTAAAACGGCCGCAAGAGATTTGCAATTCAATTGCTCCGGGAAACCTCTCTGCAAGGCTAAAAGCGAGCCGCAGCTTACTTGTAGGAAAGAGGTCTCGCTAGCACCAATTAAGCACATAAAATAGCTCAAATAAAGCCATCCTCCACTTTGAGAAGACTATAAAGGGATTTTAGGTGTTAGAAAAAATAGCACATAATTATCCTGTACTCAAATCCGTAAAATATTTTATTTTTAATATCCGTAAAATATCCATGTAAAAAGTCCAGAGTGCTTGGAGCACCTCAGACACACCCACGCCGCAGCCGGAAAATAAACAGTTAATTTGAACTCGGGTTTGGGCAGATGTGCAAGCTTGAGAGTGGGTTCCTTTTAATCCTCATGTCCCCCAATATGATCCCTAGCATTTACAGAGCTGTACAGTGCAGGCTTGAATTTATTTTGGAGTTTTTATATTTCACAGCTTACGGCCGGTTCCAAGATATGCGGCCGGCCGTAAAAGGAGATCCTTGCGGGCCGTATAATAGAATCGCGAGTTAACTGAACCCCCGCAAGGAATCGCAGCCTTACGGCCGATTTACGGCCGATAATAGAATGAGGCCCCATGAATTTGGCTTAAAATGTTAGTGCAAGTTAAGGAAATTAAACCATAGTTATTTATGTATTTTATTGAGTTTTTGAGCTGTCCTGCTGGCAAAATATTGTTCATATAATTTGCAGTTGCTTATCTACTTTAAGTCTAGCATTTAAAAAATCTAAACAAAGGATGATTAACAGGTAAAAACATAAATATCTCTCTACTCAGATGGAGCTAGCTCAATCAGAATTACTGTAACTGATAGAGTCACCTGTACCCAAGCTATGAAATACTCAAATACTGGGCTGTTTGCAGCCATTGAAGAATGACATTTGAAGCCTCCTTTCAACACAGTGGATCCATCTAATTCCCAATATTCGTGTGTACGTGATAAACAGCAAGCTATGCATTTTATTTACCTATTTACGTTTCTACTGCCTGTATCCTATATCTTATAAAGTAGCTATTTGCTAAAAAATTTGCTTGCGTTGTTTAGTCTTTCCAAATCTCGTGACGTCATGGACATCTTTATGTCCATGGTCATGCAGATGCACTTGGTATTCATGGCATAGATACCGGACTGGGTTACCAATTCTGTCTCCAGTGGGTCACAGCATACAGCTCCTGGTGTTCCTAGGTGGTCTCCCATTCATGAAATTACCAGGTCCAACCTTGCATGGCTTCAGGGTGGTGTGACCTCTTGGTTCCCTGACTAGTATCGAACCCGGGTCGCAGCAGTGAAAGCACAGAATCTCAAATTGGTTAAAGTTGTCATTAAGTTTTAACTGACCAACAGATCTTCAGTTGTGGAGAACTCTTGATGATGTCATTTCTTAATATATATGATCCACACGTTAACACAGGAATGGAGATAATTTATAAGAGTTGTCCAGTGGTCTCTTAAATGGTTAATGTATTGCTAATACTATAGGGTTCATGTGCATGTCCATAACTGATTATTACTAAAATCAATATTTGAAGGAAATATGCTTCGCGTCACACCTATCAAGTTCTCATTGGTGGAAGAGGATCTGTCCATGAGGCAGTATGTATCTGCAGTGGCCATTACAGGCAAACACCTATGCCATCCATTATTATTGATTTCCTTTATTTGTATATCCGCAGCATATTCTGTAGCATTATACAGGGGTAAGGAAAAGGCAAAAATTATTTCAACACATTCCAATAAATGGAGGGCCATGCCTTAATGTTTAAAATCAAACATACATAATGCTTACCATAATAGTACCTTACAAGATTGAAAACTCTCATATTTACAATCTAAATGGTACATAAAACAATTAGGATAGTTTCTAGTCAGATCTTCTCCATTCTCATCTTCATCTAATGTTGGTGGCAGCCAGAATGCTCGACTAGTCCTTGCTTCACCCTTATTGAGAAAGGAATTGCATATTGTCCACAACTTAATACCTCTGTACAGGCCATGGCTTCAAGATACATTAAAAACCTTTAAGGAGGCTGAAGATGGACCCTTTAGACTGTACATACTGCAAAATAAATGTTAGTTATCTAGATTATTCACTGCTAAATATTTGTACAACAACATTTTCTAATGTTTAAAATATATTATATTAAATCCAGTTGGGCTTCCATGTCTCTTTATTTCAGAAATGATTCTGCATGTACATCAAGATACAGATATAAAAAAAATACACAGAATATGTATTTATCATATTGTCTTATTCAACAAGGTTGCTAAAAAAATGATTTTGCTGTCAATTTCATCATGTTTTTTTTTCTTAATAATGTGACCTTTACATTTTGTTCTAAAATAGATTATCAACCTGAAGTCATGAAACAAATTCTTACCCATCAATTTACAACTTGTGTTGAAATCTTTTTCCATATGAAAGCTATGAGGACACCTGTCTTTTTTAACTATATTCAGTGCAGTCTATGTGTAAGTACTAAGGTATGTGTGTAGCAATGGAATGATAGGCGCAGAAGGGTGGATAATGTTAGGTATTTCTGAGGGTATGTACACCTGTACATGTCTATTACATGTTTATTTGTAGATTGGTAAAAACTGCATGTGCTTTTGATGTATGTAACAAAGTAACACCATTAGCAGGCATGCAAAACAGGAATATAAAAGCATTTTTACAGAATATGTTGTATTTTTGTGACTGATTGAGTCATGCTGGGTTTCATCTTAGAATGCTAGTCTGTCTTGAAGGTGAGGGTTATTCTGTAGGGACTTGCCCTGCTATTGACTTATATTGTTAAGTGTGCTATTTGTAGAGGCAGTTTTCAACAGAAGTGAATACAGATGTATATAAACCCAGAATTCATCATTATTCTTCTCTGACATCTGATACTTCTAGGAACAAAAACAAAATGTTTGTCATTGATAAAGCAATATTGAATACAACTGTTAAAAATTAAAGTCTGTAATTATTTTAATTTGTATAAAAACATTTTGCACATTATCAAGTCAAATTCTTCAAAAGAGTATAATATAAATATAACACTTCAGTGTGTTCTTTTAAGAAACATTTTAGCAGTGATCTATACTAGAAATACTATATTATGTTCTAAATTATATATATTTTTAACTTTGACTAGTGGCATCCTTATAGGGTTAGATATTTGCTTATTTAATTATATATTTATGTTTATATTAATTGTAATGTATTTTATTATATCTATAGTGAAATTAAATATCTAAGTGACAAACAATGGTTCCCTATTATTAAAAGACAACTGAACTTTGTAAAGTATGTAGCAAACTAATAACATTAACATATATTAAGTCATGAGCATAAAACATTTTTAGTGACATTTTTTTTTAGCAGACAGTGTTTGTGCATGAGGGATTTCATGGTAGTTTCTTCCACACTTCTTGCTGATTTGGAGTTAAAATAGGGTGAGGAAGGAGGATTTATTTACTCATTAGCATTTGACATCTAACCCTTTCCCAGAAAATGCTTGGTGTGGAGTTGCATGTAAAAAGCAAGTTCTGCATGCCCTTCATATGTACCTACCCCTCATGCCCTCAGGATCGAGATATTGCTGTAATGCAATAGAAGATACCACCAAAAGAAGATTTTCTCTGAACTTGAGAGAGCAAGGGCTACAAAGTGGCAGAAAAGTACAAGGGATGGGTTATGTGAGGGGGGGGGGGGGGACAAAGAAAATATGGATGGGTGTTATGTGAGGCGTGAGCTGAGAGGAGTTGGGTACTGTGTGGGGATGGGACTGGGTGCTATGTAGGGTTGTACTCTAAGAGGGATGGGTGCTGTTTGGGGGTGGATGTTGAAAGGCAGGGGATGCTATGTAGATATAGTACACTTATATATTTATGTGTATATATATATATGTGTATATATATATATAAAATAGTAGAGGATGTTGCTGGAAAGTTAAGTGTGTGTGTCCTGGAGCTGCTCTGAAGAGGTAGGAGCTTCACACAGGCAGGAGGTAAGGGTAGGGGAGTAGCTATGGAAAAGGGCCTTGGAAAGGTCTACTGTTATGGAAAGGGGTCTTTGGGAGGAGATAAGTTATGGGTGGACCAGTGAGTGATTTGTTCCCAGGGGATCCAGTGCAATAATTTACATCCACTAAGATGGGGGCTCAAAATATTTTTTTGCATCAGGGCCCTCCATTCTCTAGCTCCACCACTAAATCTGCTCATCCAGGAATTGCCATACAACCTCTTTATAAAGCTGTCTTTACTCTGAAAAAAAAAACAGCCCAAGGTAATGCAGAGAACTACCCCAAACAAGTGTTGTGTCAATAAAAGCCACAAGGCAGCTCCAGTCTGCATTTACTTGCCCTCCTTGGGCTCCCCACTGCCAACTGCCTTAAATGCTCTCTTATCAGCAGACTGGCTTGTTGTTTCTAATTATCATTCCATCCCTTCTCTGTTTACTCCTAATTGAAAGTGATTACGGTGCAGTACTACAACTCGATACTCTCTATTCCTGGCATGTATGCTCTGCTGAGAAGAGGGCAGCATTGAAAAACATTTTCCATGTGTCCCTTGAGGGTATTTGCAATATTAATATTACTAATAGCTATATCCTCTTGTAAATAACATTGAAAAATGCAAATATTTTTATCTATTTGTATCCTGTCCCCTTCTATGGGCTAGGTGGCTAGGTTCACTATGCATTGCCGTGACTGTGAAGCAGAACACTTAAATCTACGATAGCTTAGGGAAACTACCTCTATCTATCTATCTATCTATCTATCTATCTATCTATCTATCTATCTATCTATCTATCTATCTATCTATCTATTACCCTTAGATTGTAAGTTTATGAGTTTTCAATCTTGTGTCCCTACCTTGGAAATGAGCACTATGTACATTTGATTCTAAACTCAAAAACAGGGCCCTCCATTCTTTATAAGGTGTTAGGTTTTTGTTTTTTGCCATGTACTAAAGACCTGTACAGCGCTATGGAATATGTT
This sequence comes from Discoglossus pictus, assembly GCA_027410445.1. Classification (NCBI taxonomy): domain Eukaryota; kingdom Metazoa; phylum Chordata; class Amphibia; order Anura; family Alytidae; genus Discoglossus; species Discoglossus pictus. Next base: position 83,944,649 of record CM050166.1, on the reverse strand, counting down.
GGAGCGATATAAATGAAGATAATAATAATAATAATAATAATAATAATAATAATAATTATTATCTATCTATCTATGCATACAGTTTACCAAGGATGAACTTTCCTTACATGTGATTTATATTATTTAACATACCACATTTTTATACCATTATTTAAATTAGATTTGGATAATATGATATTTAATTTATTGTTATACATAATCAAAGGAAATAAATATTCTGTAAACATTGACATGTATGGGCATTTGAGAACATATATAAATACTGTTTTGCACATTCATTCTATAAGTACATTTTTATTGTTCATGGAATGTATGTAACATAAATTATTGAGTGCTAGAACCCAGCATATCTAGTGACAATCAATGGACAGGTTTCAGTGATATGTCCTTGCAGATGACGCTTCGAAGGACACTGAAGCCAGAAAATTTTAAAATAGCAGATTTGTAACATTAAAAAAGTTTTTTTCTTTGCTTGAAAAATGAGTGTGATAAAGTTAAAGAAATGTACTACTATTAATCCACACTCAATGCCGTGATATGTCCCGGTTAGAGATAGTTACAAGTCATCCCTGACTTTAATGCTAGTTCATCGTTTGGTGAGTCTAACTATTTTTGTCTGTTCTGTAGAGAGTCTTGTAGACAATGGCACCATGCAAGAGTTAATATGTGTTAAACTTACAGTAAAGTCCAGCGTATGCTCTACAAAGTATTTATATACATGTAAAAATCTACACACAGTAATTATGCGAGACCAACATTCAACACGTCTTATTTATACTGTAGGTGACCTTGCCACCCATGACAAATGGATCACATCTTAAAAGGAACAAACCGTGAGAGAATAAAAAACACTAGAAGAATAATGAGTCCCCTTTTATAGCTTTTTTTGAGACAAAAATGTGAATTATTCATGTTCAGATTTGGCATCTCAAACATTCTTTTATTATAACATATCTGTATTGCAATAAAATGTTATGATATACTTGAACATTTTTATTAGATATGATTGCTTATTTACATATGTTTATTCTGGTATGTATCTCACATTTTTCCATATGTAAACAAAGTTATGTAGATATGTCAGTTAAATCAAACTAGATATCATTGCACTACTTTAGATTATTTGACATTTCAGATATATTTGCATATTTCAGTAAATTCAGTAAATGTATTGTATATTTTCAATAAATTCAATAACATTGTGGAAGAGTATCTAAGCATATTTGCTGAAGATTACAATGTCTATATCTTTTAGAGAAAATTGCCATTGCTGCCTCTGCAAAGCATGTCAAAGCCTTTGTGATGCTTAGTGAATCTATCCCATAATGAACATATGTGTTACTGTGGCCAAAATTCACCAAGCTGCACAGAAACTGTGAAGTGGGGCTGTTTTATGTTTGGAAAAATCACTTTGAAGGCCACAAAGAGCTTACAAACAAGAAATGTTTATAGTGACGGAGAGGCCCAAAATATAAAGAGGGGATTTAGTATGACTTAATATTATGTGCTGAGTTTATCAGCTTATTTCTGAGGCATCACCCCCACCTCCCAAGCCCGTTGCCTTGGAGTTATACTGAACCCCGCTCTGTCTTTCATCCCTCACATACAATCACTAGCTAAATCTTGTCTTCTCCATCTAAAAAAATATCTCCAGAATTCGTCACTATCTTACACAAGACACAACTTAAATCCTTATACACTCTCTCATCATCTCTCGACTAGACTACTGCAACTCGCTTCTTGTTGGTCTACCCACCACCCGACTATCCCCACTTCAATCCATTATGAATGCCTCTGCTAGACTCATCCTCCGTACACAACGTTCAGGGTCGGCATCACCTCTCTGTCAATCTCTCCACTGGCTTCTCTTAGCCTCCAGAATACAATTTAAAATCATGACCCTAACTTACAAAGCCCTCAACAATAATGCTCCCCCTTACGTCTCTGCTCTCATCTTAGTGCTGTAAGGTTCGTTATAAAGCTCTCTGAGCTCTGTTTATTTGAAATACCCTGTTTAGGGCTGTTTCACATAGCGCTCCCCATATTGGCTTCTCACTGGGAGATATAACAATAATAGTCATTTAAAGGAAAAAGATCCCAATTTTGTGGTACACCTCAGATAATGTAATCATTTAATCAGGACATAATTGATAGTTTACTCATAATATGCGGTATATTTATCAAGCAGGGATAAAAGAGGGCATAAACTGGGATAAGTGGGGATAACAAACAATAACTAAAGTTAAAACATAAAATATCTCCACTTCCTTTGTTATCTATTGGAGCTATTTATCAGCTGGGGATAAAAGTTAACAGTTTTTAATAAATAGTTTATATAGACAATATAGGAAATGGAGATATTTAACTCAACTTTCTTATGCCCACAATTATCCCTACTTGATAAATATAATCCAGTGCCTAATTCATCTAAAATAAAATCTAGGTGTCTGCATATAAATTAATATAAGGATACTAGTGAATTGTGTCCTATGTTTAATTTTTATCAATATATTAATTATTTTGACACAATGCAATATATTTTAGACTTCTTTTTATTATCATAGAAAGAAGCAATACAGTTGAGCTTTACAGAAGGTATTACATTTTAGGTAATAAAAATACACAAAGCTAGCTAAATACAACATGTGTATCTATTTAAAGCTGTTCCTTAGACAATATCTTACAAACAGTTCATCTATAAAGGAAATTTCTGCCCATCGCTCTAGTCAGAGAGATGTCTGCTGGGATAAAGAACATGGCTAATTCTTTAAAACTCCATCTGTGGCTATGATAAAGTGCCTCTATAATGGAAGACTACCAAAGTTAAATTAATTAAGTTTCTCCATTATAGTGCAGCCTTCTGAAGATGATTGCAATTTCCTCCTTAAATGGCATTATCCCTTGGTCTATTTTGCAGATGATGCAATTGAGGTGCGCTTAATGTAAGTTTAACAATACAAATAACACTTTTCTTCATGTATGTTTGAAAAGTGCATGTAAAGGCTAAATCACGCAGATATAGTTCCTACATAAACAAGTACTCTAAGCTTTCTTTTTTTATTTAAACAAACCAGTGGCCGTTTGTTTTTTTCTTCTGTGAATTCTTGGATCAATACTTTAGTTTCATGTTTTCATGTAATGATAAGGTATCCAGTTACCTCCTCTTTCTAGTCATACACATATTAGTTCCCTACATGCACAGTTGCAAGGCCATCCCTTCTTACTATCTGTTAATATTATTTTTGTCACATTAACCTTAAAATCTTTTTTTTGGGTATCTATTTTATCAATGGGATGGTGGGTTACTAAGCATAGCAGTGGCTGAGTGGCATTACTGTATTTACAATGCACATTTTTGTGTGTGTCCAAATTGAAATCACAGGCCTTCGCACCTCATCATAGTCCCCATGACAGCTTAGTAAATATCCCTCAAAAGGAGTTTTACTACGCATTACTTATTTAATATGGTCTATTTATTTAATATTATTATTTAATATGGTCACAGCCCTTCATACCTTATCATTTTGATAGCTTAATAAATATCACTCCCCTTCACAACCCCTTTGATAGCTTGGTAAACTCCCCCATTGATAAAATGGGATGTTAAAAACCTGTGGGCCGTTAAAAAATGTTTTCCAAAATATTTTATTCCAAAGAAATGATTTATGTAGATAGAGTAACAAAGGAGGTTGAGTTATTAAAACAACATTTTGGAAATGTAAAGCTGATCACTAAAGGCTATGGTGCCTATTTCCTAAGGGACAAATTGCCACCACAGCCTCATGGGTAATTTGAAAAAAAAAAAAATTCAGAGAGGTAGGTATGTAGAATAGCTTTCCAGTAGTGACAAAAACAAATTGAAGCAGGAACTTTTTGATAGATCGGAAAATGGATAGATCAAGGGAGACTACTAATTCTTACAGAAATCTATATTTCTGTGTACAAAATTAATGAAAGACCGTTTGTCTAAACAATGTACATCAGTTCCAGAAATCTAAAAAGATGAATACTTTATCACTTATTATAGTTGTCAAACTGCAAGTTGTCGTCACGCTTGCGAGCCTTGCAAAGCCGTTTGTGAGCCCTTAACGCATAGAAGCCTTCCGAGCTCAGAGCATTTAGGCGATAAGCGCCTAAGGCGTTCATCTCCCTGCTCGCATCGCAAAGCAAGGTGAGCAGTTGAGGCATTGAAACACTCGGGAGGTCGGAGCATTAAGGTGATGAGTGCCAAAGGTGCTCATCGCCCTGTGAGCCTCACAAAACGAGGCGAGCAGTTGAGGCACTGAAACACCCAGGACTGAGACTGAAATGAGCGCCAAAGGCGCTCCTGCGAGCCTCGCTGAGACATTGAAACACGCTGGAATTAGCCTGCAAACGGTTAAGAAATGCAGGACTTACTTAGGCTGCAAGCAGTTGAGGAACACGGGACTTACATAAAAAAATCAGACCTCGGGATCTCGGGGGCAAATAACCGACTTCGCAAAAATACCACTTTAATGGCCAAACCGCGGAAATCGAAAAACACGAAAAACAATATAAAATGAAAAAAATAAATAAAAAAACACTCGGCATCGGGGAACGCCAGAACGCCTGGTAGTGAGGTTGCACGCAAATTTGCAGTTTTGTCACTCGAAAATCGGCTAAGCGAGCAAATAAATGTCGGACGAAAAAAATGAAAACGAGGCTAAAGGAGACCGAAGCACACAAATCACCACCAGGCACGTACGAGTTAGCCAAGAACGACCTCGGAATCTCGGGAAAAAAAAAAAAAACGACCTCGCAAAAATACTAATTTAACGGCTGAATCGCGGGGAAAAAAAAACAAGAAAGAAAAAAAATAAACATAAAAACACAGTCACACACAGCACGGGGGAAACGCAAGGATGCCTGGGAGTGTGGTTGCACGCAAATTTAAGCCGAAATTGACGAGTTTCGGCACTCGAAAATCGGCTAAGCGAGAGAAAAAAATGCCGGACGAATAAAATGGAAACGAGTCTAAAGGAGACTGAGACGCGCAAATCACCGCCAGGCACGTACAAGTTAGCCAGGAGATAAATACAGTGGATATAAAAAGTCTACATACCCCTGTTAAAATGCAAGGTTTCTGTGCAGCACGGAAACCTGTCATTTTAACAGGGGTGTGTAGACTTTTTATATCCACTGTATATATATACTGTTACAATGGACGGAAAATGCTCGAGAGCCAAGTAACACATAGAAATAATCCTCCATTTTACAAGACTAACTTGCAAATAATAGTATTACAATTCTAAAATGGCGCTTTACACGCCTAAACAAACGGTTTGGCCTTGTGCACGTAACCTATTTACACGGCACACTTGGCACATTGCTGACACTTTCTCCTCAGGTGAACAACAGTACAACTGTACATTTTCAGATGCAGGAAAATCCAAAGAGATTGTTAGCTCTTCAGCTATTGATTGCTGCATATTAAATATAATAAGTATATTCATTTATTAATTCATATTCATTTATTAATTCACTGTACTAAATACATTTTATATTTTACACTGTACTTATATATCTGTCTTCACGATGAGCGCCGAAGGTGATCGTTGCAAAGCAGGAAACTTGAAGTACACGAGAGGAGAGGCTCGCAATGAGCGCCGAAGGTCCTCCGAGGAGCAAAAGCCTTACATTGTGTGGCAAACAGCATTGCCATGGCTTCAACTTTTATTGCCGTCATCTGTGTTCTAACCTTATAAAAAGCTTTACTTTGAAAGCTTGTTTTATTCACGAATTAATAAAGTATTCATCATTTTATACTGTTTTTAGTGGAGGCCCGTGTTTAGATAATTCAGCACTGTGCAGTGGTATATTCATGAAAAATCATTACTGTAATGCTAGAAAGTCTGTATTGTATGGAAGCTTAGCACCTTTCAAATAATTTAACATTTTACTGTAGATACTCGAGTATACCGCTAGTTTTTTATGTTCCCATTTTCACCAATAATCTGAGGATCGCGATAGATTCAAGATACAGCTTTTCAAAATTCTGGTAAACTAGTTCCCTGCAGCTCTTATTGTTGAATGAAGTTTATAATCTTCCCACCGATGCAGGAACAAACGGCTCCTCACTGTCATGTATTTATTAGAGTGCATCCTGCTGCTGCAGCCAGTGCACGGAGTGCTGCATTTACCAAAGGCTGCGGCCATTTTGTTGCAAGTCCTGTGGGGCGGGAGCGGGTGGGAATGGGAGTGGAGGTATATGTATATGAATGTGACATTAACCATAATATTCTGTTGTATTTACATGTTATATCGAATATTAAAAGCATTTATGCACCATTTGGGGTGCTTTTGGAACGGGATTCAGCACATATTTTCATTACAATTCCTTAAATTTTAACCCTTGCATTATATTCGCTTCTTGCACTGTTTACCCATTCACCTACCAGATTCGTAACCTTTGCAGTATATTTGGGTGGCACTATAATCGAGAATCTATGGTAGTTTTTGCATTGGGTCTATCTTTGTTTTTTTTCCTTTGGAATTGAGTCCAAAGGGGTCTAATCTTTGAAAGTAAATAAAATATTGAACATTGCTATTATAAATCAACAAACAGGAATCAAGGGCACGAAGACATCAATTGACTGCGCTGGAACTGGGAACAATGAGCCTAATTTTACTCCCTTACAGGTTTATTATTTGTTAACATTTTGAAATCATAAAATGTATTTATTAAAATGAGTTAAGAACAAAGGGTTACTAACTCTACTTTCAATGTTTTTTGAGCCAATAGAGCAAGGGCTGTAAAACTCAGAAAATTAGGTTCCATAAAATGACATATAAAGTTATTATCTCCATTTTATACTGCTTTCCCAACTTCTCAACCTGAATCCTTGCAAAGCGTTTATTCCAATACTTAAAGTTAAATTTAAAATCTATTATTTGTCCCAAGTTACTCAAAATAATTGACCTAAATTTGTTATATGCAGCATGATCCCTCTTTTATTGGAGGTTGCAAGGTAAAATAGTTTTATCTCAAAGCTTCTTTCCAAATAGGAATCATGTAATGTATAACAGATACAATTCAACGATAAACATAGTCATGCTTTTTGTGTATCTTGCATTGGACATCACAATTTATAGTATAACATTTTTTTAAGTGTTAGTGGACAATCATATTTACGTCATCAATCACAGCATATGTGCAATGCCTACCGTGGTAGAAATGTACTGAGAGTATTGTGGACTCGATTTCAATCATCACATATTATAATTGTCAAACTGCGATTTGTCGTCACGCCTACGACAAATCGCAGTTTGACAATCGCATCTTCCCTGGCAATGTGCTTCGTCGGGGGCAGGCGCACGAGCAGGCAGCCGTGCACTCGCCCTGATTATGAGACACATGGGAGGAAGGAGGGAGTGAGAGACACGGGAGGAAGAGACACAGGAGGGAGAGAAGGGAGGAAGAGACACGGAGGGGGGCACATAGGAAAGGAGGGGGGAAGAGACACAGAGAAGTGAGAGGAGGGGGAAGAGACACAGGGGAGGGAGAGGAGGTGGGAAAGAGACACAGGAGAGGAAAAGGAGATGGGGAAGAGACACAGGAGAGGGAGAGGAGAGGGGAAGAGACACAAGGGAGGGAGGAGGGGGGAATAGACACAAGGAAGGGAGGAGGGAGGAATAGACACAGGGGAGGGAGGGGGGAAGATTCACAGGGAAGGGAGAGGAGGAGGAAGAGACACAGGGGAGGGAGAGGAGGTAGGCATGAGATGAAGGCGCTCAGTGTGGGGCTCACGATGAGCACCAAAGGTGCTCATGTTGTGTGGCAAACAGCATTGCCAGGCTTAAAATTTAATTGCCATCATTTTTGACGGGCAAGTCGCTAGTTAATTAACATTTGTGAATACTGCAATGGAAATTGTGGTGAAGACAAACTGCTCATTGTAGTTATTCTTAGTGAATCTCCCACAATAAGCTCTGATGAGGGCTTTACATTTTTTATATTAAAGCTTTCCTTTTCTGCAGGCCTGCGCTCTGTAAGGAGTGTGTAAAAAAATGTTTATATCATTGTTAGTTTAATCTCCACACTTACCCTATCCAACCTTTTTCTGGGACAAGTGACTAGGTTCACAAATGTTTTTGGGAGGCAAAAATGGTTGCTGTGCCTTAAAAGCATACATAATACAAATTATTTGCAAATACATGTAACTTAATAATGCTTAACATATACAGTCAAGAGTATTAAAACAATCTCAAGTAAAACAGAATGGGAACCAATGTCTATAAATTAAATAGTTAAACTAATTGTTCATTCATTTAATGTCATACAAAATAAAATGAATTTCCTATTACATGTTAACAATCTTTCAGAAATCTGAAGTAGTGGTAAAAGCGTGATATAAAATTATAAGAGTGTATCTTCCTGCACTATAATTTAAATATCTCAACTTCTTTTAAGTTTCATAGTAGCAAATATGCTATTTTATTTTTTATACAATTTAACCACTGATAATTTTTGAAGCCTTGTTTTATAATGTTCAAAAAATAATTTTATTTGGGAGAAAAATGGCAAAAAAGAATGTTTATGTAAACTTTAAACCTTAAATGTTGTGATTCTGAAGGACAAAGGCTTATTTTAAAATGAATTCTTTCAAAAACTATATATTTTAATAAAGTCTAAAATTACATTTATGAAAGAGTCTAAATGATATCGGTAATACTGGGGTCAAAGGAAAAAATAAATGTAAACCTGGAATAGATTCCATGTGACATTTGTGTAAGTCAGGGTTATCAAAACTCTTGGAGAGTGATAGCAATCTTACATTCACTCTTAGAAATGACAGAGTGGAAGAAAAACATTAAGGTCATTTTAGTAGTTTTGAAAAATTGACTTTGCTTTTAAATTTAATAAAGAGATGGTGCCATAGTGGTTCCATTTTTAACCAATCAGATTTGTAAGAAACATTTATGCACCATTAAAAATCTCTTCTAATTAATTACATCTATTTTTCTGTGTTCTAACTGTTATTATAGTTCTGGAAATTTGATAAGCTAAGCTAAATGGAAAAAAAGTATACATTAATATACATTTTTGCAAAATATTCTATTTGTCTTTGTAAAGCTCCAACAAAGGGGAAGATATATTTCCAATTATTCAGCAATCTACTTTTCAGTATTACATGTACTATCAAAAAATGAGTCACTGTTACAATATTCACTAAGATATATACCTTTCTAAACTCACTGCAAGGCAGCTATCAAACTTTACCATTGGTAAGATGTGATTGTGACTTTTTTCATAATAATAACTAATTTTATTGCTATATATTTGAGGTGTATTATAATAAAAATGATTGGCAAATGTGTATTGTCTTATTATATGTGTTTTTTGCCTAATTTCTATTATAATCGAAACTGCAAGTTAAAAAAATAATTATTTATTAAAAATGTATTTGTACCCCTCAGTTTCCATTATAATTTAAATTTGGTAGTTTTTTTAAGGTGTCCTAAGTTTGACTACTTTTAACCAATTTTAAAACTGATTAATAAATATTATTGCTAACAATTCTGAAAAGTGCTTGAAAGGTAGGCAAAAATGGCAGTGTAATAGGGCTTCAAATGCAGAAAAATGATGGTAGACCAAGGTGGAGAGTGACGTGCTGAAAGGTCTACTTAGAAGTACAAAATTTGGTGATATACAAGAACAGTCCATTGAACCTACCCCTGTCTCAAGGCCTTGATCCTTGACATTATTTTAGGTTTAGGATAACCTTGTGTCTAGACAAAGCATTTTCCATAGTTTGTTAGTTTCAAAAATACCATATTCAAGTCCAGTGAGAGGGATCACACAAATCATATATTTGTCATGATAGGTTTCACTTGGGTAAAACTCTCAGAGGACCACTTGGGTTCATAGAAAAGGAAGTCTGGGGTTGAGACAGGCAACAGGTTTAGTAGATTTGACAAACCCAAGTCAGGGTAGACAGCACAGGATAAGAGACAAATGAAGGCATGGGTCGCAGGGTCAAGAGGTAAGCAAAGGAGAAGTCTGACAGACCAGAGTCAAAGCCAGATAAGCAGTCAGAATCCGGAAACAACAGAATGGAAACCAGGAACATGGATTTCATTAGACTAGGTGATATATAATTGTTAGTGGGTTATACTGACTGTTTTATGAAATTAAAATTATAGTTTGTATAAGGAAAAGTCTATAATCAAAACCCACTGGGACTTTTCTGTCCTAAATCTGTTTAAAACATCACTGTGATTTTTTATTTTATTTTATTATTTTTATTGGTATTGTGACAAAATTACAGCACAAAAGACAATTTTCTGTTAATAAGAGATAACAGTCGTAATTACTAACTAATCATAATGGTATAAAAGATGTATACAATCTACCAATAGATTTCAAACCATTAAACTTATTAATTACATCTTATTTTTCAATATTTCTATTCTAAGATTACATTTTCTATACAACTTAAGACTATTAAAAGTCAGCAAAATTGTTTTCCAGAAGTTGTATAGTTTGTAAAACGCTGATAGTAATTTATTTGAGTGGATAGGAGAGGCAGTAATTTTGTATCATACTTTTCGTGTATAGTGTTATTTCATAATAGCCATTTTGACCTGTTTTTATTATATTTCTCCACTGTAATCAAATATTTAAAACATACTATTTTAACATTTTAAAATATGTTAAAATGTGCAAAATGTTTTTAGAAAGCAATACAGAATAATATAGACTTTTTAAAAATAAATTATGCTGTTGTGGGAGCTACCATTTTGGTTTCTGCTAATCAACTTTTTGATGTGGGAGAAGACATTGATTGAACAGGAAGTTTCTATCTACACAATGTTAATTTGGTATCTTGAGCTGCCAGAGCTTTCAGTAGGAAGGACACATACTCTTGAAGGAGTAACAGACATATCTAATTGCTAAAAGAAAATAGATACCTGCAATAAAGAATAATTGGTACAAAAGATAAAAATGCAAAATCTATGTTTATTTTTCACTGTGTACATTTTTTTTGCGTTTATCAAGTTTCGTTATTTAAAACAGTATATAAAAAAATGACCTCAGTGGTTCTTTAAGGTAAGCTGACCTAATACAAAACTCAGAATCCCTTAAGTCTTATTCCAATTTTGCTGGAAATTACTACTCTTGTTAACCAGAATTTGGACAAGATTTCAAACTGCAGTGGCACACAAGTATTGCTACTGTCAAAGAATGCTAAAGTGTCAGGTTCAAGAACCTGGCAGATCTTCACATTGGCCTCCCAAGACATAAAGTCAGACAATATGAAGCAATCAGACAGGAAGCTCATACTAAAGCTTCTCCATTAAACAGACATATTAATCCCATCTTGGCTTCAACCATAGTATACAACTGTAGAGTAGTGTTCACAGGGAATGTAATCAAAGAGACAAAGAAGCACATTAATGGTTTAGTGTCCCTTTAAAGAGAATAAGTGAAACATGATTGCCAGCAGGTGATACTAATTAAAAATGTCAAGCAAAAAATGTAGCCCTGCATGTGATTACCAGCCATAGTGGAACATGGCTAATGGGGCTGCTAGTTCAGATCATGACAATGGGTCTTTAACAATTATTATTGGAGGTTAGTCCATTTATTCACTGCCATTTTATTACACCTTACATCTTAGAACTTCAAAATAATATCTCTTTTTCTATCATAAAGATCTGTTTCCCGAAAATTTAAGCTTCTTACTGCCTTAAAGGACCATGGGAAAACATTTGTTTTCTTTGCTACATCTGCAAAAAGGTATTTGGTACAATTTTACAGTGCATTTACAGCAGAATAAAAGCTTTACATTGCTTTTGGGCTCTTATCTACCAATGATAAATATATACCACTGTATGTTTTTTGCGCAAAATACATCTTTTGCATGCAAAACCTTTTGTTTTTTGCAGTTTCATGTACTTTTAAAACTTTCCTGAGAATGCTTGGATGGAGAGACAGTAGAACTAGAGAGGAACATGTGAACAGAGAAGGAGGAAAGAAGGTAAATAAAAATGGGAGATTTGTGCTAGGGTAGGTCTGAACAAAGTATATTGGTCCACATGTTTCATTAATTATTTATCTTAGTAAAAATAACTTGGTATATGAAAGTCCCATAAATAAAAAGGAATAGACCATATTTCAATAATCTTTGCAAAGGCTCCCACAAAATCAAAATAGAAAGTTGTTCTGCACTGGGAGCCCAATTTAACTTTAAGCTGATAATTTTGTAATGAGGAAAACCAATACACAAATCAAATTTTCTACAGGTCACTAAATTTAGCAAAAATGGCAATATCATGGAATTTTTTTATTCGACACCCTATTGTCATGCACATGCTTAAAAGTACGCATTTTGCAAGCATAACTATAAGCACTGTTCCTGCAAAAATGTAAACGCCCCTCTCAAGCATGCAACCTTCCGCATTGTAGTTGGAAGCATACAGTGTCCATACAGTGTACCTAAAGTCAGTCAAGTAGGAAAAGGAAAAGGAAAAAAAGAGTTGTTCTGCTGCATCACATACTGTACATAATACATTTTTGCTGACAATGATTTTAGTAATGAATTCTTACCTTGTGGGGCCTCTGCCTTTCTTCCTGTTCACTCTCATGCAGAGTACCAAATTTCGCAACAGGCCTAAGGTAACACCCACAGGAGAGAGGCTTCACAGTACCAGTGTGTAATGCATTACACATATAGACAGTGACCATGCAATGTGACTGAGCAGCGTGAGACACAAGTTGTGTGGAGCCCAGTGTGCTCATGGTTGAATAATAGGAATAAAATAATTGTATTGAACAGGGCTACTATTAATAGATGATGACACGTCAAAATGTTATTGTACTGCGATAACTGTTGTCTTAGGAAAGCAAGAAATCAAATACTGATAAATCTTGTGCAAAACAAATTTGGAACAAAGCTCAGAGCCACAGCATGGAGTTAGTAATGAAATTCAATTCTTTACAAATCACAAAAAAATAGCAAAAAGTTGTATACAAATGATATATTTAATAAAGTGAGCTATCAGAGCACTGTGGCTCATTCATGAGACTTAGGTTAAGCTACTTCCACTAAAACACTAAAAATTAAACCTATTTTTTCCATAGATTTACAAAGTCATCAGTCAGTGTTCCTTTTTTTAAAAAACGTTTATCAAAAGTAGTATCTTCACAAAACAAACAAGGAAAATTGTTCATAGTATTCAAGACTCACAGCCTACACTTTCTGCAACTCAACCATAGCAGTGTAAGGCCAAAGGCCACATACCTGACAACTTGTGCTTTGAAGTAAAGTACATTGAGATATTTATTTTGCAATACATTTATTCTGAAATGACTCTAGGACTGACATATATCTATATGAGCATGTTTATCTATCTAGAATGCACTTATAAGCATCTTAAAGACATAATTAAATACATTTTCCTTTGAAAGGCCACAGCTATTCATACTTGAACTTATGTATTTTTGGATCCTTCCTGTTGGCTGGCCGTGCGCAGTGGCGGATATCGGCCACTAGGTGGCGCGGTCGAGGTGTCTGTGAATTTCTTCTCAGTGTAAAGTTTATAATCTGCCAGCACCTGAGCCTTAACCGCTAATCCTAACACCCCTAACCCCTCTCACCCTAACACCGCTCAGCCTAACACCCCTCAACCCAAACCCGTCACCCTAACACCCCTCACTCTAACACCCCTCACCCTATAACTTCTCACCCTAACACACCTCACTCTAACACCTAACCCTAAAACCCCTCACCCTAACCCCCTCACTCTAACACCTCTCACTCTAACACCTAACCCCAACACCCCTCATCCTAACACCCCTCACTCTAACACACCTAACCCTAACACTAAACCTTAAAATCATGGACACCTCTGCCCCGCCACCTAGTGACTCATGGGCATCACGGTGTAAGGCCAGCCAACAGGAAAGGTCCATATTTGTTTTACATTAAAAAGGACACTTAGTACAATTCCTTCATTATAAAAAGTAATGTACCAGTTGTACCACAGGCCCTTAGAATTATGGGGTATATAATTTAAAACAAAATCTAAATCTTATCAAACTGCTCCTACAGTTCTAATCTTTAGCAGTTACATTTCTTTCTATATTCTATAGCAGTTCATACCACCCGACTTCCTCTAACATACAAAGAGATCAATCAAACTCTTCAGTTTTACACATTCTATGTCCTACTCCTTTTTGCAAACATATGTGATGTCCAACAGGCAGCTATTAAAAGACATGGAAATAATGTGTTTTCTTTATTAAAGTGAAGATATGGGCAGCATATAAAATCTAAGTTAGGGTTTATGGAAACGTTTAAATCACAAGACTTCCAATGGGAGTCGTGTAATCAAGACCATAGTTATTTATTCATTTATTGTTGCTTTCTAAAAAAAAACATTTTGCCTGTTATCTTGTTTAAAATACCATATATAAATAAAATGACCACAGTGGTCACTAGATCAACCATGTGTATTGAAGGAACAGGGACCTCACATAGACAAGTATAATATTAATAAGCGGCAAAGGATGCAGTTCTGTATGTTAAGGCTGAAGATGATACGCTTAAACAGATCAGTTTTTAGTGAGTTTTCAAAGCTTTTGAGGCTGGAAGATAGCCCATGTGGGCCGAGACAAGGGGTGACACAGAATAGGTGTAGCTAAGTTCTCAGAGCAAAATAAACTCAGCCAAAGTCTTCTGAGGGACTTTCCCTTGTTAGTTAATGCACAGAAATATAGCCCTCCCCTTCTTAATCGTGATGAAGGGACCTCAATGAAGCTGTGAAGTATATCATGTGGGTCACCCAAAATGGGAAGGTCATAGCAAAGAGGTCAGAAAAAGCATGGTCCACTGGAGAGGGAACTAGCAACCCATGCCAGTATCTTTGCAAAGAAAACCATATGGATAAGCACAAACACAGACAGATGTGCTTGGTGTGCTGCGTCCATATGGTCACCGAGCCAGACATGACTGAAGGACTGAACAACAATATAGCTCTTTAATTCAAATAATTCATATTTGTCTGACAATGAGATTTACAGACTAAAGTATGCTCTGTGTATTTCCTGTTTGCTTTAATGAAACAGAATTTAGTTAATATTGTTCCACGTAAAAGCAACTTTTAAATGCATGATATATGTGTTCATTTTCTCTTTAAGTTTTTATCGCAGAGAATAAGATTTTTTCCAGGCTAGGGCACACATTTTTCATACAATAGGCATTAAAACAATGAATGATTTTTAATAAATAGGAAATACGTGATTTCACTAAGATTTTATGAGCTATATTTATGCTGAGGTAAATGATTGCTCAGGCAAAATCATGGTCAGAAAAATTGAATATTAAGTGAAATCATATTAATATTTTTTTCCCATTCTACAAATTCTAGGGCATAAGGCACTGTTGTTTTAGCACGGGCCAGGTCAATAGATGTGATTGCATATAGATGATAAGTGTGCAGATGAAAATACGTTTTGCCACACTGCTTTCCAGAGACTTGCTTTGGCATAACCTTAAAAAACCACAGGTTAAAGACATTGCTCAGTTTTTTCGCAGCAGAGCCAGGAAAAATAAAAGCAGCTTAGCCTGTGAAAAAATGAAATGAAGATGTAGTGAAGGAAAACAGTAGTCTCTCTGCCACTGCCTTACTCAATCCATATGTGGACTTAAAGACAGGAAATACCCACCATTCACCGCAATCAAGCCAGAGGCCTGTGCATCAGAAAGTGCCTTGTGGAACTAATTGGGCTTTATTAAGATTGTCATTGACATGAGAAAGCATTTTGAAATTTTAAATCAGAACATGCAATGTATATAGAAAAAGATAACACTCTTTCAGTTGATTCAATAATCTAAAACAAAAGCTGTGCTCCGATCCAAACGCACAGCTCATGATATAGATGTCTGTGTAGATATCCTGTGTGATATACAGTTTGTTGATGTGCTTGTGTGTTTTAGCTCTGAATTTTCACTTTATATGCATCTTTCCAACGTTTACTGAGAATTCCCTGGCTCAACTTCGCAGTTTTTTTCAATACCATGCGTTTGCCAATTTAAAATTATATTAAACAAGATTTGTGGCACATTTCATGAAACCAATACTTTTTTTCAGTATGAAATAGTGGAACCTACAGTAAACTTTTTCTGCTGATCGGTAATGGCTGCCAAAATATATCTGGATATGCCTACAATGTCACTGACCACATACCTTTCTGATGCATTTATTGTCCAAATAAATAATAAACCTTATAGTGTAGGTAAACTTTAGAAGCACTGAGATAAATCACAGTGTGCTCTTGTCTGAAAGCAATAATATATATTCATTAAAAATAGTATATTATGTATGGTACCATGTTTCCAATATTTCAGGATGCTATTTTATAAGTGCCTTCTTATGCTGATCTGTTTAGCTCATTCCAGCTACAAATGTTCAGATCTGTAACAATTATAGTAAATATACCATATATGTTCTTATACATTTGGGGGAATCAGAATGTACATTTATAGAAGTCAATTTCAGACTGTCTGTTTGCACATTTACACCTACAGAATAAATCCCTTGCACCCATAATATATGCAATATGTCTTAGTTTATGGGATAGTTTAACCCACATTAAATGGGAAGTTGTGAAACAACAAAGAGATAAAGAACTGCATTTTCAAACATCATTTGCATCATATTAGAAGCTTTTCTGTTGTATTATCACATCTAGTGCTATTCCAATCATAGGGCAAATTCACTGTGTAGAGCAGCTCTTTTGTGGTAAGATTCATTTATTCAAATACGTTTTTACACTTAATCTCCTCCTATTTTCTTACTTTGCTATTGTAGTGAATTAAATTGTTTATGCACCATTCATTGTTGAATTTGCAGGTACAACTAGAATGTATTAACCGTATTGGTCCGAATATAAGCGCACCCGCATATAAGCTGCACCAGTAAAGTTCAAGGGGAAAAATTGGAAAAAAGATAGTACTCAAATATAAGCCGCACACGTAAAATTGGAGAGAAAAAGACTCTCAAAGTGATCCGCCATTGCAAGAAACAGGCTTTCTAATTAGCACTGTAGCTTTTATTGCAGGTTACAGGCTTTACAGGATGTTAGAATCACTAAAACCGTAAATCGCAATTCAATACCGCAGTCTCAAGCACGAAAATCGGCACCCTTAACTCGCAATCGTGCAAATCGTCAGTAATTTTGCGTTCACGAATAGAAGCCGCACACGTAACAAGCAAAGTTCGCAAATCGGCAATTATTTTTTTTACGCTCGCGAATATAAGCCGCACCAGTAACTCGCAAGCTCAAAAATCGGAAAAAAGGTGCGGCTTATATTCGGACCAATACGGTAATTGATACTGTTGCATTAAATATTCTCCACATATTATGAATATAATGTAATAACTTTCTCTTCACATTCCCCTCTGATCCTATTTATACAGAAGGAGATGAATTATAAATATGTTTACCCAGGGGTGCAGGAGGCAGAATAATTTGGAGGGTGGGGTCGGGGGTGGGGTGATACAGCTCATTGTATACATGAGCTGTAAAATTGCTTATTTATACATATATATAAACATTCAAAAATCTGTTCCTACACCCATGTGTTTACCTAAAGGTTTCAATTAATATAGGCATCAGGTGAATGGATTAATAGAAGAGGTGAATACCTTTTACTCATTTACAGTTCACCATATTTCAGTTTGTATTATTGGAGAGCTGCTTAGTGGTTAGTTGAGAGAAGAAAAACATGCCGTTAAATTGCTTCAGTTGTGATAGCTCACAATGTGGTGAGAAGTTACTAGGAAATAAAGTTTTGTGAATACCATCATGTCTTTATGCTATGTATTGCAATACTTCACAGACCTTCGCTGTCACTGTGTTACTTGAAGGAGCAAGTGTTATGGGTGCTGCCTGTGGTAGACTGGTACAGAGAACCAAGCAGTAGGAACATTGGGGATCATCTATTTTTCTTATTTGCAGCACCACAATGCAAATACTATGCAAAAGCATGTTTGTGGTTATGATAATGATGACTGTAAGGCTAACATGTCACGGGGTATGGGACTCAGTTGTATAAGGGATGACGATGATGAGTTGATGAGTATAACTGTGGTTGGGTTTGCCAGTTTCTGTGTAGGTGGGTGTGCCTGGATTAGCTGTGTATGTCCACCCTGTCAAACTGCTGAAGTCAAGTGACGCGTCAAAGAATCTGGTATTCTACCTTCAAAAACCCAATAACCCAACCACAATCACTACTTTATTCCTATATTCCTTCCAATAACATATCTCTTTTCATCAACCATACTCTAACACTAGCATTATCCTAACTTTATCCCAACCCATAATCAGTATAAAAACCCTAAAGTATAAAAACCCTAAAGAAACATTTTAGTTTTTTTTAATTAATGACTATAAATACTTTTTTTCATCTAGGGCCATTAGTTAAGAGTGGAGCGTTGTGAGAAAGAACACATCCAGGTGGTGTGAAGGGAATAAGATACAAGCTTTAAGACAAGTTAAGTTTCACAAAATCATTATGAAAAACTGTTTTCAAATATATATATAAAAAAACAAATATATATATATATATATATATATATATATATATATATATTTATTTATAGTATTGTATTTATGTAGCATTTTATCACACCAAAATGAGAATAATTCTTTACTTGACGTCTAAGTATGTATGAAAGTATTATATTGCAATTTTCAGGAAGAAAAATCACAAGGAAATACAATAGATGCATTATTCCACAGAAACCAAATAATTGTTTTACCATGTATTCTAAGAGCAGACATATTTTAGACATGTTTATATATTAATAGGAAAAAACACATAATTATATAAATGTTTAATATATTATGAATATGATCCAAAACATTACATGTAAAACTGTTCTTCCACTTTTGTGCCAAATGCGTTTCATCCTATAATCCACTCAATCCCTATAGAGTGCTCCCTGTTGGTCTCCCCGTCACCAGTGTGTTGCACCCCAACACATAATTAATGCCTCTGCTAGACTCACCCACCATGCTCAATGCTCAGTTTCTGCAACAACTCTCTGCCAGTCACTCCACTGGATTCCTTAGTCTTCAGAGCACCCCCTTAAATCTGTGCTCAAGTCAGCAACATTTCTTGTAATTTCTGACAGTTGCAAATTTAGGTTAACTCCCTTCAAACTCAGGCTAAATTTGCCTCAAATTTAAAATTATTTGTTTTGACCGATCAGGTTATCATGTTGATTTAAACTCTGGTTTTCCTCGTTGTGTTGCAAAGCAGCCTGGGATATATTGTGTATCACTGGTATATGCTATGCATTTTTACTGACATACAGACAGGAAGCTGCAATTGGCTGAGCAAGCAACAGCAAGTAAATGCTCCCCTGAGGCTGAATGCTGATTGGGGTGGATTAGATGCCTGGGTGGACACCCCCTAGAGGTGTCAACATAATCATTAGAAGGATTTGTAGATGTTAATAAACATAAAATGTTTTATGAGATGTACTGCATATACATAAACTGCTTTTTGTCTAAAGATTGCAGAAATGTATTAATCCATAATACTTGGATATGCCTTTAACATGCACAACTGCATATTCTACTGAATTACTCACACACACACAACCTAAAGTGTAATGTACAACCACCTCCACTTGCCTTAATCACTGCCATTTTGCATCTATCACCCTCCTGTCTAACACCCCACCCATACCTTCTAGATTGTAGGGACTTCAGAGTATGGACCTCATTTTATGTCCACTGACTAATGGTGGTGCAGTTGGTGCAGTTGGTGCAGTGCACCTGGGCCCTTGTAATTTGCTATTTGTACACACTGTACTTTATTGTACTTTGAATAGCGCTACAGAAAATGCTGGAGCTTTATAAATAAAGAGTAATAATAATAATAATAATAATAATAATAATAATAAACTTGCATCAAACTCATATGTGTGCACATAAATAAAGCTATGCCAATCACATTTACAACACTGGTAAGACTTCCTTCTGACTCTAATTTGTGCTTGTGTCAGGGAACTGCATGAAGGTATTTACTCGCCATAGACTGACTTGCAGTAGCCGGCACTCACACATTAGAATTTGTCATAAGAAGCTCATGGCAGTGCTGAAGTTATATTTCCAGTTAGCTTTTTAAGTTATGCAAATGATCATTTTGTAATACAAAAATACTCAAGTAATATTTAAAGCTTAGTCTTTTAAATACATGCCTGATAAATATGTGAATTTCCTGTCCCTTTAATCCACATTATTGATTTAGCGATCACTGTGGTCTTTCATACAATTTTTTTTTACAAAACGCAAAAATTAATAAATAACTATGGACTTAATTACACAACTCCCAGAGGAAATCTTTCAAACGTTTACGTAAACCCTAACATAGATATTACATGCTGCCCATATCAAACCCTTACATGTAAACCCTAATAAGTGATCACTATGTGTGATATGCTCTATGTATGTTTTTACATAAATTGAGAAATGTGTTCTCATAAAGCCCTGCAAACCCTATGGCTCCTATTACAGAAGACCGTAATGGAGCCCGTAAATGTGTAAATGTGAGTTACAGGCTCAAAATCACTGTGGTTGTCAAAAACGTAACTCTGTCCTATCTCCTTCTTTGATGTTTCAAGCCTGTAAATGTTACCAGTGCAAAAGACGCAAAATCCATATTCAATTGCAACAATGCAACAAGCCCGCAATTGCCTTCAAACCCGTAAACAGCAAATGTATCAAAAAATTCTTCGTGTTCTAGATAGGACTCGCAATTGGGTTAAACACCTGTTTGTAGCACTGTAAAAGCAAATAAAAACACACTACTACTCTTTAAAATACCGGGAAAGCAATGAAAGACATTAGAATGAATTGCACAACAGTCTCAAGCTCACATATATGCCACAAAAAAATGATTTTTTAATGTTTTATTTCTGCGTTATATCGATCACAGGAATCAAGGAGTTAATACATATCAGGCCACCCACATGGACTAGAACAGATGATTTAATCATTTTTATTGATTTTAATTGATTGTAGTTTAAACTCCATGTTTTACTGACCTCATGATGCCAGTCTTATTTACTATTGGCTATGTCTAAAATGTAACTTATGGGCTTGCTTAATTGATCATGCCCTGAAATGCTACGTACGGGTTCATGGTTTGCGTGTGGTGCCTGTGACCCTGTACTTGCGGGCTTGAGTCAATTAATTACATCCGTAACTGTAACAAATTTCGGACCCTTCAGGCATACGTATGAAGGTAATTACAGGCTTGGAATTAAATAGGAGCCATAGACTTGGGTGATGAGCGTCAAAGGCGCTCATCGCCTGCGAGCCGTTAAGACACTAAAACGCACAGCACTTGGGCAAGGCGAGGCAAGCAGTGGAGGCAATGAAACACGCAGGACTTATCCTACAAACACTTAGAAAACACAGGATTGCCTTACAGACTTATTAAATTGACATTTGCCCAATTGAATAGGGCTCTATATAAGCATATAGCATCTTTTTTTTAAATAAGTTTTTACTTACTGAAGACTTTACTTTTGCATAGAAGTTCACTAGCTAAACACTTCTGTAAAAAAAAAAAAAAAAGTATTTTCTATCATCTATCATTCTAAAACCATTTCCTTATTTTGATGTACTGTTCTTCAAAGATGATCTTTTTAAATATATGACTATACTTGTCCTTTAACACTATATGACTTATAAGGGTTTTGGTTTAACCCTATATCTTTTCCAAATGTTCCTTTTTTCAACTAATAATTAATCACCTTGTCGGTGCCATATTTTTCTTAAAAAACTTTATCTATATATTTTTTCAATGTATAATTCTTGATTTATAAATTGAAAAGAAAACGAAAAATAGTAGAAAAAAAAATGAAAAATATTTTCCATTGGCAAATAAACCTACAATCAACGCAGGGTTGTAAAGAACATTTTATCCCTTCAGAGACTATGTAGCAGATAGAGCATTAGTAGTGTTATTGTAAGCACAGTGATTTGTGTGCTGCTGTATAACCTTTGGTTTGCCACAGAAACCACGGAGGGTGCCTGGCATGGTGCAGTGGTGATGAGCTTGTCATTTATCATTATCTTCAACAGTGATGAGGACAACAATTCCCCAAATTTACAAAAGTGGTCTCTGGACTTTTTCAAACTGTAACTACACTGACAAATATTAGTATTATTCAATGTGCACTAGAAAGCCAAACACAGTGACTGAATTTTATATTTATATCCTTTCTATTTTCTTTTCAAAAACCTATATGATGATTGTCAACTCTCTGTGTGTGAACAGGGTTCCTTTTCAAACCTCACAAACTGGAGTAGAAAGCTGAATTTTGGTAGTCTTGCTTCAGTTCAGATAGCCACAAACAGAGCATGGGAATCCCAGCATCCAGGAAAAGAACATAGTTAAAATATGTCTTAACCCAAAGATCGTATCTCTATTGAACAGAGTAGAGCTTATTGATGGGAAAATGCAATGGTAACTAAACACATTAATAAAAAAATAGTTAAACAATGGTGCAATTAAACAATAATGCTGTTGCAAAATATGTGACTGGTTAGTTGGTTGTTCGCATCTTTCCACAGGAGGCCTTCAATGATAACTGTCCCATTATTAAAGTTAGTTGAGGCACTTTGGCCTCCATTCCAGGACTCCAGTTAGAACTCCCGTAATGCTGAAGTGCAGCTATGTAAGTTTTGAAAAGCAAATTTTCAGAGCTATTGTATGGCTCCCGCAAAAAACAATCCCCTAAAACTTGCTCTAACGTGTGGTCCCAACCTACTGCCCAGATTGAAATCTGTGCATTCCGATTGCTTAGAACCAATCAGATATGGAGCAAGAATAGTTCAAATACACAGTTCTGATTGGCTGGAATATGATTGACACATATTTGAGCCAGTCGGAATCTGCCAAAATAGTATATTAGGTGAAGGCTCAGTCAAAAAAACATTAGAGGAAGAACTCCGTTAATGTAAGTTTATTTTTTATAGAGTGCTGGGTGTTTTTTAGGAGGAGGTCTATTTCCACGGGCTTCTTCATAGCATACATTCAGGATTTGCTGCATCCAGGCTTCTCTAAGGTATTTTCTGCCTTTATAGGGGGCTGGAAGTACCAGTAGGCTTTTTTAAAATTTCAGCCACTCAGAAAGACTTTTGATTAAACTTCAGTGAGATTGGATATCATTATGGTAGTGATGTGATAGCAATTTTGTAAATAGTTATGGGACAGGTGTCACGACCCACTCTCTGGCTGGGGTCTGCTGACCGGATTTGGGTTACTCTGGACCTTGGAGTAGCTTTGATTACAGGAACATCATGTCTCAGCCCTTGGTTTAGACTGAGCAATATTGACAGTAAGTCTGACGAATCTTACTGCAAGCATATGTCCCCGGGTAAATAATACATCTACACACCACGTCTTGATGAAAATTATGAACCACGTTTTATTTTGGAACAACATATTTAAAACATTTCACACACCCACAGTGGAGGGAGTGGCTACTCTTAGTCAAACCCTCATTCCCCTCTGGCCATTCTCACAGAAGTAATTTGTGGGAACTTATTAGTCTCCTCCCCCAGGGCCTCCCCCAGGCGTGGCTACTAGTTCATTTTGGTCTGGGTCTCAGACTGGAAACATCCTGTATTAGCTCTTGGACTATGCCCCTGGGCTTGTGGTTGGGAAACCCCATACTATACCATTGTCCTGCGGTGCCTGGCAGTCTGGCAAATCTATTTGTTCTGCTATCTCCTTTATTTACACTAAGGACCATATGGCCAACTCCTGACTGAGAGTTTATACAATGGGGGAGGGTTGACTAATTAAAACATAGCTATCACTCCATAATACAATATACAATATAATACTAACATATTATAACTCATAACACAATATACAGTGGGTCTCCTAAACCCAGAACTCTTACTCTCCATATGGCACCAACTGTGGATGATATACCAGCCCCAAGATGGCGGCTATTGGTATATAACAGTCCAGTCTCAATATAGGCCACTGCTGCCAGTCTCAAGATGGCCCCAGCATAGTTCACGCCAAATCCAATATTGCCCCTGGCTGATTCATGACAACAGGTACATGGGATTTAGGATAATAAGGAGATTTCAAGGCCTAGGATGGTATTTCTCAGATCTACTTGTATGATGCCATAGCTCGGTAATTAACTTCATTCAGTTGTTTTCTTACAGGAGCCATGGAATGGACGCCTTTGTCAGCTCCACAAAGATATATATTTGATTATACCTCCATAAACTAGGTCACACAGTATACCTTGAATTACCAAACAATTATTCATAAAACAATACATACTGTACAAATATCAAGCATGTTTAACATGAATATAATCATTATTGCAAACTGTAATACGCAAATAAAATGCACGTATAGCCACATTAAATTCGAAGCTCGTATGTGCAACGTGAGACCTGCAACGGCTGCAAGCTTGAAAACTTGCGGATTTACTGTGCTATTAAATGATAACATGCTGCGAGTTACGGACTTGAGAGGCTAACCCGTAAACTATTTTTCGCTCGTTTGATATGCGGCCGTGAACGGGATCAATTAGTCAAACCCGTAGTTACAAGTTTAGATGGAGCCAATGGCAACAGAGATTGTCAGAATTACGTCCCTGAAAAATGGGGTAGCACGACTTTTGGGGCGAAGGAGCCCTGCGCAACGTCATGCGGTCGCAGAAATTGCCTGACAAATTGCACCCACACCAGTGCTCCAGTACAGCACTGCCCCAGTATTCACCCTCTATTCACCCTCTATCCAGCTCTTTCCCTCCAGTATTCACCCTCTAACTCTCCCCCTGTGCCCACCCTCTAACCCCCGGTCTCTCTCCCCCTGTGCCCACCCTTTAACCCTGGCTCTCTTTCCCCCTGTGCACATCCTCTAAGCCTGTGCCCACCCTCTAACACAAACAGTATGAGTGTGATCACCTGGTGACAGCACAGCCTGGATATGACCCCCTCTCAGTACCTGCATATCAGTCAGTGACCCCGGTGTGTCTCTCAAGCAGTCTCTCTCTCCCTCTCTCTCTCTTCTTTCTGTTTCTCCCGCTGTCTTCCTGTCACATTTAGCACCAGCGCGATAGATGGGGTGCTGTCTCACACTTAGTGCTGGATGCACTGGGGGTGTCACTCAAAGTACTGGGCACACTCATAGATATCTGGGCACACGGGAAGCTGGATCCGGAGGTGTGAGAGAGGGAGGAAGAGACTGCCTGAGACACACCAGGGGCACCAACTGATATGCAGGTACCTCCATTTACTCACCAGCCGCCGCGCTGGTGTGGGTGCGTGCATTTGTGGGCGCAGGGCTCCTTTGCCCAAAAGTCGGTGTACCAACGAAATGGAGGTGGGATTTCAAAGTCTTACGGGGTTCAATTACGAGTTACGATTGGATCCACATTCCAGATGTAATGCAATGTTGATAAATAAGTAAATATGATATTCTATTAATTGCAAGTTCCATTATAGGTATTAACAGATTGCCGGGATCAATATAACACGGAAATTAAACATAAAGTAAAGTATTTTTTTGAGCCGATTTGTGAGCTTGAGAATGTTGTGCTATTAATTCTAAGACCTAACATCACTTTCCCTGTTCAAAAAAGTACAGCAGCGTGTGTATATGTGCATATAAAGTGCTACGGGTTGGACTTTATACCCCTTCCAGGTCCTCTCGAGCACTCTTTGGCTTCTTGGCTTAATTTGCGAGTTACAGGGTGAAACACCAGTAATTTGGATGCAATTTAATAACGCAATTGAAACATAGCGTTTATGGGCTTGACAGATCAAAGGATTTGCGGGCTCGCAAGACGAATTCTCACGCCCCGTAGGGTTTTCTCGCTCCTACCCCGCAAGTCGTCAGCGGGCTGGTTTAAGAGGCCAATTTAATTGCCGTAAGTCTTGCGAGCTACGTTACGAGCTACGTTTTTACACGTTAGGGGAATTTAATGTGGCTGATAGTATTACAGGACAGTGAAACAACCACCTCTATAGTGCAAAAAATATACCCAGAGCTAGACATGCTACCACCAGTACAGCGAATCTGTTAGCCTAGAGGCACATGGGGATTTGTGACTTCAAACACTAACTACACTTTAAGATATTAGCTTTATTTAATGTGCATTAGAAAGACAAAAACAGTGACAAATTAATATTTTTAACCTTTCTGTTTTCCTTTTAAAACCTATATTGTGATATTTCATTCATGAAGCATAACTCCCAACATTTCAAATGGACAAAAAGGGACAATTATACTTTGGTAACAATGGTGGGAATTTACTGAGTATCTAAAGAGCATCTCACATTAACTCATTATTATGTCATATTTTCTTGGGGAAAAAGCAGCTCTTCTCACCTCATCTCAGACAAGAAAGTGCTTAGTAAATTCCCCGAATTATGTGCTATTAATTTCCCACTACTCTGTGCAATATGTAAACTAAGTTTTAGTACCCACACTGATCTGCACAATGCTCCATGTAGACATACAGTGCCTTGCAAAAGTATTCACCCCCTTGGCATTTTTCGTGTTTTGTTGCCTCACAACCTGGAATTAACAGGGATTGTTTGAGGATTTGCATCATTTAATTTACAGAACATGGCCTTTGAAGATGATTTTTTTATTTTTTATTGTGAAGCAAACAACAAATAGGACAAAATAACAGAAAAAGTCAATGTGCATAATTATTCACCCTCCTAAAGTCAATACTTTGTAGAGGCACCTTTTGCGGCAATCTCAGCTCCAAGTCGCTTTGGATAAGTCTCTATGAGCTTGCCACATCTTACCACTGGGATTTTTGCCCATTCCTCCTTGCAAAACAGCAATCTTTAAGTCTGACTAAAAATGTTCTATTGGATTGAGGTCTGGGCTTTGACTAGGCCATTCCAACACATTTACATGTTTCCCCTTAAACCGCACAAGTGTTGCTTTAGCAATGTGTTTGGGGTCATTGTCCTGCTGGAAGGGGAACCTCCATCCTAGCCTCAAATCACGCGCAGAGTGGTACAGGTTTTGCTTAAGAATATCCCTGTATTTAGCACCATCCATCTTTCCCTCAACTCTGACCAGTTTCCCAGTCCCGGCTGCTGAAAAACATCCCCACAGCATGATGCTGCCATCACCTTGTTTCACTGTGGGGATGGTGTGCTTTGGGTGATGTGATGTGTTGGGTTTGCGCCAGACATAGCATTTTCTTTGATGACCGAAAAGTTAAAGTTTAGTCTCATCAGACCAGAGCACCTTCCTCCATACATTTTGGGAGTCTCCCACATGCCTTTTTGCAAACTCAAAATGTGCCATTTTGTTTTTTGCTGAAAGTAATGGCTTTCTTCTGGCCACTCTGCCATAAAGCTCTTTGGTCTTCATGGCAGTGTTTGGTTAGTGGTGCCTCTTGCTTAGGTGTTGCAGCCTCTGTGGCCTTTCAAAAAAGGTGTGTATATATAATGACAGATCATGTGACACTTAGATTGCACACATGTGGATATCATTTCCCTAATTATGTGACTTCTGAAGGTAATTGGTTGCACCAGAGCTTTTTTTGGGCTTCATAACAAAGGGGGTGAATACATACGTACATGACAATTTTCTGTTTTCTATTTCTAAAAAATAGTTTTAAGTATATATTGTTCTCATTTCACTTCACTGACTTAGACTATTGTGTTCTGATCCATCACATAAAATTCAGATTAACAAAACATTGAACTTAAGGCTGTAATGTAACAAAATAGGTAAAAAATCAAGGGGGTGAATACTTTTGCATGGCACAGAATATTTTGTAGAACTGACACTTTAAGCTTTTTTCTTTAAAAGAGTTTTACCATTGAATGTTGGTCTTTCCTTTAAAAGAGTGACATTTTGAAAGTTAATATGGACAGGAGATTTCTCCTGGAATGAGGAACAGTCCCTCAAAAAGAAGTTCAGTTGGGAAGTAAGAAAATGTTTAAAAAAAAATATAATAACGTGTGCTGTAATTTTGGGAGATAAAGAAGATTCATCAGTTGTCAGATAGAGACGACATCTAATTATTTCACTTGAAGGACAGTCCATTGATCACAAATGCATATATAAGACTTTTCCTTCCTACTGTATTGTGACTGCAGTGTTTTAAATAAGTACTAGCGAATTGCCCGTCAAAAAATACCGGCAATAAAATTGTAAGGCAGGTAATGCGGTTTGTCACACAAAGTAAGTGTTTTGGTCGTCTGAGTACCTTTGGCGTTAATTGTGAGCCTCGCGCTGAGCTCCTTGGCGCTCATCGCGTGACTCGCAATGAGTGCCTTTGCCACTCATTGCGAGCCTCTCGGTTGGTGTATTTTTGGTTATCAGAGCCCCTTTGGCGCTCATTGCAAGGTCCGCGCAGATCGCCTTTTGTCGCTCATTGCAAGCCTTTCTCCTGGTGTACTTTTGGTCCTCTGAGTGCCCTTGGCGCTCATTGTGAGCTGGTCCTTTTTTTTTTTTGTAATGTTAATTAATTAATTAATAAAATCATAAATTAATGTACTTTACCTATTTGTCGTGCAACCTGACTCCCAGACGTCGTGGCTGTCCCCCCGTGCTGTGAGTTTTTTTTTTTGTATTTTTGTTAATTTTGGTGTTGTTATTGTTGTTTTTGTATGTGCGCAGTTTGGCTGTTAAGTTCGTATATTTTGGACCTTGTATTTGAATTTTTTTTAAGTGCCGCGGGTCGTATTTTGTGTAAGTCTCGCTTTCCTTGTTGCAAGTGTTATGGGCCGTAATTTTTAAATGCAATTTTTTTTCAAACTGCTACTGGTCTCTCATTCTGAATTGTGTAATTGAGTTTTGTGTTGATGTGTAGTTCCTTGAGTCGTAGGGAGCGTCTTCAGTGCTCCTTGCCAGCAACTGCGGCCCTTGCGTTAGCAACAACTCGTATTGCTCACAACTATATATGTGATAGGTGTGATGCAATAAACAAGCTTCATTTGATACTTTACATTGTAAAATAATTGCAGAAATGAATTGCATGTACTTTCCTTCCTATGCAAAATAAGTAGGCTGTTCAAGACACAGCCAATAAGTTTACATGGAGCAATTGCTTTCTCCAAAGAGCTCCATAACACCACCAGTGCAGTGATACATTCCAAAGTTATTAAGAAGAAGTTCTTATATACTTGGACACTTATAACAGCCTTATTAAATTGCGATTCGGCCAATTGAATAGGACTCTATATAAGGCACATAGCATATTTTTTTTACACATGTTTTTAGTTAGTGAACTTCTATCCAAAAGCAAGGTCTTCACTAACTAAAAACTTTGGTAAAAAAAATATACTATGTGCTTATATAGAGCCCTATTCAATTGGCCAAATCGTAATTTAATAAGGCTGTTAGAAAGGTATTGTTTACGTTTGCAGTGTTTGTTGTTTGTCCAAAAAGTCTATAAAGTTTAAAAACTAACATTTTAAATGCATGATAACAAATGTGTGACTTTTTGGTGTCCTTTTATGTTTCAAACCAAATTGTGGCATCAACAAATATACACTACACCAGTGCTGTTTAGATATTATTGTTATTAAAATGAAACACTTGGGACAGTTTAAACAATTGATATGTCATGTATAAGTTCTCAAATGTTAAGTTAGTTCATACAACATTTTATTTTAATTTATATTTCATATTAATTTACCTACACCTTATATACTCGAGTATCATCATCGTGTTTCCCCCATAACCTCCTCCTTACTACACCCTCTCCAATCCCTATCCCCCTTTCTCCTTACTTGCTACTATGCTCCAATGAGCTGATGCTGATCCTGACGACCGCAGCACGTCTTCCGTACCGGCATATGCTAATTATGTGACTAGTGACGGGATTGGAGAGGGTGTAGTAAGGAGGAGGTTATGGGGGAAACAAGATGATGATAAGGGGGGGAAGGAGGAGAAGGAGGAGGATGATGATAAGGGGGGGGGGATAATGGGGGGGGAAGGAGGAGGATGATGATAAGGGGGGGAAGGAAGAGAAGGAGGAGGATGATGATGATAAGGGGGAGGAGGAGGATGATAAGGGGGGAAGGAGGAGGATGATAAGGGGGGGGGAGGAGGAGGATGATAAGGGGGGAAGGACCCTCTTTATCACCCTCGGCTTATATTTGAGTCAATACCTTTTTACCATTTTTTGTGGTAAAATTAGGTGCCTCTGCTTATACTCAGGTCAGCTTATACTCGAGTATATACAGTAATTTTTTCCCAATTATTATTTTAAATATGGCTCAACAGAGCTCTAGAGATATTATTCCCATATTTCATATTACCAAACGGTGGCAGAACTCTTGGAAATGTCTAAACTTAGTGCTTATAAGGATAACATTTGGAAACAAAGAAGTTTAACAATTTCAGTACATTTGGACCATGATTACTTGTAACTTCTAGAATTTGTCTAGGGAGAATACAAATTATTGAAAAAAAAAAACAGGAAATTAGTCATATTAATAAATACATTATAAAATATGCCTTACCTACCAAAAATCCTTAGCACCATTTTTCATGTTTGATGTTTGAACTAACATAAAACTATGCTGTATTTATTACTACAAATTTATTTTATTACATTGTCAACTGCTTGGGCTACCCTGGAGCATCTTTCTTTCTAGTTCAACTTCGTTATGAAGAACTCACTCATGATATACTGCATACCCTAGTAATAAAACCAAACAGTTAAAATGGACTAATTTGACATATGCTACTACTCAACTCACTGCATGATCACCAGTAGAATCAACAGTAGGCAATAGCCCTTATTTAACTGATGTCAATGATAGGTCATCAATGAGACAATTTCTTTAATTTAGCAACTTCCCTTTCAAAATCTTAATTGCTTTGGTCTGCTCATAAAGTTGGTTTAGAAGGGATTTCCCATGCTTCCCATAACGCATCACTGCAAAGTAGTATTTTTATAGCAATGGCGATACTAGTATTGTTTGCATATGTGCCACTATTAGAAATTGTATTACTCACAATATCAAAGAAACATAGCAGTTGAGGTTGAGAAA
This sequence comes from Discoglossus pictus, assembly GCA_027410445.1. Classification (NCBI taxonomy): domain Eukaryota; kingdom Metazoa; phylum Chordata; class Amphibia; order Anura; family Alytidae; genus Discoglossus; species Discoglossus pictus. The sequence goes on along the minus strand of CM050166.1, from coordinate 83,913,586 downwards.
ACTTTTAGTCCATCAAGTGCAACTTTTTTAGGTTTCTCTTTTCCTTGCAATTAGTGAATTGTTGAAGGCAAACAAAAAACAAACAAACATTAAAACACTATTAATTGCCTCATAAGGGGAAAAATTCCTTCCTGAATGGAAAATACTGGCAATTGGATTACTCCCTGGATCAATGCTCCCCTTCTTTAGTTATCCAACATAACCATGCATGCCCTTTTTAATCAAAAATATATCAAGACCCTTTTTAAAGTTAATCTTTTGAATCTGCAGTCGGACTGCCCTTATGGTGAAGAAATCCTTTCTTTCTTTAAGGTAGATTTTTTTTCCTTCTAATCTCAAGAGATGTCTCTTTGTCAGTTGAAAACCTTTCGGCAAAAAAGTTCCCCCGACTAATCCTTATTTTGACCCTGGATATATTTATATAAGGTAATCCTATCTACGTATTATCTTATTCACATGGATATATTCTTCTACACTATTCCTTATTAACTCCAGGACATGATAATTAATTAAAATGTATTTTTTCAACCCTCTTTTGCATTTCTTCCTGTGTTAAACAATTATGCTGTGAAATTAATTCATCCCCATTTTGTTGCAATGTCATAACTATTGGCACCTCTCTTGTATATAGAGAAGAAAATCTTGTCTTTAGCACATCTGACCTTTCTTAGTCACTAATTATCAGTCTACCTATTTCACATTTTAAGGATCCAATATTTTCTTTTCTAGCCATTTTTTCTATTAATATATTTATCAAAAAATCTTGTTAGGTTTACTACGTTTTGCAATTAATTTAGCATTTTCTATTTTAGCCAATGTAATTTTTTTTTTCTTTTTTCACTTTCAAGTTTTATTAGAAGAGAATAAATATTTTGAGCTATAATTTTTTTTTACATTTATTAACTATGATAGAAAAAAGAATACATCTTTGTAAAAAAAGATTTTTGATAAGAAATGACTCAGTTTAAGTTATTGGTGTCTTTATAATGATTTATAAATATCTCTTCTACTTGTTTTTCTTCTGTTTGTTTTTTATTCATTTATTTCAAGTAATAGTTTACAAATTCACTTTAACCAATGTAGATATTAAAGGTGTATAATGTATATAAAATAAGGCTAAAAAGAATAAAATAAACTAACTCAACTAAAAGAAAAGAGTAACATAAATAACACATTTATTAAAAATAAAAAAATATCTTCTCCATTATAATTTATTTTCTCATTTTGAAAGCTTTATCTGAGAGAGAAATTATTCATGCTGGCTACAAAAAACCACATAGCTAAGCAATGGAAATATGATTAACTAAATATAATTGCAATTAAAAATAAATTGAATTACATACTCATGAATGACCGAATCACAAATATATTAGAAGACTCCATGACATCCTTCAATAAGATCTGGGAACCGTGGCTCGCCATAAGTTACTCTTCTAATATTTTATAAAAGCATAAAATAATAATAAAAAATAATATAGAAAAAATCTAATTAGACAAGAGACTAGGTGGGAATTCTTAGAGAATAGAATCCCTATCTATAACTCCACTACTGTGTGGAATTGGGAGCCTGTGGTTCCACCCTTGGTAACAGCTCCTGAGATATAACGAGATGCAAACCATAAAAATGTAATCTAGCATTTTTTCTGCAAGACCTGTTATATTCCTTGTACACACATAAAGCTGCCTCTGTCCCATCTTTTTTATATTTAAATGTATTCTTTTTTTTCTCCTTACACAAGCCTTTAAACCATTGATAAGCCACATGAGTTGTGATAGATTTAGATGTTATCTATGTATTTTCAGTATTTTTACCTGGCAGTTCTTCATCCCAATCAATACACTTTATTGCTGCGCTTAAATCCTTAAAATTTGCCATTTTAAAATGAATAATTTGTGTTGGTTCCTTTTAACTTTGTTTGTGAAACTCAACCTCAAATGAGACTGTGTTGTGATCACTGTTCCACAAAGGTTCCTCTGCTTCAACATTTGATATTATTTGTGATGACTAGATCAAAGATAGCCTCATTTCTAGTAGGTTCTTGACTACCTTGGGCAGATGATTCAATTGAGCAATGTTACCGGAGCCCGTAAGTGAGGCCCTAAATTAATTTGCTATTCAATTGGCGTCTTTTTGCCTGCTCCAGATGGTTTACGGGTTACGGCTTGGAAACTTTGCGATGGTGAAACCCGGAACTTACAGCCCCCGAAGGCTTTGATCTTTCCTCTCCACAAGAGTTACGATTGCTAAAATCTCAAATCACTATTCAATTGCTTCAATTCCCCAAGCCCGCAAATGTTTTCACACCCGAAAATCCTACAGGTGCTAGAGAGGACCCGCTGTCCACAGCACTGTAAATGCAAATAAAGAAAAAATCAATACTGCACTGTAAATAATGGGGAAGCGATGAAAGACATTAGAATTAATTGCACAACAGTCTTAAGCTCACAAATCGGCAATAAATTAAATATTTTTTATGTGTCATTTCGGGGTTATATCGATCTCGGGAGTCAATGAGTTAATACATATTAGGCCACCGATATGGACTAGAAAAGTATTGGCATTTATGTTTATAATTTCGTATTTTTTGAGTTTGCGAGTCCCATCGCATATCGGACCCCCCAAACCAATTGTTTGACATATAACCTCCAGGTTCTACTGACGTTATGATGGTGGTCTCATTGTCTATCAGCTGTTTCAGTGTAATTAAAAACTCCCTTATTAGAACTTGACCATGATTAGCTGCTTTTCAAATCTGAATTTTCAATTACTAATTTTCACTTGTTCTTGGGGGTTTATAGCATGTTCCTACCAATATTGTTTTAGGATTTTTCCTCCACTATTTATTTCTATCCACACGGTATTAACATTATCTCTAGTTCCATCATAAATATCTTCATTGACTATTCAACACTAATTTTTACGACAAGCATGTTTGCCACTTTGGCAGAAGTCATCTTAAATTCAAGTAAATAATTTAGCTACATTTCCAAAATAGAGTTTTTATTAAACAATGATTAAATGGATGATGGAATATTTAGTAAAATATAGTAGTTAATCTAATAAAAAAAACTATTTTGTATGATAGACTGCTCTGTACAAGAAATTATTATTTTACCAGAGATCACAACTGGGATATGCTTTTATAAAGTCCAAATGTTGATGAGGAGACATATTAGATCAAATAAAATGGTCAATGACAACTTGTTGAAATCTGCAGACAATGAATAAATAAGACTGATGATGGGACAACAGAAAAGGAAACAAAAATATTAGCTTGAAAGAACAGCCAGATTTATTCCAAAGCTTGGCCCAGGAGATTGTGACGGTGATTGAGTGGCCAAGAGGAAACTTTTATGAAACAGTGAAAAAGAGATCAAACCTAGGAGTGATATAAAAAAGCACAGACATACTGAAAGCCCTATTGGGACAATTATATTATTATAACAGAAACAGATGTTTTTAAAGACATATACTCTGACAGTCAACAATAAAACATAACATTGAAATATACAGTATATTGATTTAGGTTTGTGCTACTTGACAGCTTTACTTTTAGTTGCTTACATTTCTTTATACAAAATTATTTGTTTTCTTATTTTCTACATTAATTTGTCTTTCAATAAGAATAAATGCATAGTCCACTTAATGATATACAGAGTCTATTGAAGTATTTAGCCCTATAATATCATTAACTCCTTAAAAATGTCAAACATTATACTCCCATAGTTTGTACAGTAGTAATAAGTAACTTGTATATAGTTAGTAGCTAATTAGTATTTGCGAGCAAAACATTTTTATAATAATGGAATACAAGATTTACTTTAGAAATACATCTAGTATAATGTATAATCAGGTTTTTAAGCTCTTTAAGAACAAATGAAATAAACAACTAGCTGTTAACAGACCCCGTACTGGTAACACTCTGTTGTTTAGACCGTATTAGGAGTCATATATACCTGAAATTTGTTCATTTAAGATCTGTTTGCCATAGTCATATATTATTTTTAACAATATGTAATATATTTAATGTTTATATTTCTAATTGAGCAAGCCAACTACTATTACTACTACAATTGTTCCCCTTTTGAATAAATTGTCAACATTGAGAGTTTGGCGTTGCAATTTTAATTCAATAATTTTCACTGTCCTTCACTGTTTCAATAATATAAGTAATCAGTTATGATATCATAAAATTCTTGTGTCACATAATATATTAAAAATAATGGAGCTTTCATAATTCACATTGTTATATAGCAACTTTTCTCCACAAGCTCCTGGACACCAACCCCACATCCTGTAAATATGGGTCATAACCTCATGCATCCGAGATCCTAAAGCCTGGGGATATAGCATATTTTGTAAAATATATTATAGCATATCTTGTAAAATGCAGATTTATAATAAAAATGAAGTCAAAATAGCTTGAAGTTCAAATCTTAACAAACAAATAAATTCATTGTTTACAGAGACTCGGTCACAGCCTAAAAAATATTACAACTAATTCAAGTCAGACTGACACCAGAACTACAGTTTTCCATAAAAATACAGTATTAAATAAATAAATAAATAAATAACTTAAAATTGTTTATACACTGACAACTTTGTTAATATTTGCAGAACTGCGGATCATCAAGGAAGTCACAGTTAATATAAATAATCATTGTGGTTAGTATATTCAATTATACTTGTTTAAATGACTTACCTGTTGAATAATCTGTTTATGTCATTCTCATAAACATTGCAATTACTCCTCAAAGTAAGTATAAGGTAATGCAACTACTGAATACTAAAAATTGTGTTGGTAAATATCTATTAACTATTTCTTGTAATTTGAACTCCTACTTCTGTCTGTTCACCTTTGGAAAGTCTGACCACCTACATAAATATTTTGTCTTTTTTATTGACATTATTTTGGCTTTTTGCAAGAGGGTCTGAAACTATCTCGCACTGGGGCTCTGCATTCACTAGATCCAACACTGTAGTACAATATGTACAATATGGTCTATATGCAGCCCCATTAAAGTTAAAGCCCAGCACACTCGCAAAGGCTGCGGCTTGAAATTCGGCTGCGTTACAGAGCTATTAACTGGAACCATGCCGCAAGATACGGGCCGTAGACGCAAGTACGTAAACCATTCTTGCGCACATTGCATGATCAATTAGTCAAACCCGTAGTTACGGGTTTAGACGGAGCAAATGGTAAAATATATCGTCATCATTACGCCACTGAAAAATGGAGGTTAGATTTCAAAGCCTTACGGGTTTCGATCGCACCCGCATTCCATAAACAAAGCAATATTAATAAATCAGTAAATATTCGATTCTAGTCCATGCGAGTTCAATTATATGTATTAACACATTGATTGCCGGGATCGATATAACACGGAAATTAAACATAAAAAAAAATATTGAGAATGGTGTGGTATTAATTTTAATACCTAACATCACTTTCCCTTTAATTATAAGTACAGTAGTGTGTGTATATTTGCATTTACAGTACTACTGATAGGACTTTAACCCCCTTGCGGGTCCTGTCTAGTATAGGTTGGCTTTTTGGCTGCATTTGAGCATTACGGGTGTGAACGCCAGTGGATTTGTTGCAATTTAATAGGGATTTTTGAATGTAACAGTTACAGGCTTGACAGATCAAAGGATTTGTGGTCTTGGAGTTCAAATTTCGACGTCCCTTAGGTTTCTACCACCTGTGACCCGCAGATCATTAGCGGGTTGCTTTAAGGGGCCAATTTAATAGCCATAAGTCTTGCGGGCTACGTTACGGGCTACGGTTTTAAACGTTGAGGGAATTTAATAGGGCTAATAGTAGATCATTTTGACTGACATTTTCATTGCTTTTCAATTAACTTAACTGTAGGTCTGCCTAAAAGAAAATCTGCATTGAGTTCTATGGAAATAAAATAATTTACTCTTTTGAGAACGAGTTACTGTTACAGTAATAACATTAGCTATATAGGAACATCAGTTTATCTGTAACTCAGTACAATGTGCGACTCAGTTTGATGTTGTATGTATGCATAGGTCCTACATTTGTAGGGTCATCATTCAAAATCAACTAGGCCTTAGCCTCTAATATGAAAGAAGAAGTAACAGATAAGCAGATCAGGAAGAAAGCATTAAAGAGAAAAAATAAGTGAAAGTAACTAAAATAGGGGTGAGAGGAAAAAGGAGTTAGAGGGACGGTGCATATCTGCGTAAGCCAATCATAATTTAGCACCTAACTGCATCTCATTTCTCAGCTAGATACAGAGGTCCTCATTCAATTGCAATTTGGCCAATTGAATAGGGGTCTAAATAAGCACATAACATATTTTTTTTAAGAAGTTTTTAGTTAGTAAACATCTATCCAAAAACAAGGTTTTCAGTAACTAAAAACTTATTTAAAAAAAAAAAAAATGTTATGTGCTTATTTAGAGCACTTTTCAATTGGCCAAATCGCAATTGAATGAGGGCCAGAGTATGGTGTACTTTTCATCAGTGATTTTCTGTACATCATCTATATTATAAAATAAAATGCTATCACTATAAGAATAAAATATGATATAATAAAATGCTGTACATGCATTTAGAGAGGCACTGGTAGAAGGATAGAGATGGGAAGAGATGTGCTTTTAATTACAATACCAATGGGTTTAGAATAATATATTTTGCATTGAGTTCCAGGCAATATAATGACATAGATTACATGTTTTAATGTCATAATCCCAAACTAATCTGCAGAATTAATTGAAGGATGTATTCAGTATCCCTTCTAATAATTATGATCTTTGTCACGCTAATTTTCAATAAAGTATACCCTTACATTAATCTACAGGATTATCTACAGAGTTTATCCCCTACTGCTTGATATAATTACAATCTTCTACATGCTGATTTTTCTTAAACCGTAATCCTGCATCAATCTTAAAATGTACCTGTACTGCATATAATAGGTAAAACTATAATGTTCTAAATACTAATTTCAGTTGATGAATAATTTTATGTTAGTTTGCCGAGTTAATTGAAAATGTATTCCCATTACCCAGTATAATACTGATTTCTGCATTTTCATTCATGCGTACACTTAGGTTAATCAACAAAATTAAGTGGATATATTCCAAATGGCTCATAACAATTGTGACGTCTTATTTGCTGTGAACGATCAATTTACTTTACAGGCGATCTTTATCATTGCTCAATTTTTCCTTTTTATGATACCCCCTTAGTGCAATGCTTGCAAATTACTCCCTATTAATGTTATATTTATAAGGCATTTGAGATTAGCATAATTATGTTATTTAATATATTATCAGGCAATAACTTTTAAGAGAACAGAGAGAGTGGAATCTAATAGTTTTCTAGTTGGTATATCCTATAATGTACAATAAAGAAGCAACGTTCAGAGTAAGAGAATTACAAGATCAGGAGGTCAAATTCTAATGCTAGGATGTCACTGTCTAAAGGAAATACAAGAATTCATTCATAGAAGAAGTTGAAGATTATCAGTATGAGTGGTAAAAAGTTTGCAAGTAGTTGCCATGTTTTGGTGTATTAATTTGTACATTTCTTTTTAGGATGAGGCTCCTCAAAATATTTTGCTTAAAGCCCCCAAAATACTTGACTCAACATTGTATGCTCTGTTTTTAGGAGAGCCATCAGAATATTAACAAAAGCCATCAAGCATACCTAATGTATTGTGTAATTGCTCAGGGCAGAAGGTGGGGAAAGAGGGTTAAAGGAAGTCATGATGGGGAGACACATAGGTCAGGAGAGCAGATAGAAAAGGTGAAAGAAAGAGAGACAGAGGCAGAGAATATGGGAGTGGGAAAGGTGATGGCAGGAGGAGGGGGATGGGGAGGGAAAGGGAAAAGAGTTACAGGTTCAAAATAGAGTAGAGAAAGAGGGGGGAGAGACAGATGTTGGGAGAAAAACATATATGTATACCCCCTTAACGCTACCCCTTTTAGTACTGCATCGCTATACTTCTGTTTTGGCCAGTAATTCCCCGTTTAACGCTCTGCCTCACTATAATGCTGTATTTGCCTGCCAAACCACTTTTAACATTCTGATTCGCTATAACACTGTTTTATTTATAAAAAAGCCAGAAGCTTCAATATCACAAAGTTTACATTTCTGCTAATGTTAACTACTGTATGTGTTAATGTTATGTTTGCCGTTTCCTGGTGGTTCATATAAAAAATAAATTTACATTTCAATTGCAATTGAATATTTTTTTGCGAATTCCCTAACCCTCCTTACCCAATGTTAAAATGACCCTGTTTAGCTCTGCTTCGCTTATCACTCCATCTTCCAGGAATCTACCTACAGCACTAAATGAAATATAGCAGTACAGAGAAAAAGAGAAGATGAGAGGATAGAGACGGGAGATGAGAGAGATACCGATGGGGATGGGAAGACAGGGAGGGACAGGGGGAAGAGTCAGAGGGGGAGAAATCAAAAGTTGTGGGACAGGCAGGGGTGGAAGAAAGAGAGACAGATAGAGAAGGGAAATAAGGCACAGGTTGGTTGGGCAGAGGTGAGAAAGTTATATAAAGTAAATTCAGACAGAAGTGGAGAGAAAAGGAGACAAAAATGGAGAAGGAAATACAAGAGGGGAAGAGAAAAACAAAGGGAGAACAAGGAGGGGGAAGGGGCAAGAAAGAAAATGTGGGGAATTTGAGACAAGGTGGTGAGTGAAAGGTAGCAGGATAGAAAGTGACAGAATGTGTTTGAGATAGAGACTGGGGGAGAGGGGTAGAGGGAGACCAAGGGGGTTAGAGACAGATGGAGAGGAAAGAGAGTGAATGTTAGGAGGGAGAAGAGGTGGGATAGACAGAGGAGGGAAAGAGGTAGAGACACAAAACAGATGGACGGCTAAGAGAAGAGGGGAGAGAGAGACCGATGGGGAGGAAGGGTAAGAGGAGAAAGGTGACAGTTATGAGCGACATAACTAAAAACATTCTTACAAAAATAAACATATGTTATTCATATGGTGCATAATCCAAACCTCATACAGCAGTCATATGGATATTGCATAATGAGGGAACTAGGTTAAACAAAACAAAAACTGATGTGTGGTATGGTCACAGAATGAATATAATGTTTATGGTTATTCCTAATTCTCTTTGACTCTCTAATGGGTAAAAGACGTAAAGAATATAAGCAAAATTACTAATGACAGACTCTATTTAAATTAATTAAAGATATAAAAAATCCAGTATATTCCGTCCTTTAAGGCTTTCTCAGGGATCTGAAAGAAATGAATACTATAGAATTGGTATGAGTTGTAATCAGAAACATATTTACTAGTGTATTATATTATACACCTGCCCATCTATTTTGAGACCATAAGTCAATATTATAAGTTTACAGTTGTTTCAATTACAGTAAATGTTGGCTGTAATATATTGAATTAATTTTGAATTAATGTAAAATTCTTTATTAAAGCTTTGATCTATTTAACCGCATAATTAAAGCACCATGACAAACTTCTGTGCAAACTATGATGAATGATTTTCACATCTTAAAAGGCCCTACCAGGAGTAGAATATACATTTCTAACAGTAATAACTTTTATACATACAATGAACTCTAGAAGGAGGTTTAAGGACCACAGCACTTAAAAAAAAAAAGATATACCAAAGAAACAATATTAGCAGCTCTGTAAATATAAATAGGTTTTGGGGAAATCAGAATTTTTGAAGCTTCTGCTTATGAGGATATGAATCCATTTAGTGTTTGTTACATAGTTACATAGTAATTGCCGTTGAAAAAAGACTTTTAGCCCATTAAGTTCAACCTTTTAAGATCTCCTCTGATCTGCAATATGCAGATTAATTGTTAATTGATCCAGAGGAAGGCAGGAAAAAAACAAACAAGTGAAACTTTTGCCAGTTGTCTCAAAAGGGAAAAAAAAATAATTCCTTCCTGACCCCAGATACTGGCGATATGAATCCTGGATCAATACTCCCTCAGGATAACCCTGAATGCCCTTTTTATTTAAAAATATATACAATCCCTTTTTAAAGTTAGCTATCGAATCTGCTGTCACCACCTTCTTTGGTAGGGAATTCCACAGATTACCTACCCTTACTGTGAAGAACCCTTTTCTTTCTTTAAGGTGGTATAATTTTACTTCTAACCTCAAAGGATGTCCTCGTGTTAGTTGAAAACATCTTGGCACAAAAAGCTCCCTTGACAAATCTTTATACTGACCCTGGATGTATTTATATAAGGTAATCATAACCCCTCCTAGGCGCCATATTCCAAATGAGGACGTACTAGGGATTTGTATAGTGGCAGAATTATATTCGCTTCCCTTGCTTCTATACCCTTCTTAATACATGCTACTATTTTACTTGCCTTTGCAGATGCTGCTTGGCATTGAGCATTGTTACTTAGGCGGTTGTCCACAAGTACTAAAAGTGAATTTGTTAAAAGTAGAGTATAAACATAAGTAATCGACACTGTGTATTTATTAAAGTGGATAACATTTTACCAGGTTTTATAAAAAAGCTTCTTAAAAATAACAAAAAAATGCTCTACTCTCTTTTTTTTTTAACTAACTCAGCTTATCTCTTGATCCAACAACCATTTTCATTTATTGGACGGGAACCCAGGTACTAGTTTCTATATAGATACAGTGCCTTGCAAAAGTATTCACCCCCCTTGGCATTTTTTGTGTTTTGTTGCCTCACAACCTGGAATTAACATGGATTGTTTGAGGATTTGCATCATTTAATTTGCAGAACATGCCCACAACTTTGAAGACGTTTTTTTTTATTTTGTATTGTGAAGCAGACAACAAATAGGACAAAATAACCAAAAAAATTCACCCCCCTAAAGGCAATACTTTGTAGAGCCACCTTTTGCGGCAATCACAGCTCCAAGTTGCTTTGGATAAGTCTCTATGAACTTGCCACATCTTACCACTGGGATTTGTGCCCATTCAACCTTGCGCAACTGCTCCAGCTCCTTCAAGTTGGGATGGTGTTCTTTGGGTGATGTGATGTGTTGGGCTTGCGCCAGACATAGCGTTTTCTTTGATGGCCAAAAAGTTTAATTTTTGTCTCATCAGTCCAGAGCACCTTCCTCCATACATTTTGGGAGTCTCCCACATGCCTTTTCGCAAACTCAAAACGTGCCATTTTGTTTTTTGCTGAAAGTAATATCTTTCTTCTGGCCCCTGTGCCATAAAGCCCAACTCTATGGAGTGAACGGCTTATTGCCATCCTATGTACAGATAGTCCAGTCTCTGCTGTGGTACTCTGCAGCTCCTTCAGGGTTAGCTTAGGTCTCTGTACTGCCTCTCTGATTAATGCCCTCCTTGCCCAGTCCGTGAGTTTTGGTGGGCTGCCGTCTCTTGGCAGGTTTGCTGTTGTGCCATGTTCTTTCTATTTGGTTATGATAGATTTGATGGTGCTCCTGGGGATAATCAAAGATTTGGATATTTTTTTAAAACCTAACCCTGACATGTACTTCTCAATAACATTGTCCCTTACCTGTTTGCAGAGTTCCTTGGTCTTCATGGCAGTGTTTGGTTAGTGGTGCCTCTTGCTTAGGTGTTGCAGCCTCTGGGGCCTTTCAAAAAAGGTGTGTATTTGTAATGACAGATCATGTGACACTTAGATTGCACACAGGTGGACATCATTTCACTAATTATGTGACTTCTGAAGGTAATTGGTTGGACTAGAGCTTTTTATAAGCTCATAACAAAGGGGGTGAATACATATGCACATGACAATTTTCTGTTTTCTATTTCTAAAAAATAGTTTTATGTATATATTTTTCTCATTTCACTTCACCAATTTAGACTATTGTGTTCTGAACCATCACATAAAATTCAGATTAACAAAACATTGAATTTAAGGCTGTAATGTAACAAAATAGGTAAAAAGTCAAGGGGGTGAATACTTTTGGAAGGCACTGTATACAAAAATATGTGTTCTATAGAAACGTTCAGTGTACTTACAAAGTTATATGCAGATAAGTAAAATCCAGCTTTGCACACCCACAGGGAGCGTAGATAATCAAGTACACAGAGGAGAAGCAGCAAGATATAGATTTTGACCTTTCTGGTAGAGAGACTTTACAGCACAACCAGGAACCCCAGAGCTTAATACAAATGTATCAGCTGCCTGAGCCTCCTCCTGATTGGCCAAAACAAATTAAGAATTGTATGCTAATTTAGCCTGGGTTTCAAGGGAGTGTTAACTCTATTTTTCAACTATCAGAAATTACAAGACATTTTGCTAACATCAAGGTAAGCGTTTAAATGTTTATTCCGGTAATTTTTCATGCAAAAATGTTTGCATACACTACTGATTCTCCTTTATCAGATGAACTCATAATCCAGTTAACTTAGATATGCCTTTAACATTAAGCATAATTGAATAATCTTTTAATTCCATATTCAAACCATTTAGTTTCTAAGGAATTAATCAGTCATAACAATATAAATTATATATAATAATACAATTCTCTATTTTATCTGAGCTTCGTATAGTAAAAGCAACATGAGAATTAAAAAGCACTCAGCAAAAAATAACTCATAGGAAAATGTTTGTTTAGATGAAGACATCACTTAGCAGTAGTAAAATACATATTAATGTGTGCACACATACATACATATGCATGAATACTGAGAATGAACTTGTCATTTTCTCCAAAAGCATTTGAGCAGGAAGTCAAACATTTTCCCACCAAATGAAATAACATTAATATTGGCCAAACTAAGCACAGCATATTTAAATGTTGTATGTGTCCAACAGCTTGTTCTATCTGAGCTAATAACTTGTATTCTGGAAATATTTCAATAAAAGAGAGTTCACAGTTGCAACGTCCAGCTCTGAATATATCTCTCTTGCATGTAAACAAGTAGACCATTATGTTTCTTATTGAGATAAAGAATACAATGATAAGTGGGGAGTTTCATAAAACAAAGAGCTTCCTATTGCGAGTGTGGATAATCTTCCAGAAAACTCTGTGTTTTGGCAAATCTCACCAGATTAATCTATTAGGCATCTCCTTTCATTATCAAATTTCCGCTGCCTATCACAGTGGTTGCCTTATCGAGCACCCTTTTTTCAATAGTCGGCCCATTCCTAAGATTTCAGGTGCTAGCCCTTTTTGCTCAGAAAACAGGTGTCCCTACTGTTTTCAGGCAGCAAAGGTCTCTGCACAGAAGCCTGGGAAAGGGCATGGATATCAGCCACTGTTCTACCTGAAGGAACAGGTAACAGAAAACTGTTGATTCAATGAATTGAACTTAATTGGCACACATTAGCTAGCAGTAAGTGTTTTGTGAATAAAAAATTCCTCTAAATGACTAACAAAGACACCAATAAAACATACCATTTTCAAACAATACACTTATTTTTAGCCAATTTACTTTTGTAAAAACAAATCTTGGCTTCTTAAACTGGTGTTTGTGTTTGTGATGTTTATGCATTGTTTATACATCTGGAAAAAAACATATTTAAGATCTAAACAAAAAGTTAATATCCCAAAACAATTAGTATAGTTCTTCTGTTGTAAATATATTTTATATTTGATGTGTAAATTTTAATTTTAGCACTTCTGCGATTTTAAATAAGTTGATGTCTGGAGTTTTGCTTGAACTAAACAATTGTGTCCTACAATTACTATGCCTTTAGTTAATTCTTAAGGGGCCACTGGAGGTTAGGAAAAACATAACCGTATACTTTTTTTAAATGAAATTGGACATGCCATATTTGCCCAGACAATTTAAACTTTTAGTTGAGGAGATTCAGGTGGCCATCTACACAAACTGAAACTGTAGAGATTGTAAATTTGCAAGAGTAAGACCCCCACAATCTCCTATATTGTTTGGCAGACCAGTAAATGAACTTTTAATGACAATGACTGTATTGTTCAGTTGTTCAGTTGTGTCTGACTCTTTGGTGACACCATGGACCACAGCACTGCAGGCACATCTTCTGTCTGAGTGTGCTAATCAATACGTTTTTTATGGCAAAGATACTGGAGTGGGTTGCCAGTTCCTTCTCCAGTGGACCACGATTTGACTGACTTCTGACCACCCTTCATTGAGGTACACAAGCTTCATTGAGGTACACAAGGCCCTTCACCAAGACAAGGTAGCAATCCAGAAGGGGACAATGACTTTAAAAACTCTTGCTTTTTATGGTTGTATACACCACATTAATGTTCCTCTCTGCTTATGTTGAAAATAATTGGTATTGTATAGAGGTCACATTATAGAAACTTGTCTCAATTCCCCCAGACTTATTGTTATTCCAAGAAAAATTGCCTGCATCCATTTAATGGTAATAAAATAAAGGCATTCAGGAAGGCCTCTGCAGTGACAACAGGAAAAGGTAGTCTGTGTTCAGCTCTGAGATTTGACAGCATGGCTGCTCAGAGAAAAGAGAGATGGGTCTCTGGTTATGCTTCATGAGTAGGAAGCATTTGATAAGTGTATGCCTCTGCTTCCGGTAGTCCACAGCACAGGCTTTGTTTCATCTATAGATGATTAAATGGTCTACAGGGCAATTATGAACTGGAGGAAGGAACAGCCAACTCTCTCCAGGCTTCCTCAATCAGCATGATTGAATTTCTCAAAGGACGGCAGCAGTAGCAAAAGCGTCTCGATGACTTTTCCTGGAAAATGTTCTATAGCTTAGCAGAGAGCTCTTATTTAACTGCTTGCTGTTCCATTTTATTATGTGCAAATTGTGGCTTAATAGATTTACAGTAGCTATAAACCTGTTCTTTTTTTTGTGAAAAGCTGTCTAAGGAGCCAGTTGGGTCTCAGATGAACAAAAGTTAGTTTACAGGCTAAATATGGAAAAAGAAAGAGCGCAATATGTTAAAATGTAGTTGCTGCAAAACTTGTTCAATTCTTTGGCGGAATGCTCCCAGCAGAGATATAAAAATTCAGCTGTAAAAATAGAATGCCTTACCCTTACCTAGATATATTTTTATACAGTTGGCGCTTTTTTTGCACAAGAATTTCTACATGAACAAATATTAATGGCTTTAAACCATTAATTTGCTTTGAAGTTTTAAGATATTCCGAACTGCTCTGGGAAAGATTTCAACTACTGATGACAAATACATTTTCAAAATCAGCATAGTAATATATATATATCTATATATGTAATAATCATATTTTTAAATATATAGTGTAATATTACATACATATTACATACATATTACAGGGATACCCCGCTTTGCGCTCTCCTGTTAAACGCTGTTTTCACGATAACGCTTTGCTCTAAATCTCACGATAGCTTTTTAAATCGCGTTGCAGGCATTTTAACCCCCTGCTTAGCGCGCTTTTTCCTGCTATAACGCTGTTCAGTGCTATGGCGTTAAAATGCCCAGTTTAGCATAGTTTTCGTATAGCGCTCCTGCATGCAGGAATGTATATACCGCACAGATATTGAAGTATGTAATATAGGACTTTATTTGATACCTAACAATATTGCCTATACTAGATATAAACGAGGAACAATAATGCTTCAGGGTAGAACAAATGCAGCATTTTCTCTATAAATAAGTCGTTTAAGCATATACCTATAGGTCATAAGTTTGAAGGAGGTAGACTAAAATGGTCAATCTGAACTTCTATATCAAACTCACTATAGAGAAATACCCTGTTTAATGCTGTAGGTAGGTTCCAACCAATAGCATTGCTAAGAGAAACAGTTACAGTATAGTAATACAAATCTTCTTTAATAAATATAATTTAAATTAAACAGGTGTGCACCAATACCAACATTTAAATTGTGTCAGTTTAATCATAATCACTTAGGCTACAACAGATCCTTATTAATTTTAAGTTTTAAATTTAAGTTTAAACAAGTACTTAGTATTTTTATTCTAACATTTAAAGGCATATCTAAATTTCCTGGATTATGAATGCATCTGATAGAGTAATTTTTGCATGAACAAATAACAGAATAAACATTTAAACACTTACCTTGAAGTTAGGAAAATGTCTTGTAATTTCTGACAGTTGAAAATCAGAGAAACCTAGGCTAAATTAGCATAACATTCATAATTTGTTTTGGCCAATCAGTAGAAGGCTCAAGCAGCTAATCCATTTGTATCAAGCTCGGGGGTTCCTGGCTGTGCTGTAAAGTCTCTTTACCAGAAAGATCAAACTCTTTATTTTGCTGCTTCTCCTCTGTGTATTTGATTATCTATGCTCCCTGTGGGTGTGCAAAGCTGGATTTTACTTTCCTGTCTATGACTTTGGAAGTACACTGAACTTTTCTATATAACACATATTTTTATTGATAATCACTGCCTGTTTCTTATTAAACATTTCAAACCCAGGAAACGTATATATACATTTATTAGTGCAATACTGCAAGGGCCCAGACTCAACTTCTGATTGGATAGTTGGCTCTTACCTTCAGTGGATTCCTGCTGCTTTCAGCAACTAAGGATCTTGTTTAGCAGTCTTTTCTCAGCTGGAATCAGGGCTCTGTTGCTGTTCACATTTTTATATATCAACTTTAATATACTCCCTACTAGTTCATCCCAAATGCACTTTACTGACATCTGATTTGTTTTTAGTGATTTCAGAGAGGTAAGTTCCTCTGGATTATATACCCGAAAAAAAAAGATACATTGTACCTTTCTGGATAACTACCTTGTCGTGGTGAAGGGGTATGTGTACTTCAATGAAACTGTGAGCTAAACCATGTAGGATCACCCAAGATGGGCAGGTTATAGCAGAGAGATCAGACAAATCTTGGTCCACTGGAAAAGGAACTGGAAACCCACTCCTGTATCTTTGCCATGAAAACCATATGGAGCACAACCAGAAACACAGACAGATGTGCATGGAATGCTGCATCCATATGGTCACCGAGAGTCGGCCACGAATGCAGAACTGAACAACAACCACAACTGTCTCATTACATATAGTTGAGTGGTGTACTAAGACAAAAAACATTGAAGTAATCAAACATGTGAAAAAAACACATCTACACAATAAATTCAAAGTTAGTTGAAATGAGAGAAGAAAAAATTATGGTGAGAATAATAATAATACAGATTAGTTTAGAGAATATAGCAAATGCTGTGCCAGGATTTTCTCTACAACCTCTCTACCAACTCATTTTATTTTCTTGTTCATAAATTAATATAAAAGATTTTTGCATTATTAATAACATTTAATCAAGAATACATTTGAATGAAAACTTAAGTGAAAAGGTACAAATGGAGAATATTTTTATAAAAGTTAGCTACTGTTCTTGTAGTTTATTCTTAAAATGCATTTCCATGTACATATTAATTTTCTTACTTATAAAATAGCATAGCTTAAAAACAGCATTTTGTATTTCTGAGGATTTCTAAAGAAACAAACACAGAGCTTGAATTCTTAAAGTCAGTTTCCCATATGCAACATGGCAAGTACAAACGTGCGTAATTTTGACATATTATTATAACACGTTAGGGTTTGCTATAATTAAAAGTCATTTTCAAGTAAACATTGCAGTCATGCTAGGTGTTGTATTAAGTTATTTTTATACCATTTATATTGTTTGAAAATCACTTTGGTGATGATTGGTGAACATCTTAATTCATATGGATAAAGAATTTATGTAGTGTATGTGCGGGTCACCGCTAAATATTGTAACACTCTTCACTTTTTATTTAAAGGGACTCTTTCACTTGTTATAGTTAAGCATTCAAAGTTAGTGTAAATTACATTTAATCAAATTTGATATTTATTCTGAATATTTTGGACTTCATTTATATTTGCTTATTGTATGATGTTAGGTTTGGAACTATTGAAATCTGTCAATCAGCTGTGCTTACATTTCAGTTTACTTCATTCTATTACAGGAGTGTTGTATATAAAATGGCTACTGTGTTCTTGATATATTTTGCTTTTGGTACTGAGATGAGATCATGCATTTTATCACTTATAGATCGCTTATCTTAGATCACTTATCTCTCACTGTTGACAATGCCATTATCACTCCCACCTCTCAGGCCCACTGTCTTGGGGTTCTTCTGGACCCCGCGCTCTCTTTCATTCCTCACATTCAATCACTCACAAAATCTTGTCACTTTCGCCTAAAAAACATATCCAAAATACGTCACTACCTTACACAAAAATTCTAATTCACTCTCTCATCATATCTCGCCTTGACTACTGCAACTCTCTCCTCGCTGGCCTTCTTATAACCTGTATCTCTCCACTCCAATCCTTATTAAACACATCCATTAGACTCCTTTACAAAAATCAACGCACAGTGTCTGCAGCTCCTCTCTGTCAGGTACATCACTAGCTTCCCATAGCCTCCAGAATTAAATTCAAAATCATGACCCTAACATATAGAGCCCTCCACAATAGTGCACCCTCCTACATCTCTGCTTTCATCCCAAAATACACTCCCAACTTCGCTCTGCTAATGACCTTCTTCTCTTCTCCTCACTCGTCAAGACTTTTCTAGTGCTGCCCCTTTAATTTGGAACTCCTTGCCTCACTAAATCATTCTCATGCCTCAAATCCTTCAAAATCTCTCTAAAAATGCCTCTATTCAAAGAAGCCTATCATCTTTAGCCTTTACATGCTCTATCACTCTCCTGTACACCCTGGGTACACCCTTTAGAATGTAAGTTTGCAAGTTTTCAATCTTGATAGGTGCTTTACAGAAAGCACTGTGTATGTCTGATTGAAAGCTCAATAACAGGGCCCTCCATCCTTTGCACTGTCTGAAATTGTTCTTGACTTGTACCTAATCCCTGTATAGCGCTACGGAATATGATGGCGCATTATAATTAAAGGATAATAATAATAATTCGATTCAAAATCACTTTCTTTAATTGCAATAGAAAAAAAAAGAGAGTGCCTCAATTAAAAAAGAAAAAAAAAAAAAAAACAGTATCTCATCTCTTATCTACAGATATTTTTACACCAAATGTGCTCTGCTCATGACTTGTGCTTCACATCATCTATCATTACACCTACAGGACTTTTCCTGTGCCTCCCCCACTCTTTGGAATTTCATATCTTATCCTCAAGATACACATATGTTTTGAGATTTACAGGGTTACAAATTGGTTACATGTTCAATAAAGGAAGGGGAGAAAGAAGTGCAACCAATCTAAGTGGTTACATGTTCAAGTGGAAGCATCAGTAATTAATGTGTTAGAGGAAGCATGCCCAGCTTGCACGGAACTCAAGACCAGGGTTAAAACTGATGCATGTAAACCTTTGGAGAGGGATGTTTAACCTCTTGATGACTTAGGTATGTGTAATAAAATATCATAAATACATATTTTGGGGCTGTTATGAATAGACACACATGTAACATTTACTATACAGATATGTATAATTTTGAGAGAAGTCAAGAGCATGTGTTTAGGGTCCCTGGCTGTTACATGTGCACTTCAGCATGTATGTATTATTGTGTATTCATTTATCAATGTGTTAAATATACCTCAAGGGCTGTTTTACAAACACAAGATAATGCATTATAATTAACATAATGTTGTTACACGTAAAATTATGATTAAGTATCTTATCACTCAAATAAGCTTGATAAATGTAATGTAAACATGTTGTCCCACAATAGGGCATTTCCGAGTTGTGTGTAGAAAAGATGGATAATATAATGGAGCTCAAAACACTAAGTCCTCCATTCAATTGCAACATAGATCGATTCAATTGATCAAGCCCACAGCTACCTGTCCGAAAGCCCAAACCGTAAACCATGCACCCGAAAGTAGAATTTCAGAGCATGATCATGATCAATAAAGCAAGGGTGTAACTTCCGATTTAGAAACATTTTGAATAGTAAATGAGACCATCATCATGACGTCCGTAAAACATGGAGGTTAAACCACAATCAATTAGAATTTAGAAGTCTGAGATGCGATCGGACTCGCAATCCGGGTAATTTACAAAATAATTAAAATTAATGGCAATACTGTTCTAGTCCATGTGGGTGGCCTGATATGTATTAACTGATATTGATATCACATGGCAGAAGAGGAATATTGGGGTAATTTAAGAAATGATTTGCTTTCTCTTTCTTCAAAGTTATTTAGGTTCTTATGTTATTAATTTATTTTTTTTGTCTATATTCCGTGTCCAAATTTTACAACAGGATATCCTTTTTTTTTATTTAAAATTGCCGATACCATGTATATTGTGTGTATATATTGAATTTTTGTATCTCTTCTATTGTGGGTTTATCTGATTTCCAATTTTTAATTATGATACTTTTAGAAGCTAAAAATATTTGATTTATTAGGAGTTGTGTGGCTTTTGATATATTTAATATAAGTAATCCTAATAATGCCTTTCCTGGTGTTTTAGGGATAGGGAATCCTATTAGTGTTTCTAATATTGAATATGTTTCTTCCCATAGTTACAAGATTTTAGGACATTCCAATAGAGCATGTTTTAAAGTAACAGCTTCATCTTTGAAGCATTTATCATTAAATGATGAGTTTCATTTTTGTAAACTTACTGGTGTAAGATACCATCTAATTAATTGTTTATAGGCATTTTCTCTTAAATTTATAATTAAATAAATCTAATTAAATTTATATTTTTAAGTTAAGAATTTTTTAAGTTTCTAAGGATTTTATGCCATTGTACAAAATGTTATTCTAAGTTCCCTCTATTATAATACAAATCAAGGAGTTAAAAAAAGGGAATATACGTTATAATGCACTGTGCACATTCAGATCTAATATTAGTTCTCATTATTGCAACAGACATGCATGTCCTTCTTCATGGACTTATACAAATGAGAATAATACAACAAAACATTCTGCATTGATGTCTCTTTTCTCTTTTCTTCTTAGTGACTAGTCAATATAATAAATATGAAATTATAATGTGTACTTTACTACTTAGTATTATATTGAGTATAAAAAAACACATTGATAGAATATTATGAATGTACCATGTTATTCATATACATTTAAAGGACTGCTGTGGTTATATGTTTAAAATATACTATTTTGAAGAATTAAACTTGGAAACATGCAAAACATTTTTTTTTAAATTAAAAATTAAATAATATACCCATTAATATATTGCATTTATATGCAGTTATTCTTCTGCTTGCTCTACCATTTTGAACAAATTTCCAGAGGTGGAAGGAGACTTTAAATACACAGGAACTTTTTATCCTCACAATGTGGATGTGGCATCTCCAACTGCCAGTGCATTCATTGGGACTAATGGAATACTCATTACTTTACATAGCCTCATGAAAAGGTTACAGACAAGACCGGCTGATAAAATAAAATGGATGGTGGATGTAAGATTAACTAGGTGTAAGATATAATCATATAACGACTGTGTTTATTTTATTTATTTCTGCTTTCTTAAAACATTTGCTAATTATCAAGTTTAGTTATTCAGAGAACCATATAGAAAAAATGTGCCACATTAGTCGATTAAGATAAAAAAAAACACTACTGCAATATATATTATATTGATTTTTTTCAAAATGCCATTAATAAAACAATTGATTAATATACAGTAAAGTAAGGATAGTATTCATTAACACATAATTAAATTGTGTAGTTGGTGCAAAGCTATGATAATAATGTGATATATTTACCTTTGTGAAGCACAACTCTTATTTTAGCCTTTAATGTTATTGGCACACATTGAAAGTATGTGACCTTACAAGGTTTTGAGGCTCCTGAACCTCTATTACATTGCACTTATTCATAACTACAATAATAGGGAATATGAAAAGTTATTATGAAGTCAATACTTATGTTTGATTGCCGACAAGTCTGGTTTGAATTATTCAGTAGGTGATTTTTCTAAACGACACTGCAGAACTGTAGCAGTGAAAATATCAACCTGACAATGACCTTTCACCTTTCTCTGGGATATGATATTTTATGTTGTCAGGCTGCAATGTGAAAATCGGAAATAGGCGAAAATTGGTAGACTAGTCAAAGTAAATGTATTATTGTTCCCACATGTATCTTTTGAAATTAATAACATAATTGCATAATTTGAAACAGTTGCAATCAATACCTATGCAATCAATTGCATGACTCATTGCAATTATATTTATATTATTCATAGCATAATTATTTATGTGGTACATTCTGTACTGGGGGGGGGGGGGGGGCATGGTATCTTGCTCTATAAATAGGCTAGAGTAGATTTACATTTTGAACCTTGTCATTGTTTTATTGGTTTGGATATTACGGTAGTATTAAATCGTTTATTTGCTATCCTTTCCAATCCTTTCCCTTTCATTTTAATTTATTCATTTTTTTTATGTTTCATTAATGTGTCTAATAATTCTATAACAAATGTTAAGGACAGGAATGTTTAACTTCACTAAGTAATAATGTATATCAAGAAGATTCCACAGTGATCCCTAAAAGATCTGATTTTTTGGGAAATCTTACAACAGTTTCTATCCATTCTATCTCTTTCATTAAATCAGAGAAAACCCTTACTCGGAACTCCGTAAACTTTCTTTCCGTTAGTTAAGCATGTATTCCATGTGTCCCGGAATATATTTCCAATTTTGGATACATAGAGGTTTTCCCTGGTGGAAAAATTTGCTTATGAGTACACGGAACAACCAATCTTCATGTTTTTTTCAAAATTGTCCTGTATATATTAACAATCCATCTCTCTAAAAAACACTTTGCATAGCAGGGAAAGAGATGAATAATAAAAAAATATATAATGTAGGGAGTTATAACCCCTCCGCCTATAACCTGCTACCTCCTATGAGCTCTGGAATTTCGAAAAAACTGCAATTGAGCCCCCTATCCCTTGTGCTTTGTGGCAGGAGGTCTATTGCCCCTATTGGAATTCCTATAGATCCATATGGGGCTTCTAACCATAAACAGGGGGGGTCCTTATAAACCCTCATGCAACCTACAATTAACCTGTTACCATGGAGGTCTCTTTGGAAGGTAGCTGGAGTTTTTTTACAAATTGACTTCTAAGTAAACTTCAGAGAGCTTGGAGATCATCCTGTAAGTCATGCAATAGTGATCACATATATAGTTGTCGTAATTGCGGGCTTGCCAAAAGTTGTTGCTGACGCCAGGTTAAAATTGCGTAACTGCGACCCTCGCAAAAATACGAATTTAACGGCCGAACCGCCGAAATGTGAAAACATCTAAAACTACACAAATATGACTCAAATTAACTTACAAACACACACACCAGGTAGCCTGTGAGTGAGGTTGCCAGTTAATTTGAGCCATATTGTCCATTTTTTGAAGGCTCAAAATACGCCTAAGCAAGAAAAAAAATGGCGGCTAAAAAAAAACAAAACAAGGCCAAAGCACTTAAAAACCATCGTCAATCCCATAAAACTAACCCAAACACATTCTGCGGCACGTAGCACAGAAAAACAACGCAATTTTCTATGGAACAAACAAGAAACTTGCACCAAATCGTTGCTCATTGGGCTGGTGGAGATGAGCTCATCCCTAAGAACCACGGGGCACAAGAAAAATTATGACCGGTTCGGGCCTGTACTACTTAGTACCCAAAACACCTACATGGACTGCCTCGCAAAAATAAAAGACATTCAAAAATACACAAATAGGACTCAAATTAAAATACAAACTCACACACAGCACAAGTGGAGAGCCAGATAGCCTGTGAGTGAGGTTGCCAGATAATTTGAGCCATATTTTCGGTTTCAAAGGCTCAAAATACGTCTAAGCGAGAGAAAAAAATAATGGGAGAAAAAAACAAAAACGAGGCTGAAGCAAGTAGAAACCACCACCGGCGCTCATTGCGCTGGTGGAGATGAACCGCAACAATGCAAAAACATACAAATATGCCTCAAATTTACTTACACACAGCTCAGGGGGAGTGCCAGGGAGCCTGTGAGTGTGGTTGCAAATTAATTTGAGACATATTTTGGCTTTTTTTACAATCGAAAATCGCCAAAGCGAGAGAAAAAATGGCGGCTGAAAAATTTAAACAAATTGAAAACGAGTCCGGAGGACAGAAAAGGTGGATGTAAATACCACCCCTAAGCACTAAGACTTAACGCTAAACAGTAAAACTTAATACTAGGCAGTAACATTTAACTCAAGCCAGTAAAACTTAATCAAAGGCAGTAACACTTAATCAAAGCCAGTGATACTTAACACCGGGAGAGAAGCTCGCAAAGAGCACCGAGGGTGCTCAGGTGCGAGGCCTATAAAGTACACAGGGGGAGAGGCTTGCAATGAGGGCCAAAGGCGCTCATCGTGGGGCTCGCAATGAGCACAAAAGGTAAGCAAGTTGTGGCTCGCAATGAGCACCAAAGGCGCTCATTGGGAGCCATGCAATAAGCAGGCAAAGGTGCTCAGAGGGGCCATAACCTCACATTCCATGGCAAACAGCATTACCATGGCTTCACATTTTATTGCCGTCATTTTTTGACGGGCAAGTCGCTAGTTTGAAAATAACTATGGGGCAGCCACTTGGGAATTATGGATATTACAGATATTTTGAGCACTCGTATGGCATTTCTCAATAGTTGGATTGAAGTGTCAGATTTTTGATTATGTGAGCCATGGAATGGAGGCTTTAATCAGTGGCTCAGTCATTCTGATTAGCCACCAATATTTACAATTTGTTCTGTTAGTGGTCCCTGAAGACTAGCCTTGAGAAGCACTTAATAATTTAGTTGCAGACTACAATAAAGTGTAATATATCAGTCTTATCTTAATCACAAGGGCAGCCAAGCACAGAAATGCTAGAAATGTTTTAGTTGCAAGAGAGAGTAAGCATTAGCGGGAAAGAATGAAAGAAAGAAAAACTATGAAAGCTAAAAATACAGAGAAGAAAACAAGCAAATAGACAGACAGATAAGGGAGGTGATTCAGACAAACCTGGTCTGTTACAGCCACATCTAGATTATTTGTAGAGTCTACTTCTTTTACATTTAAAAACAATTAGCTTTAAAATATGATTAAATTGCTAAAGTAGCAATACCTATAAATGAAGATTATTTTGCACATCCATTGACAGTGCCATAAAGATTTTTCTGCTATTATGGCATTGTGGAAAAACAATCTTTATACTTCCTCAAGAAGTTGGCTCCCAAACTTTGTCATAAATAAAGTAGGATTGTAGGCTCTTAAATATTCATACTGTTAACAACAAAAACTATGTACTCCTACTTTAAATCATAAAAACACTTAAAAATCAGCAAAATCTTTAAGAGCAATAATAATATATTCATAATTGGATTTTAAATTACATTTTACATTTTTTTTGACATGTTGAACACAAAGATTTATATCTGCTTTAGGCCATGAAAAAAAAATCACAAGTTATTTTAAATGTTTCATTTTTATATTATGTATAATAGTTTCCATTTGACATACACTTAAAAGCTGATCACTATAAAACAATGTTAGCTAATATTGTCTTCCTCTATTAATTAGGACAGAAGAGAATAAGATAATCTAAGGAAATATAGTAAGAGAATCTAAGGTAAGTGCAAGTGTGATCATAAAGCACCATTTGCAAAACTCTTCCATTCTGAAAGCCCTGTACCTCTCCTCTCTCCACCTGGACCCAGCAACAAGGTATTCTCACAGGACATCACCACCAGAGTCATCACCTTCCTTCATTTACCTTACAAGTAAAGGCTGATAAATTGCAGAGTGCACTAATTGTGCACAGGTGAGAGGGGTGTGGCTTGACTGATAAACTAATATAAAAGGTTTGTGAGCTGTTTTGGGGCTGTTTGCAAGTAACCTTACAAGTAAAGCCTGAAAAATTGCAGAGTGCACTAATTGTGTCCAGGTGAGAAGGCAGAAGTTAATATAAACAGGAGAAGGGGCGAACTTGTGAGCTTGCGAACATTTTTAGTATCAAGTGCAATTCTAGTAAAAGCATAGAAGTTTAAATAAAAGGAGGGACTTCAAAGAAAAGCGAGGGCAGATTTATAGTACAAAGGAGGGCAACTTTTTACAAATATAGTTACATAGTCACATAGTTACATAGTAATTAAGGTTGAAAAAAGACTTTCAGTCCATCAAGTTCAACCTGTTAAGATCTCCTCTGATCTGCAATATGCGGATTAGTTATTAATTAAATTATTGATTAAATAATTATTAATATTATAGTATTGGAGGATGAATAAAGAGTTAGTCCATCAGGTTCAACCTTTTTAGATCTCTATTGATCTTTTTAATGTGGACTATTTATTATTATTGTTAATTGTTAATTGATCCTGAGGAAGGCAAACAGAAAAAAAAAAAACATTGAAACTTTGTCAATTGTCTCATAAGGAAAAAAAAAAAGCAAAATTCCTTCCTGACCCCAGAAACTGGCGATCAAATTTCTCCCTGGATCAATATTCCTTGCTAGTTATCTAGGATAGCCTTGAATGCCCTCTTTATTCAAAAATATATCTAACCTCTTTTTGAAGTTGTCTATCGAATTCGCTGTCACCACCTCCTTTGGTAGAGAATTCCACAGTTTAACCACCCTAACTGTGAAGAACCCTTTTCTTTGTTTAAGGTGAAATCTTTTTTCCTCTAACCTCAAAGGATGTCCTCTTGTCAGTTGATAATCTCTTGCTGCAAAAAGTTCACTTGACAAAGCCTTATATTGACCCTGGATGTATTTATATAACGTAATCATATCTCCTCTTAGACGCCTTTTTTCTAGCGAAAATAAGTTTCATTTTGTTAGTCTTTCTTCATAACTTAGCCACTCCATTCCCCTTATTAGTTTTGTAGCCCTTCTCTGTACTTTTTCCAGCTCTAAAATGTCTTTTTTATGAGGTGGTGCCCAAAATTGTACTCCATATTCCAAATGAGGGCGTACTAGAGATTTGTATAGTGGCAGAATTATATCTTCTTCCCTGGCTTCTATACCCTTCCTAATACATGCTAATATTTTATTTGCCTTTGCAGCTGCTGCTTGGCTTTGAGCGCTGTTACCTAGGTGGTTGTCCACTAGTACTCCCAAATCCCTTTCAATATCTGATACCCCTAGATTTGCTCCATTAAGATTATAGATTGCTTGGCTATTGTTCCTTCCCAAATGCATAACCTTACATTTATTTGTGTTAAATCTCATCTGCCATTTAGCCGCCCATTTCTCTAATTTATGCAAATCCTTTTGTAGGGAAAGTACATCATTATTTGATTTTATTATCTTGCACAACTTAGTGTCATCAGCAAAAATGGAGACACTACATTCGAGTCCTACCTCAACGTCATTAATAAATATGTTAAAAAGGAGAGGACCTAATACTGAACCTTGAGGAACCCCACTTATCACATTAGACCAATCGGAGTATGTTCCATTTACAACAACCCTTTGCTTCCTGTCTTTTAGCCAGCTCTCGATCCATGAGCAGATATTTACTGCAATTCCTGTATCCCTTAGTTTGCTCACTAGTCTTCCATGTGGCACTGTATCAAATGCCTTTGAAAAATCTAAAAAGACTACATCCACTGAGTTGCCCTGATCTAAGTTCCTACTAACCTCCTCATAAAAACTAATTAGATTGGTCTGACACAACCTTTCCTTCATAAATCCATGTTGACTGCTACCTATGATCCTGTTCAAATAGACATATTCTTGTATTCTGTCCCTTATTAACCCTTCTAAAAGCTTCCCAACTACAGAAGTGAGGCTCACTGGTCTATAATTCCCCGGATTTGCTCTAGATCCCTTCTTAAATATAGGTATCACCTCTGCTTATCTCCAGTCATCTGGTAGAGACCCTGTAGTGAGTGAGTCTTGAAAGATTTGATATAATGGTTTGGCTATTACAGAACCCAGCTCCCTCAGTACCCTTGGATGTATTCCATCAGGACCTGGGGCTTTATTAACATTTATTTTCTCCAACCTCTTTTGTATTTCTTCCTGCGTTAACCAATTATTTAGTAAAGGTAGTGTAGCCCCATTATGTTGCGGTGTCCCAACCACTGGTACCTCCCTTGTGTAAACCGACGAAAATAACCTATTTAGCTCATCTGCCTTTTCCTGGTCACTAATTATCAGATGGCCTGTGTCACATTGTAATGGTCCTATCGATTCCTTCCTGGCCTTCTTCCCATTAATATTTTTAAAAAATATTTTATGGTTATTTTTTACTTTCCATTGCAACTGACTTCTCATTTTCTATTTTAGCCAGTCTAATAGCCCTTTTGCAAGACTTGTTGATTTCCTTATAGTCACATAAAGCTGCCTCTGTTCCCTCCTTCTTGTATAATTTAAATGCATGTTTCTTTTTCCTCATCATGATCTTTAAGTCATTGTTAAGCCACATGGGATGTGATTTACTCCTATTCATTTTATTTCCACATGGTACATGCTGATGAGTATGTTTATTTAGTAAGGATTTGAATGTTGTCCATTAAATATATTATTTTATATTCTTTATTTTTCCCACTGACATTTTGTAGAAAATAATAATAATTCTGAATCAGTCTAGTGGCAACCTCACTCAGTGTACATCCTGTCATATGTATGCAATACTGGAACAGATGATCCATACCTCTGTGAGAGTTGTGAGCATGTTGCCTCTCTGGAAGCTCAAATTAGAGATCTGCAGAGGAGAATTGCAGCATTTAGTGATATTTCTCCACTGGAAAGGGGGTTTGGTGCTCACTGAGCACAGTTTAGCTGGGCCTAGCATGGAGGGTGGAGCTTTGGCTAGTGAGGATGTCCAGGGAGGTAGCTGGGTTACAGTTAGAAGGGGAATCAGGGGGAACAGGAGGAGGCAGGCCAGTTCTGAGTTGGCAAACACCAACAGATTTGCTCGATTGAGTGAAACTGTTGGGGATGTCCATTCAGGAATGGCAATGCCAGATAGAGCTGTTCCCTCTAACAGCCGAGAGAACAGCTCTACTGGAGGAGACGGAGGGCAGAATAGGCAGAGCAACAGACAGGTTTTAGTTGTAGGGGACTCTATAATTAGGAAGGTAGGAAGGGTAGACATGGTGATTTATTTCTAATTAAAAAGGGAATTCAGGGTTATCATGAATAATTAGAGAGACAGTATTGACCCAGGGAGAAATCCGATCGCCAGTATCTGGGGTCAGGAAGGAATCTTTTTTTTTCCTCCCTTTGAGATGACTGGCTAAGTCTTACTTGTTTTTTTTTTTCTGTTTGCCTTCCTCTGGATTAATAATAAAAATAAATAAATAAAAATAAAAAAAAAAGAATTGATTAATAATTAACAACTAAGTAATTAATATATAATCTGCATATTGCAGATCAGAGGATATCTTAAAAGGTTAAACTTGATGGACTGAAAGTTTTTTTCCAACCTTAATTACTATGTAACTATGTAACTATGTAACTATATGGATATTTAATATTATTGTAAATGTCTCTGTTATTATATCTTCCGAGAGAGTTTTATTTACTCTCTAATTTTTTTATTGCCCCTACCACCTCTAAGAACACATTGGGCCTCTCTCCTCCCCCACTAATTCTTATATTGCAAAACTCTCCCATTCTGAAAGCCCTGTACTTCTCCTCTCTCCACCTGGACCCAATCTCCACCCTCCCTGCCCCTCTCCCACCCGCCCCTTCTTTCTCTTAATTTATTAACTCATTCAAATTGGCAGCACCAACTAATTAATCCTGATTACTCTTCCAAAAGACACACTGTGTCACAGTTTCCTTTCACCTTCTTCTTCATAACCTCCTGTCTGTCTCTCAAATTCTCCTCGCCATCTCCCCAAACATCATGTATCCAATGAAATAACTATTTCACCTTCTCTCATCTCCTCCCCTTTTCTTTGCTCCCACAAGCTCCTCTCCTTCCTCCAGTCACTATCTCCTCCATCTCCAACAGCTCACAAGCAAAAACGCTTCTGTAAGACCCACTCCTATCTCCAGGATTGCAAATACCCCAAACCCCCACAACTTAATATCTATCTCATGCCACAAACCATCCTCCTTGCCCTTCTCCTGTGCACAATCTATCTGCAATAAACTCACTTTCATCCATGACCTATTCACTTCGAACTCACTCAGTTTACTGTCTTTTAGAGAAACCTGTCTCTCCTTCAGACACTGCCTCCCCTGCTGCACTCTCCCATGGTGGTTTTCACTTTAGTCACACACCTCAACCTGGGAACCGACATGGTGATGGTGTTTGGCATATTACTTTCCTCTCGGTGCACATTTCACTCCATACCCACTAAGTCTTCCCTCCAATTTTCATTGTCTGAAGTTCATATCATCTGCCTTTTCTCACCTATGTCTCTGTGTTGCTGTGATCTATCGCCCTCCTGGACTAGCCTCTCAATTTCATGATCACTTTCTCTCCTCCAATGTTCCTTCACTCGTTCTTGGTGACTTCAACATTGCCATTGACACTCACATCTCCCCTACCGCTGCTAAACTACTTTCACTCACCTCTTCCCTCGGCCTCTCACAATTGACAGATTCCCCAACTCACCATGATGGTCACTCCCTAGACCTTATTTTCACCCATCTCTGCACAACCTTTAACCTCACATCTGCTCACTACCTCTATCTAACCACCACCTTCTATCCTGCAGCCTCACTACATCTCTCTCTCACTGCCCTTCTTCTATCCCGGTCACCATCACCCACCGAAACCTGCAATCACTTGACTCACAACACCTTTCCACTGTGTTACTGCCCCTTCTCAGTCCCCTTACTGTTCTCACTTGTTCTGACATTGCCACCTCCCAGTACAACATGACTCTTACTTCCACCCTTAACACTATGGCCCCCATAACCACACGCAGATGCCCTCGCTCTCATCCACAAAACATGATACAAACATGATACATCCGAAGGTGCCCCCGCACTGCTGAATGGCTATGGAGGAAATCAGGCACTTCAGCAGACTTCCTCTACTATAAGTTTATGTTGCGCTACTACTTCTCTGCCCTCAACCTTGCCAAATAGCACAATTTTAATTTTTTTATATCTACACTGTCCTCTAACCCAAAACATTTGTTTGCTACATTCAACTCTCTCCTCCGCCCACCACCACCTCCCGTCCCTTACTGTCTCACAGCTGAAGACTTTGCCAGCCATTTTAAGCATACAATTGAAAACATTTGTAACAAGCTCTCCTCTCAACATGGACCACACACTCCCTCCTCTCAACTCTCTGATAACACCCAGCCTTTCCCTAAGCCAGATCCTATTCCATCAAAGCTTTTCCCTCTCCTCTCCACCACACTTACCCCTGCTCTCACACATCTCTTCAACCTTTCCTTAAACACTGGCACATTTCCATCATCTCTAAAACATGCCATAATTACACCCATTCTTAAAAAACGCTCACTTGACACTGATTCTGAAACTAACCACCCTATCTCTCTACTTCCCCTGGCTTCCAAACTGCTTGAGCGGTTTGTCTACAATCACCTTAACCAATTTATCTCCTCCAACATCCTTTTTGACCCCTTCCAATCTGGCCTCCGACCCCAACACTCCACTGAGACAGCTCTCACAAAAGTCACTAATGATTTGCTCACTGCCAAGTCAAAGGGTCACTTTTTTATTCTACTTCTCCGTGATCTCTCTACTGCCTTTGATACAGTTGATCACCCTCTACTAATCCAAATTCTCTACTCCCTTGGAATCAGAGATACTGCTCTCTCATGGTTCACATCATACCTACAAGATCGAACATTGAGTGTCTCCTTCTCTGGCACCTCTTCTTCTCCTCACCCTCTGTCTGTTGGTGTACCCCAAGCTTCAGTCCTAGGCCCCCTCCTATTTTTCCATCTACACATCCTGACTTGGCACCCTAATAAAATCTTTTGGACTTCAATATCATCTCTTTGCAGATGACATGCAAATCTACCTCTCCGCACCTGATTTATTACCCTCTCTTCTAGCACGTGTTTCCAACTGCCTCTCAAGCATATCCTCCTGGATGTCCGCCCACCATCTTAAACTCAACTTGTCTAAGACCGAACTCTTAATCTTCCCACCATCTACTGTTGCGTCAATTCCTCACATCTCTCTCATTACACAAGACACAACTAAGATTCTAATACATTCTCTCATCATATACGGTTTTGACTACTGCAACTCGCTTCTGGCTGGCCTACCCACCACCCGTCAATTCCCCCTTCAATCCGTATTGAATGTCTCCGCTAGACTCATCTACCGTACTAAACGCTCTATGTCTGCAGCACCTCTCTCTCAATCACTCTACTGTCTTCATGCAGCCTCCAGAATAAAATTTAAAATCATGACCCTAGCTTACAAAGCCCTCAACAACACTGTACCCCCTTATATCTCTGCTCTCATCTCCAAATATTCCCCCACCCACCCTCTTCGCTCTGCTAATAACCTTCTTCTTTCCTCCTCTCTCATCACCTCTTCTCACTTTCGCCTTCAGGACTTTTCTTGCGCTGCCCCACTCTCTGGAACTCCCTGCCTCACCCCACTAGACTACCCTCTTGCTTCAAATCCTTCAAAATCTCACAAAAAAGACAACACCTTGACACGCCTCAAATCTTTTGGCACACTGTAATTTGGAGTGACGAGACCAAAATAGAGCATTATGATCACAACTATGAGCGCTATGTTTGGAGAGGGGTCAATAAGGCCATCCCCACTGTGAAGCATGGTGGTGGCTCACTGATATTTTGTATGTTAGTGTCTGTGTGAGGGAGTGTTCCTGTAAGTGAAAGTGTGTGAGTGTGCATGTCTGAGTAGGTGCGTGTGTGAGTGTGAATGTCTTTGTTAGTGAGTGTCTGTGTGAGTGTGTCTGTGTGAGTGTGTATGTGTGAGTCTGTGAGAGAGTGAGTCTGTGTGTGTGGGTGAGTGTCTGAGTGAGTGTCTGTGTCACACGGCAATTCACTTTGGCTGGGGCAATTTACTGGGGCTGGAGGGCAATTCACTAGGGCTGGGGGAAGTGATGGGGCAATTCATTGGGGCTGGGGAGGTCACAGGGCAATTCACTGGGGCTGAGGCAGATGATGGGGCAATTCACTAGGGCTGGGGGAGGTGATAGGGCAATTCACTGGGGCTGGAGGGCAATTCACTGGGGCTGGGGGAGGTGATGGGGCAATTCACTGGGGCTGGGGGAGGTCACAGGGCAATTCACTGGGCCTGGGGCAGATGATGGGGCAATTCACTAGGGCTGGGGTAGGTCACGGGGCAATTCACTGGCGCTTCGGTAGGTGATGAAGCAATTCACTGGGGCTGGGGGAGGTGATGGTGCAGTTCACTGGGGCTGGGGGAGGTCACAGGACAATTTATTGTGGCTGGAGGGCAATTCACTGCGGCTGGGGCAGGTGATGGGGCAATTCACTTGGACTGGGGGAGGTCACGGGGCAATTTACTGGGGCTGGGGGAGGTCATGGGGCAATTCCCTGGGGCTGGGAGAGGTGATGGAGCAATTCACTTGGGCTTGGGCAGGTGATGGGGCAATTCACTGGGGTTGGAGGAGGTGAAGGGGCAATTCACTGGGGCTGGGGGACGTCACAAGGCAATTCACTAGGGCTGGAGGGCAATCTACTGGGGCTGGAGCAGTTGATGGGGCAATTCACTGGGGCTGGGGGAGGTTACGGGGCAATTCACTGGGTCTGGGGCAGGTGATGGGGCAATTCACTGGGGCTGAGGGAGGTCATGGGGCAATTCACTTGGGCTGGGACAGGTGATGGGGCAATTCACTAGGGATGGGGGAGGTCACAGAGCAATCCTCTGGCGCTGGAGGGCAAATCACTGGGGCTAGGGCAGGTGAAGGGGGCAATTGTGTGTATGTGTGAGTCTGTGAGTGAGAGTGAGTCTGTGTGTGTGGGTGAATGTCTGAGGGTGAGTGTCTAAGTGAGTGTCTGTGTCACACAGCATTTCACTATGTCTGAGTGTGAATATCTTTGTTAGTGAGTGTGTCTGTGTGAGTGAGTGTGTATGTGTGAGTCTGTGAGTGGGTGTGTATGTGTGAGTCTGTGAGTGAGAGTGAGTCTGTGTGTGTGGGTGAGTGTCTGAGTGAGTGTCTGTGTCACACAGCAATTCACTGTGGCTGGGGCAGGTGATGGGGCAATTCACTGGGGCTGGAGGGCAATTCACTGGGCCTGAGGGAGGTCATGGGGCAATTAACTTGGGCTGGGGCAGGTGATGGGGCAATTCACTGGGGCTGGGGTAGGTGATGAGCAATTCATGGTGGTTGGTGGAGGTCACAAAGCAATCCTCTGGAGCTGGAGGGCAAATCACTGGGGCTAGGGCAGGTGATGGCAGCAATTCACTAGGGCTGGGGTAGGTCATGGGGCAATTCTTTGGGGCTGGGGCAGGTGATGGGGCAATTCACTGGGGATGGGGGAAGGTGATGGGGCAATTCACTGGGGCTGAGGGAGGTCACGGGGCAATTCACTGGGGCAGGTAATGGGGCAATTCACTAGGGCTGGTGAAGATGATGGGGCAATTCACTGGGGCTGGGGTAAGGTGATGGGGCAAGTCACTGGGGCTTGGGGAGATCACAGGGCAGTTCACTGGGGCTGGAGTTCAATTCACTGGGGCTGGGGGCTTACCGTGAGGCTGGGGGAAGTGTTACCTGGGATGTAGATAAAACAATCAGTGAATGAAGGGACACAGACCTTGTTCTGGTTATTACAGAAATCTAAAGGAAAGAAGCAGTTCAATTCACAGACCAAAAGGATACAATGTATTATGTATGCTAATTTTTTCTGGGAATTTCAGTCGGTGTCAACATTCATAGAAAACTGTTATTTGGGTATTTTTTCATGCAAACAATGTTTTTCATACACTACTAATTCTCCTCTATCAGATGCATGAATAACCGAGCTCACTTACATATACCTTTAACGTTTCAGGGCAAAAACTTCCAGGGGAATTTATGCAAGTTCTACTTTACAGAAGGAGTGGTAAAAAATGAAATAATACATACAAAAATATGAGATATCAGATATGAGTAAGGCTATCCTGAGTATGTGTATGGAGGTGGCTCAATGTACAATACAGGGTACTATAATAAAAAGGGGTGCTTCCTGGGAACACTGGATTGGTAACATATGAGGTCAAAGAGAGATAGATAGCTGTCCCTTAAAGTTGGTGCACACCCAAGAACCTATTTGCACACAATGAGTGTAGCAATAACACTTAACTTTTAATATTGTTATTAAAACCACAATAATAATAAAAAAAAGTCACATTTTGCACTTTATATTTTTCTGTGAAACAATTATTAACAGCCAAATTTAGATATAAATTATAGTCCTGTGACAATTGTACAGAGTCCCAATATATAGTAACGTGACTTTTTTGGACATCATAATTTTATTATTATTGTGGTTTTAATAACAATATTAAAAGTTAAGTTTTACTGCTACCCTCATTGTGTGCTATTAGGTTCTTGGGTGTGCACCAACATTAAGGGACAGTTATCTTTCTCTCTTTGACCTCATATGTTAAGGCTATCCTGACAATTAATAATACCAAAGATTTTAGTTATATATAATCAGTAAAATAATTATAAAAGTTAAAAAATATAAAAGTCAAAGGGAATTTTTGGAAATAGTCATCACAGACTTCATTGATCTGTTTATTGCCCCTGCAAAGTGTAGTGAATATTTGGTATGTATGGATTTGAATCAAGTTTTTTTATCTTCAATTGCACCATAGTATGGGCCTCATTCAAATGCGATTTGGCCAATTCAATAGGGCTCTATATAAGCACATAGCATATTTTTTTACTGCAGTTTTTAGTTATTGAAGACCTTGCTTTTGGATAGACATTCACTAAAAACTTCTGTAAAAAAATATGATATGTGCGTATAAAGAGCCTTATTCAATTGGCCAAATCTCATTTGAATGAGGCCCTATGTAAATGTTTATGAAATTTAAACACTTTTTCACTCTTCACTAGCCGTGGTCATGATTCACCAAACTCTGTGTGTCAAAATAACTAATTGTCGTACACATGGCATTTGTTAAACACAAATAAATATAGAAGTAATAATATGACAATCCATAAAATACAAATCAGAATTCAGTACAATCAATCACAAAGGCTGAATTTTCAGATACTTGTAATGTAATGTGTTATTGTCTCCTATGGCACTTATGTAGTTACAAGGATCAGGTAGCAAAAAACGTTCTGCTGACAATGACCCTCATTAAATTGAGTTGTTTTGGAGATCCGGGCACGCAAATGGAGGTGGCAAGTTAATTTGCTATTCAATTGGCCAATTCTTGCAGGCTCCGATTGAGTTACTGGCTCTGAGCTGCGTTTCATAGTGATATTTTAAATCACAAGTTTCCGGCCTTCAAGCCTTTGATCTTTCAAATTCGCAAGGCTAAAGTCGCAAATCGCTATTCAATTGCTCTGATTCCCCCCCCCCCCCCCAAATGGCAAATATCTAACCCCAAGTTAATGGTACCAAGGAGGTCTCACAAAGTGCTTAATGACAAATCGGAGCACTTTAAAAGCAAATAAAAATGCAATACTGTACTTTTATTAAGAGTGAAAGTGATGTTAGGTCTTAGAATTAATAGCACAACATTCTCCAATACTTTATTTCATGTTCAAATTTCGTGTTATATCGATCACGGCAATCAATGTGAAGTCCTACAGGCTTCAACCTCTAAGCCTTTAGGACTTTGAAAATCCAACCTCCATTTCTCAAAGTCTTACGGGCTTAGGTTGAAGCCTGTAGGACTTTGAAAAATGGAGGTTGGATTTCAAAGTCCTAGGGCCTATGTTATGGGCTTGGAGGTTGGTCATGATAACGATCTCTGTTTCCATTGGCTGTTTCTTTTTTTTTTATTTCTTTTTTTTTATATCGAATTTTATTAGAAAACTATACAACATACAGAGTTCGTGAAAACCAAACAAAATAAAACATGCAAAAAACACATCTGTACGCATCAATACACCCCTATATACACATTAATATACAAAAAAGAAAATACCGTACCCCCCAACCCCAATTGCAGTCAAACAAAGAAAAATGAAACAATAAAACAAATAAAGATAATAAACAAATTTACATAATCTGTCCTATAAGGAACCCAATCATTACCACTTTGTGTTCATTCCGGGTCAAAACTCCTCGACCTGGACGCCACTTTAGAGACAATGCCTGCACTATGTACCTGCTTGCCTAAGGCACATTTGCAACGCGCTGTCCACAAATAATATTTAATTAGGTTGACAAAGAACCATAGGCACCTCCTCTCTGACTCACCCAAAGATGAGTCAAAGACGCCATACACTACATTACCATAGGTCAGCAAAAAGGGAGACCTTACATGAGGCATTGCATCTATCCAGAGTTGCTGAGAGAAAGGACACTCCAACCACAAATGAGACAGAGTCTCCACAACTCCAACACATGTGGAACGTGGACAATGCACAGATCTTACTGTGTGCGACCATTGGACTACTTCCCTGACAGGGAGCTTAGCATGTACTCCAAGCCAAACTACATCCCACATAGCCCCGGTCAAGGTAGCGTCATTAAGGCGTTTCCAGATGCCCTCGTACTTACTAGGTGACACAGAAGGGAGGCCAGGAGTAGCAAGAAAGTGCCCCCTCATCACGAAATCATAAAGAGATCAGACAGTCCATGTAGGGATCAAGTCAACTGTGATCTTCCATCTTCTAAGCAGGTCCAACAATACCCTGATGTAAGGTGGCATTTGGCCACGTATCCGGCCTAATTGTAAAGTGTGCCCTTCTAGCCAGGGACCCAGTTGAGACTGCAGTCGTGCCCTCATCAGGTTCGGGCATGGCGAAGTCACAGCGCTAAAACACGATGACAGGCAATGGTGCAGAAATACACACTGGAAAAAGACCGGCAGGTCTGGCAGGTTCAAACCCCCTGATTTCGTCGGTAAGCAGGCAGTGCTCCTACGTACTCTCCAAGATTTTATCTTCCAAATCATTCCAGCCATCGCCGCGTATACTCTACCCCGCAGAGAATCCGGCAAAGGATAAATACACGCCAAGTATAACGCGGTGGGCAAAAGGAGAGTCTGAATGACTTTAACTCGTTCTTTCAATGTTAGGGAGAGGTACCGCCATCTTTCAACTTTGACCTCCAACTCCCGAACCCATCTTTCCCAATTGGCATAGGCCGGGTCCATTGTTGAAAAATCTAGTCCTAGGATACGCTGTGACTGCCCGCTAGCTTTGACCGGGATTCTGAGGGGTAACTGTTCCACTGATGGCCCTACCCATAATGCTGATGATTTGTCCAGATTCACAAGGGCTCCTGATGCTTTTTCATACGATGACAGCACACGGAAGCTGGATGAGACCGAGGGAGCATCAGGGCACATCAACACTACGTCATCCGCATAAGCCACTACCTTCACCTCCTCTGAGGCCGAAATAGGCACAGCCTTGACCATATCTTGTTGGATAATAGCCCGTAGCATGGGGTCTATGGAGAACACATATAACAGAGGGCTGAGGGGGCACCCCTGGCGAACACCTGAAACCATCGACCATGCGTCACCCAGAGTACCTCTGAGCTGCAAGCGGTTACTTGCTCCAGAATATAACGCACCTATCCACTTAACAAAACAGGAGGGTATTCCTTAGGCCAGCATGGGTGCAACGAGGTACTCCCTATTGACTCTATCAAAGGCTTTAACCTGGTCTAGCGATACTGCATGGAAGGGAGTACCATCTCCTGCCGCTTGGTTAAACAGTTCCCTCAGCGCTAGATGGTGTGAAATGCGCCTCCCCTTAACAGCACACTGCTGTGCATGACTAATGAGGGTCGGCATAACCCAAAGATGAGTCAGACGCCATACACTACATTACCATAGGTCGGCAAAAAGGGAGACCTTACATGAGGCATTGCATCTATCCAGAGTTGCTGAGAGAAAGGACACTCCAACCACAAATGAGACAGAGTCTCCACAACTCCAACACATGTGGAACGTGGACAATGCACAGATCTTACTGTGTGCGACCATTGGACTACTTCCCTGACAGGGAGCTTAGCATGTACTCCAAGCCAAACTACATCCCACATAGCCCTGGTCAAGGTAGCGTCATTAAGGCGTTTCCAGATGCCCTCGTACTTACTAGGTGACACAGAAGGGAGGTCAGGAGTAGCAAGAAAGTGCCCCCTCATCACGAAATCATAAAGAGATCAGACAGTCCATGTAGGGATCAAGTCAACTGTGATCTTCCATCTTCTAAGCAGGTCCAACAATACCATGATGTAAGGTGGCATTTGACCACGTATCCGGCCTAATTGTAAAGTGTGCCCTTCTAGCCAGGGACCCAGTTGAGACTGCAGTCGTGCCCTCATCAGGTTCGGCCATGGCGAAGTCACAGCGCTAAAACACGATGACAGGCAATGGTGCAGAAATACACACTGGAAAAAGACCGGCAGGTCTGGCAGGTTCAAACCCCCTGATTTCGTCGGTAAGCAGGCAGTGCTCCTACGTACTCTCCAAGATTTTATCTTCCAAATCATTCCAGCCATCGCCGCGTATACTCTACCCCGCAGAGAATCCGGCAAAGGATAAATACACTCCAAGTATAACGCGGTGGGCAAAAGGAGAGTCTGAATGACTTTAACTCGTTCTTTCAATGTTAGGGAGAGGTACCGCCATCTTTCAACTTTGACCTCCAACTCCCGAGCCCATCTTTCCCAATTGGCATAGGCCGGGTCCATTGTTGAAAAATCTAGTCCTAGGATACGCTGTGACTGCCCGCTAGCTTTGACCGGGATTCCGAGGGGTAACTGTTCCACTGATGGCCCTACCCATAATGCTGATGATTTGTCCAGATTCACAAGGGCTCCTGATGCTTTTTCATACGATGACAGCACACGGAAGCTGGATGAGACTGAGGGAGCATCAGGGCACACCAACACTACGTCATCCGCATAAGCCACTACCTTCACCTCCTCTGATGCCGAAATAGGCACACCCTTGACCATATCTTGTTGGATAATAGCCCGTAGCATGGGGTCTATGGAGAACACATATAACAGAGGGCTGAGGGGGCACCCCTGGCGAACACCTGAAACCACCGACCATGCGTCACCCAGAGTACCTCTGAGCTGCAAGGGGTTACTTGCTCCAGAATATAACGCACCTATCCACTTAACAAAATGGGAGGGAATTCCGTAGGCCAGCATGGTGGCAAAGAGGTACTCCCTATTGACTCTATCAAAGGCTTTAGGTTAGTCTAGCGATACTGCATAGAAGGGAGTATCATCTCCTGCCGCTTGGTAAAACAGTTCCCTTATTAGCACTAGATGGTGTGAAATGCGCCTCCCCTTAACAGCACACTGCTGTGCATGACTAATGAGGGTCGGCATAACCAATTGCAAGCGTGCCACCAACACTTTCGCTAGAATCTTATAATCGGTACACATAAGTGTAATGGGCCTCCAATTCCTCACATCTGTCTTATCCCCTTTCTTATATAAGAGGACAGTGACCCCTGTCTGCTGTGTCTTTCCTAGAAACCCCCGTCTCAACACATTGTTATAAGCATCTGCCAATACCTGGGCCAATGGGGACACAAAAGCCAGGTAAAATTCTGCCTGCAGCCCATCAATACCTGGCGCTTTATTTCTTGCCAAACCTGCAATGGCTTCAGTCACCTCCACTGTAGTGATAGGAGCAATAAGCGGCTGCACTGCTACAGAATCCAAATGCGGCAAGTCTAGGGGCCCCAAAAACTCTTCCATGTGGGCACGAGGGATTTCGGTCCCTGAAAATAAATCACTATAAAAGTCGAAAGCAACATTATGAACCTGCACCGTATCTTCCTGAAGAACGCCACTTTTATCTACTAGCCCCTCCATGTTCTTAAGGTCTACTGACTTCTTAAATGTTTCGTAGAAGAAATGTGGGACTAGCCCATCGTGGCTCTTCCTACGCAATTCCTGCAGGCGTTTTGTACTATGCCACTGCAGTGTCCATTTAAGGACCTGTATCTCTTCTCTGCATCCTGTGTCCCCCAATGTAAGGTTATAACACAGATGCTGGTACCGGTGGAGCAATGCAGCATACTCTTTTGCACCTTTTCTTCTAATCTGCCTGCTCTTTTTCTGAAAGAAGGAACGGGTGCGCACCTTTACCTCCTCCCAGAAAACAGCAACATCATCATAGAGGTCTATTGTTGTGAGCCAATGACCATATTCAATCAAAAAATCCCTCCTCAGGGCTGGGTCATCTAACATGCTACTATTAAGTTTCCAATATGGCTTCCCATAGGAGCGGATAACCCTTTGGAAACATACCCTTAGCCCCTGATGATCAGAGAAAACAAGAGGTATCACTGAGGCAGTAGCAGGGTCAAGGTTGTGACTGACATAAATTCTATCAATCCTCCTAGCAGAGTTGGCCCTAGTTAACGTATAACCTGGGGAGGCCGGATGCAGTGCCTTATAGGCGTCAACTAAACGTCCCTGCGACACAAGGTTGCGTAAGGCTTTGATATCTAGCCCGTTTTTCCTTACACCACATAGGCTATCCAACCCTTCCAATACGCAGTTGAAATCCCCCCCTATAACAAGAGGGAGAGAGGTACATACAAAGGGCAAAAGTAAGCGAAAAAGGTCTGCCCTCTCCACTACAGTGTGTGGTGCATAAACATTAATCAGCCTAAAGAGGAGGTCATGGTGTTTAACCTCCAACACCATACACCTCCCAGGCAGTACATCAGTCCTCCTAACAATTACATAGTCCCAATTGATGAACAGTACCCCCACCCCATCAAAGGAGTTTCTTCATCAGAAGTTACGGGCTTGCCCCCTTAATATGTTCAAGCCTGCAAATGCTACGTCCGACGGCAATGATTTCCGATTTTCCCGACCGGTGCCTACTTGCAGCCCCAGCCAATTGAATAGCATCGCAAAAGTAGACCAACGGGAGCTCGCAACTCAATCGCAGGCATTTGGCTGTCTGCGATCGAGTTGCAAGCCCAGAATTGAATGAGGCTCAATGTATTTACTAAGCCCATTTGTAAATGTTATTAATTTCTCCAGTACTGGATGCTACCAATAATGATAACATGCAGATCTAATAGTCATTAGGAAGCTCTTTGGTCCTCTGGGAAACATTTGCACTGACCCTTTCCTCCCTATTTGCTTAACACATGCACTAAGTAGCTTTGATATTTTCTGTCTGACAAAACAATAACTTATATTTTTCAACAGGGGACAACTTTTCCAGAACAACTGAGAATCAGACATATTAATCATGTTTATGGTCAAACTTGGATGATTATAAATTGTTCTAAGGATTTCAGTTACTACACCCCTAAAGACCTATTTATCAATGTTTTTAAATCTCTTGTGTCTAGTCATATTTCACATTTCTTTAGTAATCACTCATCAAGAATAGAGATATGTTGTATGTTAAATTGCAATAACACTACAGAAAGGTTGACAACTCAAAAGCTTGACTTTATAAAAAAACATCTGGCTTTGGATATGAGGCTACTGTTAGTACAATTTTACCTTGAACTGCTGATTAAGCCTCCGCATAGCTATCCTTTTGACTCATCTGGTTATCTACCATTTTTACTGAATTTTTGTACCATTTTTGGCAAGTTTCTTTGGATTGCTTAATGGTACACCAGAAAGTATTGTTATTCTTTCCTGTGGAGATCTGCTTTCTTCAGTCGGGCTTGATAAGGCTGTTGTGGCCAAACCTACCCAGCAGATCTTTCAGGTTCTTTTGATCCCTTCACCAAGATAGCTGATGTCTCTTAAATTAAATGTAGTATTTAATAATATGAACGCAGGCCCAGCATTATAAAAACAGGAACTGCTTTCATTGTTGTTGTAATCCATAACAGGTTCAATAGATTTCATTATATTCAAATATGAGCTGCAACAGTCTGTATCTTCTGGACTCTGTATAAATTACCACCGACAAGGCCTCATCTTTAAGGCATCACAACATCCACTTCAATCACATATATGTCCTCACAATGTCACCTTCTTTTTCTTTTATTGTTGATGTCTTCCAGATATGTCACCTTCCCTTTCTTTTAGGAACATATATCTTATCTAAGACATCCACCACAGCAGTAACACCATTACATCTCTTTTCATGTAACAGAAACTCTCAACTGACTCTCTCTCTGACAGTTACAGCCTCATAACACAACATTCTAAATTATTTAACACTTAATGAACCAAACATGCAGCATACAGAATCACACATCACAAGTCAATCACACATAACATAAAGTAATGAACTTAATATAACATTAAATACTTATAAACAGACAACACCACCAGATCACATGAGTCCCAAAAAAATGGTGGCCAGGAGGACCATGACATTTCCCTTTTAAGTAATTTAAGGACAAAATTTAAAAGGGAGTCTTTCTCCTCCCTTTAGACCTTATCAGGTAGTCATCTTGAAGTCAATTTCAAACAACCACTAAAGACATCACAGGATATCTTTTTTCTCATGATGTAACAGTCTTTCTCCAGTCCTGGAAACCATCTGTAACTGGCTAAGCAAAACATGTGTCTAGGGTAACTAGGAGGATTTGATAGGGGAAGAGAAAGAAAAACAAATCTTAACAAAAAACTGAATACATAAAAATAATAATTAATTACATATACTTTAATAAAACAAGACATAATTGACATAATTATTAAGCAGCCTCTTTCACCAATTATTAAACAATGGGGCACAGCCTATAGTGCCTTGTGACGTATTGCAGAGTTTCTTCAAATTTGAATCCTTTCATATCAGAAAAAAAAGGTTTCAAGCATGCAACTCATACATGTGAACAGTGTCAACTATAATGAATTGAATCTGAAGTGAATACCCTATGCAAGCCCACATACAGTGCCTTGCAAAAGTATTCACATCCCATAAACTTTTTACCTATTTTGTTACATTACAGCCTAAAGTTTAATGTTTTGTTAATCTGAATTTTATGTGATGGATCAGAACACAATAGTCTAAGTTGGTGAAGTCAAATGAGAAAAATATATACATAAAACTATTTTTTAGAA
The DNA here is from genome assembly GCA_027410445.1 of Discoglossus pictus. Classification (NCBI taxonomy): domain Eukaryota; kingdom Metazoa; phylum Chordata; class Amphibia; order Anura; family Alytidae; genus Discoglossus; species Discoglossus pictus. The sequence continues at coordinate 83,869,674 of CM050166.1, read as the reverse complement.
ATAGAAAACAGAAAATTGGCATGTGCGTATGTATTCACCCCCTTTGTTATGAGCTTATAAAAAGCTCTGGTAAAACCAAATACCTTCAGAAGTCACATAATTAGTGAAATGATGTCCACCTGTATTCAATCTAAGTGTCACATGATCTCTCATTACATATAAACACCTTTTTTGAAAGGCCACAGAGGCTGCAACACCTAAGCAAGAGGCACCACTAACCAAACACTGCCATAAAGACCAAGGAACTCTCCAAACAAGTAAGGGACAATGTTGTTGAGAAGTACAAGTCAGGGTTAGGTTATAAAAAATATCCAAATCTTTGATGATCCCCAGGAGCACCATCAAATCTATCATAACCAAATGAAAAGAACATGGCACAACAGCAAACCTGTCAAGAGACGGACGCTCACCAAACTGACGGACCGGGCAAGGAGGGCATTAATCAGAGACGCAGCACAGATACCTAAGGTAAACCTGGAGGAGCTGCAGAGATCCACAGCAGAGACTGGAGTTTCTGTACATAGGACGACAATAAGCCGTACGTTCCATAAGGTTGGGCTTTATGGCAGAGTGGCCAGAAAAAAGCCATTACTTTCAGCAAAAATCAAAATAACACATTTTGAGTTTGCGAAAGGCATGTGGGACACTCCCTAAATGTATGGAGGAAGGTGCTCTGGACTGATAAGACTAAAATTGAACTTTTCGGCCATTAAAGAAAACTCTATGTCTGGCGCAAACCCAACACATCCCATCACCCAAAGAGAACCAGCAGCCGGGACTTGGAAACTGGTCAAAGTTGAGGGAAAGATGAATGGTGCTAAATACAGGGATATGAGGCTAGGTAGGAGATTCACCTTCCAGCAGGACATTGACCCCAAACACACTGCTAAAGCAACACTTGAGTGGTTTAAGTGGAAACATGTAAATGTGTTGGAATGGCCTAGTCAAAGCCCAGACCTCAATCCAATGGAAAATCTGTGGTCAGACTTAAAGATTGCTGTTCACAAGCACAAACCATGCAACTTGAAGGAGCTGGAGCAGTTTTGTAAGGAGGAATGGGCAAAAATCCCAGTGGTAAGATGTGGCAAGCTCATAGAGACTTATCCAAAGTGACTTGGAGCTGTGATTGCCGCAAAAGTTGGCTCTACAAAGTATTGACTTTAGTGGAGTGAATAGTTATGCACCTTGACAATTTCTGTTATTTTTTCTTATTTGTTGTTTGCTTCACAATAAAAAAAAAAAAAACATCTTCAAAGTTGTGGGCATGTCCTGCAAATTAAAGGATGCAAATCCTCAAACAATCCATGTTAATTCCAGGTTGTGAGGCAACAAAAGACGAAAAATCCCAAGGGGGGTAAATACTTTTGCAAGGCACTGTAGTGTGGATTTTCTAGACATTGCCCTATCTAAGGATGAGAAGGGATACATAGTCTCAGATCTTTACCTTAAATGTACGGCCACTAATAGCACATTACACTTTGAAAGCTCCCACTTACCGAATGCCAAGAAAGCAATACCTATTGGCAAGTTTTTGAGACTTGGCAAGTTTTTGAGAAATTGCTTTCTACATCTTTAAAGCCAGTTCTAAAGATTAAGGGGGGGGGGGAGAAAGAGAGGGGTTATAGTAATTGTATCATTACCAAAAGCTTACCAAAGAGCTCTTCATACTGAAAGAGAAAGTCTTCTTACCCCAAAAGCATCGTCATGTTCTTTGAATGATATCCGTTTTGTTACTTCTTTCAATGAACAATGGCACAAAATTGTTACCATTCTTGATAAATATAGCCATGTTCTAAATAGTGATGTCCAACTTTAAGAATGCCTGGAATATCATATTAAAATTGTCTGGAGACGATCAAGAATCATCAAGGTCCAAAGCCATTTTTCTATACTTATTAAGGATTGCTTAAAGTTTTTGGGGATTTACTTAAATCTAATTGTTGAATATTGAAACACAATGTAGCTTACTTTTTTTAGATGTTCCTCTATGTATAATTTATTGATATTAATATTTAATTGTATATTTATATGGTCTTATGGAAGATAAATACGTTTAAAAATAAACATGGACATTATACAATTTCTGTTTTTTTAATATTTCACTATGCACTGTTTTATCACCCTCTCCCCCTCCCCTTTTTTTCCCTCTTATTCTCCCTCTCTTATGGAGGATATATAATTAATTATGACTTTGAGTGGTTTGTTTGCACTTTCTCTTTTTGTCCCTTTCACTTTATTAATATTGTATGAATTAAGTAGCTTAATTCATCCACCAAACTGAAATTTGTTTTCAAATGTAGGTGTTATTTGTCACTTTTTATTTGTAGGTGTTGAAATATTGTTCATTTAGAACAACTTACCTTGTACATGTACACTGATCTGTTTAATACACTTATATCCTACTTCTTAGTATCAGGGTTAATGCATATGCAAATATAAATTATTGAAGATTCACTTGGTATTGTGTCATGGCTCAATATTTAAACTTTTTCTGCAATATTTTTTTTTAAATATATAATATATTCATGTTTTCCATACATTGTTTTCACTTATATTTAAATGGAACTGTATTTATTAATTAGCTTATAAGAATGATTCACATATTATGTTTCTATCACAATGATGAGGTACTGTGTGTATATCATTATGTCCTTTTGTTTTTGTAGGACCACATCATACTGTAATTTCTTCTCCCCAGACTGTGCCATAAAGTCCTTATTATACACATAAGCCTTTTTCTCTTACTGTTTCAATAGAAATTTGCACACAATGGCTGTTAACCAATCAGATTCATGGACTAGCATTTAAAAACGCTTACGCCTTTTTGTCCCACTGCGGCCTCTGTAGAAGCAACAGCGAAACATGCGCGACAGGCCTTACAACAACGACATAAGGGTCTTGATGATGCCACACACCACCCTGAGCTGACCATGAGAGACTACAAGATTTACTGTCTGCTGACTGTTATAATAGCACTTTTAATACGGGGGATATTTATATCTTTATTCTATTTATAGATAATTAGGGTGAGAGCACATTATTGTGCTTAGTGCAAGGAGTTTAGCAAAGGATTAATTGGGGATCTAGGGATCCAGGTACAGAAGGCAATTAGCGGGTCCTTTAACTAATAAACCAGTCTTTGTAGGGTCTCAGATGTAGAGTTGGCTTTGTTGATTAGTAATTAATACAATGATTTTTTTCTGTTTGACACAGCTCTCTTGTACTTATGTGTTCACTCTTATTCTTGTCCTCTGATTATACATACTGCATTTTCATCAGTTTAGCTAATTTTCAATGAGGATATCACGTAATATATTATTGCCATACTGATAGATATAGTATATAGAGTATATAGTGCACTTTATGGTGCTTAGAGTTAGGAGCTCAGTATTGATATTGGGATCTAGGGAACCAGGGACAGAGGGCAATTAGCAGGTCCTATTAACATCGGCTAAACTAGTCTTTGTAGGGTTTTAGATGTTACATACTCCTTACAATCGCTATAATATCTATTGTATTTCACCCGCAGTGACTGTATAGTCTCCTGTTTACTGTTATTTACTTATCTCATGGTATACTATGATGGCTTATTTTGCACATGTTTGTAATAATATAGATTGTGTGTATGAATTGTTTTTTAACAAATATTAATTAAAGCTATATTTTAGGATTATTTTCTGTTGATATATTAACTCTGATTACCAGTCTCATTTAGTCTATCCAGCTTATCATTGGTTGTAGATACCTCACATTTATATTTTTGGACGGACAAACATTTTTCACTCCATTGATTCTGCAGAGGAGTTGGGAGCAGGATCGGTTTATTCTCAGTGTACTTTTCTTCTTTTTATTATTGACATATTCAATTGTGCCTGGAAACATACAGCCTTATTAAATTGCGATTCTGTCAATTGAATAGGGCTCTATATAAGCACAGAGCATATTTATTTTACAGAAGTTTTTAGTTAGTGAACTTCTATGCAGAAGCAAGGTCTTCACTAACTAAAAACTTCTGTAAAAAAAACATGCTCTGTGCTTTGATAGAGCCCTATTCAATTGGCCGAATCACAATTTAATAAGGCTGATAAGTTGTAAAATAAAAATGTATAAACCTAACAATAGGGTGTAAAACTGACACTAATCATTGGAAGCATATTAGCTACTAATGCTAATACTTATGCATATATTAATATTTATCTTTATGTGTATGCAACACCAGTGCTGAAGGGCTTTAAATTTGCCCGGGTTTAGATATTTGTCTTCTTGAGTCCACATGATGTAAACACTGTGTCCCCTATTTAATTGCAAGCCGGTAATTACCTTCAAACTGAACTTTTGTCTGCGGGTTCCAGATTGTTTTACATATATAGAGGTATTTAATTGACTCAAACCGTAATTACATGCTCACAGTACCAACACGCAAACCATAAATCCATACGTGGCATTTCAGGGCATGATCATGAGCAATTAAGCAAGCACGTACATTCCAATTTTGACAGAAACAATAGTAAATGAGTCTGTCAACATGATGTCAGTAAAACAAGGAGTTTAAACTACAATCAAATAGGCCTCATTCTATTATCGGCCGTAGGAGATGCGGGGCCGCAAGGACCGGCCGCAGGCTATTTGCCTATTCTATTCCCTTCCGCCTTGTTATCCCTTGCGGCCGCACGCGCCGGAGGAAAGCCTTTGATCTTAAACGGCTGCAAGAGTTTCGGCCGCAAGAAAATCCAGGTTGCTATTCAATTGCTCCGGGAACCCTCTCTGCAAGGCTAAAACCGAGCCGCAGCTTACTTGCAGCAAAAAGGTCCCGCAGGCATACAATTAAGCACATTATAAAGCCATAATAAAGCCATCCTGCACTCTGAGGAGACTATAAAGTGATTGTAGGTGTTAACATTCATAGCACAACATTCCCCTACACTCAAATCCGTAAATAATTTTTATTTTAATTTATGTCGAATATCCGTGGAAAAAGTCCAGAGGGCTTGGAGCACCTCAGACCTGCCCACGCTGCGGCCAGAAAATAAACAGTTAATGAGATCTCGGATTTGGGCTGATGTGCAAGCTTGAGAGGGGGTTGCTATTAATCCTCATGTCCCCCATTATGATCCCTAGCATTTACAGAGCTTTACAGTGCCGTCTTGAATTTATATTTGCTTTTAAAGATTTCTGAGCTTACGGCCGGTTGCAAGATATGCGGCCGGCCGTAAGGGGAGATCCTTGCGGCGCCGTCTATTTGAATTGCAAGGTAACGGGAGCCCCGCAAGGAATCGCAGCTTGCGGCCGATTTACGGCCGATAATAGAATGAGGCCCTAAGTGTTTAGAAGTCGGATTTGCAATCGGACTCACAATAAAGAAATGTAGAAATCAATAAAAATCAATAAATCAACTGTTCTAGTCCATGTGGGTTCCATGATATGTATTAACTATTTTAATCGCAGGATCGATATAACACTGAAATAAAACAGATTTGCGAGCTAGAGACTTTTGTGCAATTAATTATAATGCCTTTCATTGCTTTCCCCGTATTCTTAAGTACAATAGTATGTTTTTATCTGCTTTTGCAGTGTTACGAACAAGTGTTTAACCCCCTTGCGAGTCCTATCTAGTACTCATATAATTTTTGGACACATTTGCCATTTACGGGTTTGAAGGCAATTGCAGGATTGTTGAATTGTTATAATTGAATATGGATTTTACGTCTTTAGCACTGGTAACATATACAGACTTGAAATATCAAAGGAGGAGATAGGACGGAGTTACGTTTTTGACAACCACAGTTCTTTTGAGCCTGTAACTTGCAATTGGAATGCGAGTAGTAAAATGTAGCCATTTAAATATGAATAACATTTACGGGCTCCATTATGGGCTCAAGTACGGAATGTAATCACATTCTGACATATTCAGGCTGCAACTGACAGTCCTACTGGCCCCTATTAAATTGTCTAAATTGTAGCTAGTGTAGCCCGTAATGTAGCCCACAAAAGTTACTGCTATTAAATTGGCCTCTTTTAGCTACCACAATCTATTTACGGGTTGAAAATTCCTATAGGCTGCCAAAATCGTAACTCTGACCCAGCTAAGCCTTTGATCTGTCAAGCCCGCAATGGCTAAAATCGCAAATCTCTATTAAATTGCTACAATTCCGCAAGCCCACAATTATTTTCACAGCTGTAAATGGCAAATGTAGCCAAAAATCCTACGAGTACTAGAGAGGGCTTAAAAACCTGTTCGTAGCACTGTAAATGCAAATAAAAAAAAACAATACTGCAAATCAATGAAAGACATTAGAATTCATTGCACAACTGTCTCAAGCTCGCTAATCTACAATAAAAAATAATTTCTTTGTGTGTAATTTCTGTGTTATTTCGATTCAATGGGTTAATAAGTATCCTAGAACTCTGGACTAGAATTGTAGATTTAATGATTTTTTTAGATTGCAACATTTCTGGATTGCGGTCCGATCACAAATTGGACTTCTAAAGATTAACTGATTGTGGTTTAACCTCCAAAAAGGAGTGAGCATTTTTAAATGCTAGTCCATGAATCTGAGTGGTTAACAACCATTGTGTGCAAATTGCTGTTGACACGTGAAAAGAAAGCAGCTCATGTGTATAATAAGGACTTAATGGCACAGTCTGGGAAGAACAAAGAATAGTAAGATATGGTCCTACAAGAACAAAGGGAAACAGTGATATATATATATACCTCAATATTGTGCTCGAAACATAATATGCGAATCACAGTAATTATTTAATTAATTAATTGATTAGTTCTATTTAAATACAAGTGAAAACAATGTATGAAATAAAAATCAATATATCATATAATGTATTAAGATGTATTAAGAAGGGTATAGAAGCGAGGGAAGCAAATATAATTCTGCCACTATACAAATCTCTAGTACGCCCTCATTTGGAATATGGTTTACAATTTTGGGCACCACTTCATAAAAAGGACATTTTAAAGCTGGAAAAGGTACAGAGAAGGGCAACAAAACTAATAAGGGGAATGAAGGGGCTAAGTTATGAAGAAAGACTAACCAAATTAAACTTATTTTCTCTAGAAAAAAGGCGTCTAAGAGGAGATATGATTACCTTATATAAATACATCCAGGGTCAGTATAAAGATTTGTCAAGGGAGCTTTTTGTGCCAAGAGGTTTTCAACTGACAAGCGGACATCCCTTGAGGTTAGAAGTAAAAAGATCCCACCTTAAATAAAGAAAAGGGTTCTTCACAGTAAGGGTGGTTAATCTGTGGAATTCTCTGCCAGAGGAGGTGGTGACAGCGGATTCAATAGATAACTTTAAAAGGGGACTGGATGTATTTCTAATTAAAAAGGGAATTCAGGGTTATCATGGATAATTGGAGGGGCAGTATTGATCCAGGGAGAGGTCCGGTCGCCGGTGTCTGGGATCAGGAGGGAAATGATTATTTTATTTTTTTTTATTTTATTTTTTTATACAACTAATTAATTAATAGTTAATGCGCATATTGCAGATCAGAGGAGATCGCAAAAGGTTGAACTTGATGGACTGAAAGTCTTTTTCAACCTTAAATACTATGTACTATGTAACTTTATAAAAAAAATTGCAGAAAAAGTTTAAATTTTGAGCCATGACACAATACCAAATGAATCTACAATAAATTATGTTTACTGATTCATTAACCCTGATACTAAGGACAAAAATATAAGTGTATTAAACAGGTCAGTGTACATGTACAAGCTAAGTTGGTCTGAGTGAACAATATTTCAACATTTAGAAAAGTGACAAATAACACCTACATATGAAAACAAATTCCGTTTGATGGATGAATAAAGCTACTTAATGCATACAATATTAATAAAGTGAAAGGGACAAGAAAAGGGAAAGTACAAACAAACCACTCAAAGTCATAATTAATTATATATCCTCCATAAGAGAGGAACAATAAGAGGAAAAAAAGGGTGGAGAGGGTGATAAAATAGTGCACAATGAAATATTAAAAAAAATACAGAAATTGTATAGAATTCCCAAGTTATTTTAAAATGTATTCATATTCCATAAGACCATATAAATATACAATTAAATATAAATATCAATACATTACATATAAAGGAAAAAGCTATGAAAATGTAAGTTACATTGTGTTTCATTGTTCAACAATTAGATTTAAGTAAATCCCAAAAAATGTAATCAATCCTAAATTAGTATATTATCCCTTACTATATTTAATGAGAAATTATCCACCATACTGTCCAAAATGTCCAATAAACATGTTAATCAACCCTCAGTCATCAAATGAAAGCGAGATTAAATAGTATTTCACTTGTATATACGGTAATTAAATATCATAAAAAGACTGTTAAATTTTCCATCTACTTTCTACCTTGAGCAATTCTGTTTCCAAATGACCTCTTCTAATGCCCAGCATAAAGCTATGTTAGATGAAACAATGCAAGTCAGAGTTTTATGGATGACAGAGATAAAAATGTTGTGCCACAAGGTCTTCCCATTTCGTACGTCTTTAGCACTATTGCGAATATTGCCTAGATGTGCACCCAATCTCTTTCTCAGCTCTCTCATAGTCATTCAGACATATTTAATTTGGCATGAACACTCTATGCAATAAACAACTCCCACTGTGCTATAGTTGTAATATCCTCTTAATTTATGTACAATTCCAGCTCGGTCAGTGATCTTGTCTCTTCTCTTGATAAAGGGACAAACTTGACAGCATCCTTTTTCTCTGTACCTACTCACTTCAATCTTATCTTTCAATACATACTCACTGTAACCCTCATATTTTCTCATATATATGTTAATAATGAACATAGTCAAATTAATGCTGAATAGATGGCTGTGTGGGTGTGGTGCCCAGTACAAATCTGGGCCTGCAAGTGATTATGTTTTACCCATTATGTACTAGTGATTTATATATATATACACTTACAACAGTATGTAAAAATAAAAAAAATAATGTCTGATATTATTTACATTTTGTTTGTAATTTTTGATTTTCAAGTGAATATTTTTTCCATGTGATGATAGGTTTGTATTTAAATCTCTAGTTTATCTCTATCTTGACCACATTGCCACACAGAATCTTTAAGAAAAATCCAAAGACAGTATCTGAGATTCAATCAATTTGATATTTGGTAAAAAGTTACAGGTTTTGCAGCATGTCAACGTTCATGTCAGGTTTGCATTAAAACCAGTGAAAAAAAGCTGATATGTATTTCTAAAAAAACAGTGACTAAAAGAGATAAAAAAAGATTGTCTGATTATTGCAGCTGGGATTAATCTGGCGCAATCACAAATAATTTAATAAAAAACTGCTCTTTGTTATAGACTTCTATGATTTAATTTAACATAATCTTCTTTATAAACAAAAAACAATATTATATAGAATGCAAGTTGGTATCATTTTCATGAAAAAAAAATATTAAATTACATTGCACAGTTTTACATAGAATACATTGCTTAAAATGTCTTTTATTACTAGGCACATATTTTGTACTATTTAGAATTATTTGTCTCATTGTTTTATTATTCTCTGTGTTAGCTTCACACAGAAGTTTATCCTGTTAGATAGTTAGACATATGATATTGTTCACGGGGCTCAACTAATATTGGACTGAGTTAACTGCTTTAATAGATCAGCCCATACTTACAAAGCTTTAAATTCCTATAATATTCTTTGTGCTCTGCAACACACAATAGAGCATATTTCTTAAACAGCGCAAAATTTTTTTTTTTATGCAGCATATTTATAGAAAAAAGAGAACTTTCTTCATAAATAGGCACCATAATAAATAAGGAAATAGAGTAAATAACTCCACTCATGATAAACATTGAAATAAAATAAAAATAATAAACTATTTGAGAAATAGGTTCCATAGAATAAAATAAATAAATAAAGTTACTAACTACATTGTTTATTTTTGAAATGTATTTTATTATCTCTCCCTGTGGCAAAAAATACCGGTTAGTATGATGCTTAGTGAATATAGTTATACTACTTTTTAACATTTAGAGAAGGAAAAACATATTTGGCCTTTGATGCCAATGCAGTATACAAGGCAATACAATAATAAATTACAAGCAACCAGACTTCTAGTACAACTGCTGGTGGACCCACTAGACAGTGGTAGAGAACAGCGGACCATGACTTGCACTGGGGTGCAGATATGATTGCAGAAGAATATCCAATTCTAGTCCAAGGGTCTGGGATGGAATCAACTATCAACGTACATACAAGAGGTAATTTGCTGGAGACAGACAAGAGTAATACATGAATTAGAACAAATGTCTTGGTTGCCAGAAAACCAAGAATAATAGGGTGCACAGTCCAAATCAATATCGAAAAAGCAATCCAAGAAACAGCAATAATGCTAAAAATAAGAGTCTATGCATGGGCATTGAAAATACTGAATTGAACCCTTCCACGGCTGCTTTCATATCAAAATCGGCCAGGCTATGTTCATTCGGGTGCCCATAGCTCTGCGAGGATCTATCTTTTGTCCCTTTACGGACTGACAAAGAGCACCACAGACACTCAGTAATCACAAAACCAACACATGGACAAGACACATGGCCCAGGGATAAAGTGGAAGGTACACACTTAACAGCTAAAAGGCTTTAGCAATATATGATTACAATATAATTCACAAATCTCTAACATGTCATAAGCTATTCTCATTTATAATGGTCAAATATAACAGATTTTCAAGGTAGTCAACCTACTTACATGATCTATTAATACATCTCCCTTCACTTAATTAGTCTTTTTTTACTGCACACTTTATATGTCAACATGTTCATGACTCTCCACGATTTATTAAGGGGCAAAGAAGTTGAGAAAGGGCAGTGATGATGACATTCTCCTCTATCTATTTACTACCTGCTCACATTGGAGGGGAATATTAAAGCTGTATTTGCATGTAAAAGCGAAGCAATGACCATTGTTGTATTTGATATTCATTGATGTGAAAGCAAATCTTGACAAAAACTTTGCTTTCATTTCTAACAATGTTTCTATTCTTTAACTGGTGATTACAAATCACAATCATGAATGGATATATATGAAATATGCATTAGATCCATGACTTGCATTATGCCAATATATATCGGTATATATGGTCAATAATTACTATTAAATCTTATACTTGTGATTAATGTCAGAAATGTTTAAGACATACATTTGTTTATCAAGATAATGTCACTCAAATGTTCAAAGCAATGCTTTAGCATATCTACTTTTTGTTAAACTACATACTATGGAGCATGAATGGCATATCCAAGTTTCATGGTTTAATACATTTCTGCAATCCTTAGGCAAAAAGCAGCTTATGTGTATGCGGAACATCTCATAAAACATTTTATTTGTATTAATATCTAAAAATCCCTCTAATGATTATGTTAACACCTCCATGGCGTGTCTACATAGGCATCTGATCCCTCCCAAACAGCATGCAGCATCAGGGGAGCAATATTAACCCACTATTTACCTGCTGTTGCTTACTCAGCTAATCTCCTTGCAGCTTCTTGTCTCTATGTCAGCAGCAATACATAGCACAGATCAGTGATACACTACATATCCCAGGCAGCTTTACAGCACAAACAGGAACTCCAGAATTTAAATCAAATGCTTCAGCTAACCTGATTGACCAAATTAAATCATTTTAAATGTTATATTAATTTAGCCTGGGTTTGCAGGGTGTTAACCCAAATTTGCAACTGTCAGAAAATACAAGAGATTTTTCTGACTTCAATGTAACTGTTTAAATGTTTATTTTGTGATATTTTCATGCAAATAAATGTTTACATACACTACTAATTCTCCTCTATCAGATGCATTCCTAATCCAGCTCACTTAAAATATGCCTTTAAACTATTTTAATGATAGGCAAAATGTTAAGGCACCTCTTTGTAATTAGTTTGCCATTAAAATGTGTGTTCAGTTGCCAGTGAATTTACTACATTGTACAGGCATAAAACTGTAGCTTTCTTTGGAAAACACAAATACATTAATTTTGTATAATGCTGTCTTTTTGTTCTTTGAAGAGGCTCATAAAAAGGATGTATGAAACATCTGGAAGAATTAAATCAAAGGATGGAAGAATCCTCACTGGGAAACACATGTGAAAGTAAAAGTCTGGTGGAAAAAATAAGATTTTGTCTTGTGAATTAGCAAGTACAACAGTCAAGATTTACATTGGATTGAGATAGAAAGCTCCTAAGAGATCTATCTGAGAAAGTTATGGACTGTACAATAAATTGATCTACATATAAAGCTAAAGCAAAGAAAATAACAGAATTCTTCTTCTCCTTGCTCTGTAATAAAACATTTTCTTGGAAGGAATATTTGAAATATTGGTTACAGTTATTCAGGCCACTAGATTTGCTCTAGTAAATTATATATATTTACAATATATAACTACACTTGCAAACAGGCAGTATGTTTTTAGAATATAATAATAATAATAATAATAATAATAATAATAATAATAATAATAACAATACTGTCATATTTCTCATATTTTCAATGCAATTATGCTGCTGTGCAATGGCCAGTGCTTTTAGTAGGTCTAATGGACAGGTCATTTGTTTACAACACTGCTCTAAGAAATAGACAGTAAAACCAACGCAGGAGAAAAAAAAATTGCATATAAAATGTATTTTGTTTCCCTCCTAAAAAAACATTTTCCCATTATGCTGAGGTCTTTATTCCTAAGACTACACCTAAAAAAATATGTATGATTGAAGTTTGAAGTTGAAGTTTAATGCAATTTAAATAGTGATATGTACAATATGATCAATATTACGTTGTTTAGCCATTAAAATAGTAAATAAACGGCAGACACATTTTACCAAATTATCTCTTCCATCTCACTCTTTACCTTGATTTTGCTCTACTCCACCCAAGAACTCTCTATTCCATTCATTATATACAACCCACTCTCCCACCTAAGAGAGAGTTTACTTTTTTTATAAATGCCTGTAGGGATTGGGATTGGGAAAAGTATATTGGGTTATTCAGATTGATAGAGCTAAGGTGACAAACTTTAATGTAGCAGATAATATTGGGAGCTTCAAACACTGGAGGAGCAGTAAATAGTTCATCCTGAAATGGCCTGCATTGCCTTCTCTGAGCTGAAACATTGGCCCTTTTTTACCACAGGTCACAAGTACATAGAATGTCACATAAATAGTCACATAGACAGTCCGTTTCAATTTCAGGTCACTGATGACCAAGCACCTTTACTGAGAGGAAGTCATAGAGTCATGGCAATATGATTGAAGCAAAACAAATAAGGGAGCTTAGAACATCTATCCCTGATGCCATAAACATATTATTGCTATTTTATTCTGCTTAATTGGGGCTTTAACCAATTTTTTTTTCTTATCATTTTGCCAGTATGGAACACTTTTCAGTCTTTGTGTTCTAACCTTTAAGTTACTTCAACCTTCCATTCCAAACCACTTTGTTATGCCTTTCTCTATGCTTTAGTCTCAGCGGGGAATCAAATGCATGGCCTTGGTCAATACACATTGTTCAATCTTTAATGGAACTGTGGGGTTGAATGGTGATGTAAAATATATTGTTATACTTGTCAAAATAGAACTTTGAAGGCACTTACTTCAACAATCAATTTATAGCCCATACAAGCCACTAGTGACTTTAGTAATTCATGGAAACCTGAACCAGCTCTAAAAGTGGGGGTCCCGGTCTCCTTCCCCAAGATTAAGTGAATATTTGGCCGACTAGGGGGTTAACTAGTCGGCTACTACAGTTTGAATGTTCCCTAAGCACCAGCAGGAACTGGGCCTCTCCAAGTAGTAGCAGATCACAGTCCTCCATCCTTCCAACTCTACCCGCACACACTAAACATTACAGAGAGCCATATAGTTGGATCCAGAAGTATATTCCCTACTTTTGGTAACTTGTCCCTGAATGTAACTAGTCCCAGCCTGGAGTGATCCTGGGTAAACCAGAGAACCACTGGCCACTCACTGGGCACTCACACTGTGCCAATTGCTCCCGTTAGTCGGCTAGACTTCCGGGATACAGTGGTGATATGTCCTGATCATGGGCAGCAGGGGTACTGATAATTGGGGGACCACAGTTTAAAGGGACATATGCCAGGATGAGAGGCCAGGAAACAGAATCACATGGACCACCAGATAAGTTATCTCCTTCCTTGATTAGCCAGCAAGCCATGACTGACAAATGGAACAAAGGAGCAATTTGTTAATTACCATCTCGGGCTCCAAAGTACCTGGGGGATCATTAGGGAGTATCTCATGCCTTGATTGACAGGTGGACCATGTTGGATAAGAGAAAGGGGCTTGGGAATTGGATAAGTGAATATTTGCCAAGGGTTGTGACTTTATGCTGATTGGGTGATGTATATAAATATGTTGGACTTTTGCCTAACAAACAGTTCTCAGTATGATCATACATAATTATGTGTGTACTAATTATTGAGGGTAGGGATAATCTTTACCATTGGGATTAATATTACTACACCTGCCTTAAGAGTAGTTACAGCCAGTTACTCTGCTATTCTGTCTGGTGATTCCTGTGTTCCTGTGGATGTCCTGGTGGTGCAGTACCAGTCCAGTTGTGTTCCTGCTAGTGAATTAGATAAGACTCCAAAGTCTGTATTAAATATCTGTTGCTTTTCCAATTAGTGTGGAATGTGCACATTCCAGAGAAATAAGACACAGACACGGTGTTTCTGTATAGTAGTTCTCAGAGCGCTCTGTATTAAAATGGCAGTTTACACGTTTATATGTAGAAAACGTTATCTGATCAAACGTCACATGATTCCTTTGTCTAGGAATTAATAGCTTTATTGATTGGTTCAAAATTGCTGCAGTGTGTCGTCATCATACTGGTCAGTTTAGGGAGGAACCGTTCATTTGTCCTTATTTGGTCACGGATGTATGCATCATCAGGCCACTCCCATTTGTAGTTCTGTCGCCATGTTGTTTTGTAGTTCATCCTCCATCTTAAGTGACCTCCATTGTCAGTAATCTACTTATATATAAGTATATAAGTGAGTAAGGAATGCAGACAAACATATTAACATGAAAAGACATTTTCCTAATTATCATCCATAACACTAGCATGGATTTCAAACAAGAACCATCATGTACCACTGGGTAGGTCAGAAGCAGGTTATGGGTAAGCCCACTGAAGCAGTGGTTGTGACATTACTAACTTGCGCAAAGCCCTTGTATCTCTATATTGGAATTGCTTGGAGGGAAATTTGAATGTGACAGCTACACCTAACTTGCCAACACATGGCATTTTACACTGTTCAGCGGTGCCTTCACACAGAGATGGTTATTTGGTTGATTTGAATAGCAGTGATTTACGTATCTATTTGACACATAAATCAGCTCAATAAAATATTGGAATATAGTCCTTAGGCTTTAAGAAGCCAACACAAATTGAGGGTAATCTCATTAAGAAATTATGGCATTTATGTTCTCAATCAAAATGGCAAAGTCAAACAGGTGCATTTTCACAACTTTGACTATAAGTTAAATAGTGCTTTTACTTTATTTGTATTTTTCACACAATTTCTTTACATTGTGTTTTTAAGTATGTTGTGTGAAAGAAACACATATCCAAGCTAAAGAAACGATCTTCTAAGTAAAAAAACAAATTATTGTACCAAAGGCCCAGTGCATTATTGTAATCTGCCAGCCTCCATTATAACTGATATAAGCATTTGTTGATAACACTACAAGCCCCATATTACATGCAAGAAAATGGAACACTTTGCATAAAAATAACTTTACATAGAAATAGTCATTACTTAACTTGACCAATTTATCTCACATTTTTACTTTGACCAATCTATCTGTGGTATTGAAATATCAATGAGAATATAAATTGTTGATAATAAAACTGAGATTTGTGTAAACCCATTGATAGGAAATTGTGATTTCAAAAACATTCACTAAAGGGACATGGAACACAATCGTTTTTCTTGCATTTTAAATAGCCTGCTTTAAATATTACCAAAGTTTTGTTTTGCATGAAAATTTTTAAGTAAATCCTAAGTAAATCTCATTGAAACTAACAGCAAATGCACCGAGCATATATTAATTTATAGGTTTCATTGGTAATTATTACTCATATATCTGCATTAATGGTCATTGGTAAACGCCTCAAATAATTGAATCAGTTTTTTCTGCTTTTTTATATATATTTTTTATTTATTTGTTACACGCCAACATATTCCTTAGCTCTATAGAAGTTAACAATTTTAACACTTTGCAAATTAATGGAAGCCCTGTTATTGAGCTTAAGATCAAACATACATTGTGCTTGTTCCCAAAACATCTTGAGAGCATCATTTGAAAAAAGAAAACACATTGGGATATATTATAAAATAAACACATAAAAAAAGACCTTTAAAGGTATATGCACGTGACCTGGGTTATGAATGCATCTGATACAGGTGAATTAGTAGTGTATGAAAACATTTGTTTGCATGAAAGCACTCCAAAACAAACATTAATTAGCTTACCTTGAAGTCAGCAAAATTTCCTATGGTTTTTGACATTTGCATTTTATCGTGTACACCCATAGAAAAAACTCCACCGCAGTTAGCATAACATTCAAACACCTCAGTGGCTACTGGCATGTGCTCAGTACAAGAACTGCAACAGTTACTTTCTGTGCTCTGTACCAGAAAGGTCAAAATATGTACCCTACTGTATTTCCTGTGTGTACCCAGCTTATGTAAGCATCCTGTGGGTGTGAACAGCTGGATTTGACTTTTGTGCAAATAACTTTGTAAGGAAACTGAACTTTTCTATATAACACATGTTTTCATGCATTACTAATTTTCCTCTATCAGATGCATTCATAACCCAGCTCACTTGCATATACCTTTAAGTATACAGTAGCAAAATGTATTTTCATCAGCCAGAAAAAAAGTGTCTGGTATCAAAAGTACAATGTGGAATAAAGATTAGTAAAGCTGAACAAGTAAATCTGTCTTTATATCAGAATTTTCTCCTCATTCTAATAATTAAAATTGGTTTCAAGTGGGAGTTAATTGCAGGTTGCATGCAAGCTATTATCATTAGGAGTATGCACATTCAAATAGTGTTTAAAATCTTCACAAGACATGTCATGTAGAGCCTACAGGTGTATCTAATATAAATTTAAAATGTAAATATTAGAACTTCTTAACTATTTTGTTGTTTGTTTATTTGTATTCTCCTTTTTCACAATAAAAACTATTTAAAAAAAAGAACTTCTTAACCATTCATCTACTGTATGTGAACAAGTGAATATTATTCCAGGATATATGCATACATATAAGTGATTAATGCATCTACTGTATGCAGTGTTACCACACAACTGTAATATACAGTTTTCTCGTTAATAACCATGCATGCCTAATATTTAAAATCATAAAACCTCAATAGTACATTGTTAGAAATGATTGTAAGTGGTATCATATTCCATATATAGAGATGTTGTAAATCTAGATATTTGCTTTTGTTTATGTAAAACCTCTTAATCAATTAGAAATGTTTCACTAAGAGATATGACCTTATCTGGCACGGTCAGCCGTGATTTGTGACCTGATCCTGTGGGTTTTAAACAAGTTAATCTTTTTATGGTTATGTCTATTGTGTCACTGCCTGTGTGGCCACCCACTAGAAAATAATAAAATGCTGGTTTATTTCTGAGCCAGAAAGCTGACAGGAATACTTTGTCTGAAATGAAAAACATGTACATGTCTTCATTTTACCTGGTTCCTAAAAAACATACAAAAAAAAAGGCTATAAGCAAAAATGATCTAAAGTGATTCAGAGTTTACAATAAATATCCAGAATACCGTCAGGAGGATTAACTGACATCCATGTATTTATTTTAAGAACTTGACAATTGTAGTTTATTCTACTTTGAGGGATTCAAGATGCTTATATTATCTCCAATTAAGCCTTTGTGTTTCTTTTAAACAGAAACTGAATACAGACAATGTCCGAAGTAGCTTTTTCGGCCAGTAATTCATTCTAACAGTGCTTACAGTTCTGTTATTTCAGTGATATATTTATTGGGCCTGACAAGTTCAAGTATATTTAAAGTGGATAATGTTTTAATTTCCATGTGTCGTTGACGACAATGCTTAAACTAAGAAAAAATGTTTTGCTTTGAAATAGGAGTTAAAAAGCTGTTTAATTTCCATTCTGTATATGTTTTGCTAACTTTAAAAACGTATTCAATAAAAATCTATTAAATATTTGTATATTTTAATTTTTTTAGTACACAAGGATAATATATATTGTTATTTTTAAAAGAAATACGGTGCATTTTAGTAAAGTAAACACATTTTCTTGATTTGAAAGTCCATTTTCTAGTCATGCCAGATTGAGGGATTGTTTTCAATAAACTCTGTCAAGAAGAGCCAAATTACTTAAATCTTGTGCTGACTCCACACTTGTTAAAAAGAAGATGCTAAGCAGCCATATGATGTAGCTGCTATTTCAATCAATGCTAAAGTTTTTCAGTTGTTAAAAAAATTATTTAAAGAGATTGTTTATTATTAAAGACCGTAAATGGAGAGAAATTTGTTTTAACACTTGGCTGGTATTTTTATTAACGCTCGTATCATGCTTAATAACTCAGTAAAAAGATAAATATTTAGAATAGTTGCTCTTTCAATGAGTAATGAATAATGAAAAGTCAACTAATTTATCAAATAAAAGATCCCACTGGAAACAATGGTATGTGCTTACTTTGATAGATGGCTGCTAGGAGAGTACAAATGGAATAATATATTGAAGCACCTCTGTTGTAAATATGCCAGCTCGGAGATATATAGAGGCTTATGACCATCTCAGATGTTCATTTAAAAACATTTAAATTAAAAAAATTGTTAATTTGATTTTTCTTCAATTTAAGATCAATGTTTTCTGCTTCTGACTTTCTTAGTACAATTATTATTGCTTAATTTGTGCCTAGTCACATTTAGTGTGAATCCTAGGGATCCCAGTAAAACACTCTTGTGCTTCTGTCGGACAGTGATCATTTGATAATTAACTCACACAGATGGTACATAGGTCCAAAACCATTTTTGAAAATATTATATTCCCCTATATGGCAAAGTAAAACAACCTAGCTATTCTATTATCCCATCACAGAAACACTGAGAGAGAACCAGTGGCAGAGCTAGTGAATTGAGGGCCCTTCTCAGCTGGGAGCTTCATCACTGTCTGTCTGAAACTGTTATCCATGAGGACTCCATGTTCCTGTCTCCCAGTCCTGTATGATGCCCTCAAGTACCCTAGACATCTGGCTAGGTATTGCAAGGGCTACCCCCAACCTCTCCTCCACTAAGTGATTCTCTAAATGATGTTGCCAAACAACGTTATGTGTGACTCATTGAGGATTCCCAGTCATGTGTAGCCATAGGGGAGTTATGAGTAGGGGGGATGCCCTACACTTTTGAAATAAAAAAAAATGAAAATAAAGTTAAACTTCACTGGGGTTCCTCCAGAGCAGGGCCCCGGTACATTGCATTGCATGCAACAGTGGCAGCACCGTCAGTGGAGGGGACTACTACTATGAGTGACAAGATAAAACCACAAAATAGGGCAATCTTTTCTATTGATTTTTAATAATAATAATAATAATAATAATATCCCGAATAACCGCTGTGTGAGCATGGACAGCAAGTAGACGGCGCGGTAGTGAGTCAATAAGATGTTGGAAGGTTAGCAAGGGTATCTGGAGCGCCTGTCAATGGAGCAGAAAACGTGACTCATCAGAGAAGGCAACCCTTTACCTATCAGAAGAGGTCAAATTTCGGTATTATCGTGCAAATTGAAGCCGTGTCTGACGATGAACCCTTGTCAGCATGGATGCAGTGACCAGCCATTTGCTTCAGAGACCCTTATACAAAAGGGTTAATAGTTTTCGACACACGTCTGATAGCACCCGGTTCATTTAGACAGTGAGTTGCTCAACTGTAGCGTGTTGGTTGACTCTCACACTTTTGCAGCTGACGATCACCGCTGACATCAATGGCATGTGGTGCTACATAGTTTCAAAGCTGTTTATTGGTACTGTTTGCTAAGTCACGTACACTTTAAACACAACTGCACGGTTTCAGAAGTCGGATAAATTGCATGTTTCATCCATGACAGAGATGGTTGATATGTTTGCAGAATGCCCACATGTCACCTTATATACCCGCCAAACCAGCTCACGACTCAGGCCGTATTTCATTGGCTATGTGTTGCCGACGTCAAGTCATAAAATTGTGACTTGACCCTATATATATATATATATATATATATATATATATATATATATATATAATATATATATGTTTCCAATATATTTAATTTAAATAAAAAATGCATTTACAGGGTCCCCTAACACTTTTTTGAAAACAGGTGGGCTATATGTACTAATGGTTACAGTGCTGGAGAACTTGTACAGTGTCAAATCTTTAGACTGCAACATTTTCAATGACAGTATATATTACAGTAAATGTAGGCACACTATAATTAAAAATAATAGCAAATAATATACATGCCTTACAGAATAGGCACAGTTGTACTTGGATTACTAGAACAGTCAACTATACCAAATATCAAGGCAATTGCTGCTTAGTTTGTTTTGTGACTGTGATATGTATAGCTTTGTAAATGTAAGTTTTGAGTGGACGAAACATTTCCTGTGTGTGGATTAAGAGAGACAAATAAGGTCCTCCAAAAATTATGGAAATATTCCAGATAAGCTTCTGGATCTCAGTACTACACATGTTAAGAACATGTCACTCACTGTGTTACCAAACCAAAATACATATTCAAATGAGTTATCAATGCCTACAGTTGGACCTTTATACTCATCAGGAGTCCCAGGTATATCTAAGTTTCCCTGTTTTTACCTTATTCTAATCTAACACATGCTGCTTATATCATACACACACATTGCATTCATTCATTCTATATACATACAGATGTATTTTTTTTTTAAATTAGTTTTCCACATCCCTAGAGCTACTTACATAGGCAGAATGTACCTCCCAATAGAAACACTGCATTCAACTACAGATTTTAACATTTAACTAACCTTCAAGCCAGCAGCAGCTCAATGCAGAGATCTACAGATCGATGTCTGACCCATTCTACAGGGAGACTACACATTGCATGGTTCTTCCTGCATAAACTGTCATCATTGATTGTTACATTGTATTAGCTGCCTGTGATTGGCCAAAAAAATATGAATTTTATGCTAATTTTAGAAGGGATTTTCAGGGGTGTCAACTCACAAATCCAGGAAACTTAGATATACCTTTAATAAATGTAATCCACACATCATAAAGCAGTCAGCACTAAATGTATTTCCATTTAAAACACTGCTACTACCTTGAGTTAAACAGATCGCACAAATTTAATTCACTATTGATTTTTAACTTCTATTGACATATGCATTGTGCCTGTAGTAGCATTATGCAAGAGCTATGGCAGAGGAAGGATTAGTGTATGACAATGACATAAACGTGTGTATAAAATATAGGGTTACAAATTACAACAAAGATTTCCCTTTTAAAGACTAGGGAGCACTCAAACCAAGGGAACATAACCTTTATTAATTATAAGATTAAAACATTTATTTATTTACAGAGAATATTTACACCATATAAAACAAAATAGGGGGTTATAAATCATTACAAATTTTGTTTTATATAGTGTAAATATCCTCTGTAAATAAATTGTTTTTTTAAAATCTTATTATTAATAAAAGTTATGTTTTAGTATAGTTTCCTTGGTTCGAGTGCTCCCTAGGCTTCAAAAGGGAAATCTTTGTTGTAATTTGTTGTCATAGTGTTAATTCCCTGGGAGGGACCTGTATTATTGATTACATAGACTCTATTTGGAGCAGTGAATTCAGTCTCTTAATTTTCTGAATTGAATACAATACAGGGTTCCCAAGTGTCTAATATTTAACAAATAAATCTTATTTTATGCAGACCTACTTATATATACGCCCTCCATGAGTTTTGAAAAAGGAAAACCTAGAAAGAATTCAGAAGTTGGGAGTTGCTAAAGAGGTACCCTCCCAGCTAAATTCTTTCACCAATACACAATAAAGAGACAGTAAACATGGACCAATAACTAATATTAGCTTTGGACATGGACTGATGATGGAGTGATTATAGTCAGTGTATTCTATACACTCCAAATATCCCAACATATAATCCATGTTCACATTTTTACTGCTAACCTAAACATTGATATTGTTATATCAGTGTTCAGGATTTTAATTACAAAATCAGTATTGATATATGTTTTTATGAAAAAAATATCTGTTAATAAAGACTTTAATACATATGTCACACATACTGCTAGCCAGAAAACCACTGAAAGGCTTCAGGTTCCATCCTACTGGATCTGAAAGTGAAATTAAAACCGTGAGAAGAGATGCCCTTATAATTCGTACCTTTCAAACATGCTGAACTGAATTAGACACAGACATACTCATAAAGTTGTTCAGAGACTCTAATTATCCTGCGGATGATTGCCTAATGCATAACCCATCTAAGAGTAGTGATTTATTTAGAAAAAATGTTGCATCTCCAGAAATAAAAAAGTGAGGTAATTAAGCTATAGTTTATATATAATTTTCAGTTTGAATTTCTATACCTTATTACTTGTATTTCCAAACCAACCTCTGTAAACTGCTTTATAATCCTACCAGCATCCGCATTATTATTGAGAGATTCTATACTTTGCTTTGATGGCAATTTTACTGAAGCAAAATAGAGGTAACATTATTTAAATAACAGACAAACCTATTTCTTTTAGCCGGAATCAGTTATACAACGCTTGATACTTCATTGTAATCATGTGACAGTCTGCAGGTCACTACTTCAGAGTGGGCACTATGCCATTTAACACATTATTCCATTATAATACTATGTTTCACAGACTGGCATTGTCACTTCAAGTCAGGAACATGGTATTGTTACAGTACATTTTTCCCGTACATACTGTAGCTCTGCATCCCACACTATGGTTTTCCTCTTTCTTATCTGTTATATTTTCTTTAATTTAAGTTAAACCCCTTCTCTATCATATCATGAGAGAGCCCTGCATCGAAAGGATTATTTGGTAGTGTTTAAATGTGTTGTTGTCTAATCGTTGAGTTGTTTTCAAATCTCTGTGACCCTATGGACCAAAGCAACCAAGGCACAATTATGTCTTATAACTTATGTAAGTTTTCTTGGCAAAGATACTGAAGTGGGTTGCCAGTTCCTTTTCCAGTTGACCACATTGTGTCTAACCTCTCTGCTATTACCTGCCCATCTTGGGTGACACTACATGGTTTAGCTTTATTGAGGTACACAAGCCCCTTCAACACGAAGATGTTGTGATCCATAAGGGGTGTTTAAATTTAAATACCAATTGTTACACTTTAATCTGTGATTTGAGTAGTCATCCTGAGGTTGTCATAAAGCCTTATGATAAAAGTGGTAATGTTTTCTTGGTTTACTAGGGGGACTACTTATGAGACAATTAAATGATAAAATACAATGTAACATTTTGAAGAAGGAGCTTCTGCCTTTATTTCAGAGAAATTTATTAGATAAGGCATTAATGAAGGGTATTATTACTCAGCAGGAGTTATGCCTCCCCAGATGACAATTAATAGCGGAATTGAGATCCCATAGAGGGGATAAGTAATTATGTTAATTTGAATTTACCCCCCTTCTTGTTATATTCTCTTGTAATATGTTAGGGATACTCTAAAAGTGTTGCAGAAGGTGGATGATTTGCCTGTGGACGATGACATCCTCTGGTGAATCTAAATGTACAGTTGTTATACACCTTTTACCTCACCAGAGGGGTATGGAAGCCTTAATGTTTATTTTAACAACAACCGAATGAATATGGGTATGAAAAATAAGAGTTCATTCTCCTGACATTAATAGTGGATAATACCTGTTTCCGTTTCAACAACAACCATTAGACAGCTACAGGGGACAGTAATGTAGGCACCATATGCCCCCATGTTTGTGTATTTACATCTTGGTGTATGGAGAGTTAAGTGATTGACAGCTGAACTTGTCACTCTCTGGCTAAGACACACTGATAATTTCCTGCTCATTTGGAAGGATACAGGTAAATAATTTCCCCTCTCCTATGGAACTCCTTGCCTCGTTTCACAAGATATCTTCCTGCCTCAAAAAATCACTAAAATTGCATCTGTTTAAAAAAGCTAATCACCTTCAGCCTTAATATGCACAACTACACACTCTACAACACAGCCACCTCCACTTGCTTAGGCGTATTGTGTTCACACTGCCATGTTGCATCTATCACCTTCCTGTATCATATCCAAACCCTTTAGGTTGTAAGTATGCAAGCTTTCAATGCCTTGGTGAACAAGGGCTATTTATGTTTCACTTTACGCTCAAAGACAGCACCCTCCATTCTTCTGCAATGTGTTAATTTTGTTTTGCCTTGTACAGCGTTACAGATATTGTTGGTGTGCTACAAATAAAGTATAATAATAACAATAACTATAGGAATTTGTAGAATTAAACGTGGCAGAAATCTGAATTGTACAATGTACAAATGATTTAAAACTTAAGAAGATGGTGGGTAAATAATGATGTTACTTGCTCTAAACCTATGGCAGCTAATAATTTGTAGCCTCAAACCACCATCTTAAGCGGGGTAGTTCCTAATGATTTGTAGGAATTGTACCCAGTTCAGAGATTTTAAAATAAGAACTAAGGAGTTGACTGAGAAATGTAGAGAAAGGGAATATCCTATATCAAGGGCCTTTATGAGAGCAAAGATTGCTGAAGTGTAAGGTGGGAAAATATGATACATATATTGGGAAAATACTGGGGGACCTACATAATGGATCCAGACATTGCACATATTGAGAGGCTTCAGCTGGCAGCAAGGAGTGCACATACCCTTAAAGAGCAGCTAGTACATACGGGTTACAGACAAGATATGTTTTTGAGAACGACTTTTGGTTGAATTTGTATGTAACTCGGATCCTTGATGCATAATAATAATAATAACAATGCTATAACGGCTCTATCAGTGGTACAACTGCCCCCTAAATACACATTTGGAATCAGGACAAGAAAGAAAGAAAAAAGGAGAAAAATCTATGCCCTACGAAGGAATCCCCAAGCTGATCTTGATAGGATAGTTTGAAGTCTCAAAAGAGCATATGTCCCTCAAAGGGACCCTCCTCACTGGAGGGCATATAGCCCCACAAGCTGACTTCAACACCCTAATCTTGGGGAAGTAGAACAAAAATCACCAATGATAGACAGAAAATTGGACAAAAATGTTTATAACGCAATGGTGTTTGGAACCAATACTATAGATATATCAGAGCCAAGGCTGACTTTAATTGTGACAAGTGTGAAAAAAATATTATTTTTAAACAAACCAACCATCATAATAACTTTTAAATTACTATTCCCAGCCAGCCCCAAATAAACAAAACTTTGAATTTGTTCATTTTATCTTGTTCTATAACAAGGAATTCAATGTGGACTGGCATGCTCTATACAGGCAGTATTGCTTTGAAACTTTTTTAAATTTTTTAATGCACCCGACAAACCTTTTTCTGTACTAGAAGAGGCTTTTTCAAAGGTTTGGTCTTCAATTCAGACCAAATCTTTGAAAAGCTGCTTTTAGTGCAGTGAAACAGCCGCACTAAAAAATGAATTGTACTTCATCCCTAGACTTTGGAATACATGTATAGTTAACTTCACTGCTATTACCACAGCTACACACTCACTTTCTTCAGTTACCCCATTCTACACGCACACACACAATACATCCACCCACCTTATATCTCCAAAGAAAGGATATTGTGGTGTTGTTGGGCTAATCACCATTCTCTGGTGATTTGTACTGTTCTTAGGTTTACTTATAACTATACTTCGGTATTTGGTAAATGATAATGCAAGTCTTTCTATCAGTGTGTTTTTGTACCTTCAACAAAATTCCCAATAAAAAATCAGTTAAAAAAACTGGTTTGAGATGCTGAATATCACTATATATTAATCATTTTAGTTTTAAAGAAGTATAAGTGAGATAAAGCAAATTTTAGGTCAGTCAGAAGCTATGTGGTAGATGCTTGTGCAGGAATTACCATTGCAACAAGTCAGCTATGTCTCTCCTCTACCTTCTCCCCTCTCAAATGTAAAAAAAGCATGTGAGTACACATGTACATATCTTAATTTGGAAAACACTTTATTAGTGACAGGTAGGCTTTCAATAAAAACAATTTCCTCATCTACATTTGTCTTTATTCTTCTTCACGTAAGTCCTCAAATAAAAAACAAAAATAAAGTGGTTAAGCGAGATAAACTAAAGTGCAGTAAAATGAACAACAAACACTATGTTAAAAGACAGAGAAAGCATTAAAGTGCATCTAAACAATCTTATCATTCATTATATCACATCTGACATGACTAATGACATTATCAGTGACTTTACTGATCACATAGCATTTCAGTTACATCATCTGCAAATGTCTTGAGTTTTGATGCCCTTGTTGAAAATCTTTACAATATTTTAATATAGTGTTTATCAATAAATATTCCCTTTTTTTGCCAAGGAATAGAGCTACATTTATTAAGATGTTTGCCTTACTATAACTGCATGTCAATTCATCACTGACCTTTCTACGACTGCTCCTGTTTCCTATTAGCAATGCATGCATGATAGTTATTTAAACCTCTGCAACAGATTGTCACATTATGGTTACTCCTGAAAAAGCACACTTTTCTTTTAAGTCTGTGAACAATGTTAAACTGTCTAAGATTATTTATAAAAAAGTAACAGTGGGAGTATCTACGCTTGTGCACAGACTCAAATTCTGACTTCCATAGAAAAATAAAATATACGATTACATAAAGGGCTCAATTAAATTGCTCCAGTAGGAACTCCCATAAAGCTACTTTGGTGCTACCGGAGTTCATATGAGAGAACTTACTAAGCTAGTGCATTGGTTCTGTAGGCAAGCTCACAGAGGAACTTTTGTACTTATATCCATGGGCTTTGTCACATTTGGGAGATTAGTTTAGAAGCACTCCCAACTCTTCTGAGTAAGTAGCTGAATGATTGAACTAGATAATAAGAGCCAAGGTAATGAATATCAGTAAATATTGCAAAAGTTAACTCACAGGTTCCGAGAGCAGAAGATTAGCCGGCGCGGAGGGAGCCCAGGCACGCCGGGTCTGATGCAGCGCTGCGTGACCGGGCGGAGCCTGGGCGATGCTGATTGGCTGGGAGGAGGAGGAGGGACTTAAGCCTGTTTCGCAGGCTTCCTCCTCACTCCGCGCCGGCCATTGAGCTGATTCCCTGCCTCCCTCCCCTTAAATGGTGGTCAGATAGGAAAGTAGCAGATAAGGAAGTAGGTTACGTCTAGAGGGCGAGGCTGGTTTGAGCAAAGTTCAGGAAGCTTAAGCTATGTTTAAAAAAAAAAAAAAAAAAGAGGTGTAAAAGAGTTGAAGGGTTAGGATTCTGTGAATTCTAAGTTAGGATGCAAATAGGAATGTCTTTGGTTGGCGGGAGGTGAGGCACCTGGCCCACAAGCTTAAGTGGGTGTTGCCCTGCCTCATGGGCGTGCTTAGGAAAGCACTGGGAGGTTACTGACCGGGCCGGGCTCCTCCTCCGGGATGTTATTTGAGCTGTGATTTAACAATGTTAATTATGTTAATTGGTTATTGGTTTATGGTTGCTTTAATAAAGCTGTGGCCCGTAATTTTCCCAAGAAACGCTGTTTCAGTGTGTTTATTTATTCTAAAGCCCATTGGATCTTGCCAGGGTCAAGATTTTATTGCAAGTGAGAAAGTAAGAGCTTGAATTCGAGAGAGTAGGAGACGTTGTCACGCTTTGCGAGGTACGACTTAGGCGAGGATACGAGACGCTTGGCTTAGAATTTTTTTTTTATGAGACGCAGAAATTTACGAGATTAGCGGCCGAACAAAAAAAACGAAAAACACACTAAATACACCCCAAAAACATCACAGACAGCATGGGGCAACAGCCAGGATGTCTGTGAGTGAGGTGGAACACGAATTTAACTTGATTTAGCCGATTTTCGCCACTCGAAAATCGCGTAAGCAAGGAAAAATATGGGCGGCGAAAAAAATTAAAACAAGGCTACACGACCCTGGACCGCGCAAAACACTGCAAAACGCGTAGCACTTTACACATCACACTACAACCTACAACATACACTATTACAAAAGCCGGTAAATGCTCAAAAGACGCGTACCACATTAATAACATTACGACTATACAATGCCACTTTACACAATAAACTGCTAAACACAATATAACGGTTTTACCTCGCGCACGCAGCCTATTTAGAATGCACAGGTCAAACATTCATTACACTTTATAAGCAGGGCACTAACACTCACACTGTATATTCTATGCAGACGCAAAATACAAACAGATTGTTAGCTCTTCAGCCTATTGCTCGCTGCATATATCAATTATAAATAATTAAAGTATAATTAATTGATTTAAGAAATCATTCATTATTAATTAATACATATACATAGAAATATATATCTCTCTCAGAGGACCAAAAGTACACAACAGGAGAGGCTCGCAATGAGCACCAAAGGCGCTCAGCGCAAGCCTCGCAATGAGCGCCGAAGGTCCTGAGGCTCGCAATGAGCGCCGAAGGTCCTCACAGTACAATACGGTTTCAATTATGTCTCAAACAGCATTCCCATGGCTTCAAAAGTTATTGCCCCGTCATTTTTGACGGGCAAGTCGCTAGTATTACATATTCACCACACATACCTCCTACTACATACCCATCCCATTACCCCATTAGCCTTGCATGTACACTATTAGAAGACATAAAACACATAGAACATTTTTTACATATCAATTTACACACTTTTGTTCTGTAGTATTGTGAGTGGGTGGTGATAGTGTTTTTTCTGAGATTATGTCTGTGTGTGTGTATCAGTGAGTGAGTGGTGTGACTTTGTTTGTTTGTCTGAGATGGAGGTGGAATAAGACGAGCAGAGGAGGGGAAGAGGGGAAAAGGAAGAAGAGTTAGAGAGGTAAAGGGAGTCCCGGGTAGAAGAGTAGAGAGAGGCATGGTAAGGGGGAGAGGAGTGGTGATGAGGAGAGACAGAGAGAGGGTGGAGTTGAGGAGAGGGGGAAGGATGAGGTGAGAGGAGGAGAGGAAGAGCAAAGTAGAGGTGCCCCTAGAGTAAGCAGCAGGGAAGGTATCTAAGGTTAGTGGATAGGGGTCTCAACCACAGGCACAGTCAGGAGTCACAATACATACAAAAAGTAAAGGACCTTCAATTACTCCCAGCGGGTATTTATTGTATTCCTAAATAACTTCCATTGATGGTCTCCTGAATGCTGAGAGGTCAGACTTGTCAGAGGGCAAGGATGTGGAAAGTCAGTTTTGTCGGAGATCATATCAGAGATGTGATGAGAGTGATACACTAACATAATGACTGCCGGATTATAGTCATGAGGAAGGCTGAGGAAGCTGCCAGTGCAAGAGCCACAATTTGTGGTTCTGCTACAGTGGTAAAAATTACACTTGGGAGAAGACCTTAGGGGTAGAATATTCACAACCGCTGTCATTGGAACATCTACATTGGTGGACATAAATTGGCCTGAGACCCTGCAAAGTGAGGATATACACCACCAATAATACAACACATTCATCAATCTTCTTCACCAACATATACTCCCACTCAATAAAATGGCCTGCATCACATAGCAGTGTTTCATATACAGTACATCAGTGGCTAATCACTTTGCCCTGAATGCACAGAAAAATATGTAATTACGGTATATATTGTTAGTAATAATATAGAATAAAGAGGCAGTTTCTATATAATGAGACAAATCCATGGTTTAACACTACTCTGTGACCAAACCATGGATGCATTAGAAAGTGCCAACTTAAATTAATTCAATACGTAGACCCATCACATCATAAATCAATGATATTAATATTATGAAGATGTCTCCTAATCCTTTTTTATGCAACTCCAAATTTGACTCCAAAAGTTAACAAATACTGAATGTTGTTATGATTTTGATAACAAAATATCAACTTCTTCGATAGTCCCACTGTCATGAATCACCCAGGGGCCATATTGGATTTGGTGTGAACTATGCTGGGGCCATTTTGTGACTGGCAGCAGTGGCCATTTTGGGCTGGGTTTTCTTCCACATGCTGTTGCCATGTGGAAGAACAAAAGGTTTGGGTGTGGTGAATATATGTTAGTATTATGTTGTATATTGTATTAGGGATTGATTGTATTTAGTTAACCATTCCCCATTGTATAAACTCTCAGTCAGGAGTTGGCCATATGGTCCTTAGTATAAACAAAGAGATTTGCCAGACAGCCAGGCACCTAGATAACAATGGGGGGGCCTAGGAGTTCAAACAGGAAGTTTCCACGGGGAGAGTCTGGGTCAGAATGAGCTTGGTGGCCACGCCTGGGGGTGGCCCATGGGAGGGGTCTGGTGGTTCCCATAGCCTACAACCGTTACATTGGACAGAGGTAATTAGGTTACCCTGGAGGTTACCCTATTGGCCAGAGAAAGGGGAAAGGTTGATCCACTCCCTCCACTGTGTGTGTGTGAAATGTTTTAAATATGTTGTTCCAAAATAAAAAGTTGTTCATAATTTTCATCAAGACGTGGTGAGCAGATGTATTATTTACCCGGGGACATATGCTTGCAGTAAGATTCGTCAGACTTACTGTCAATATTGCTCAGTCTAAACCAAGGGCTGAGACATGATGTTCCTGTACTCAAAGCTACTCCAAGGTCCAGAGTAACCCAAATCCGGTCAGCAGACCCCAGCCAGAGAGTGGGTTGTGACAATTGGTGGCACAGTGGTGGGGTACTCTGAGAAGGACCAGAAAATGGAGCAGATGGAAGCAGAGGACTACAGACTACTCCTGCTAAATCAATGGATGGCATTCATGCAATTATGGCATGGCCATGAGCTGGCAAGCTGGTTGGAGGAACTGGTAGAGAAAGAGATGGACTTGGAGGAACAGTACCTTGCCAGGATAGAGTCCTTGGGTGGCCGGAGAGAGGATCTCTATTTTCGTTTGGATCTAGAATATGGGGTCGGGGAGATTCTGAATGGTGATCCGGAATGTGGCATGGGGACTTCAAGGAGGCATAATAACTTGTTTGTTGAACGCTGCCGGGGTCTGGGACTGGAAGCATGGTTCCCGGAGGCTCCTTTGCTGGAACCCCTGATTCAGCAAGAGCTGCAACTGGAGGCTGAGTGTGTTCAATTGTGGGATGCGATACCCAAGAAGTATTTTTACTACTCAGACGGTATGTACCAGAGGGAGTATGTTCACTGGAACTGGGGAGAGGCTTTTATAGACGGTAAACAAAGTGAGGAGTGGGAAAGAGTAAACACTGTTCCTTTGCCAACTCCTGGGGATGGAGAATGTTTGCCCCTAGAACATGCAGTAACTGTGTCAGGGCCTAGTCACCAGCCCCAAGAGCCAGAGACCCATTGGAATGTTCCCTGGGTGGGGTCAGATAATCCATGTCTGCCCCCTGAGACCCCAAGAGATTTAATCCCAGAGGAAGTGGGAACTGCTCACAAGCTAGGGTCAGATAAGTTAAGTCTGCCCTCAGAAGTTCTAGGCAAAGTGTGTTGGCCAGAACTGCTAATGGAGCCAGAGGCTCTGGATTATTATGTGATGGACGGTGGGAAGGGAGCCTTAGAGGCCAGGCTAGAAGGGAATGATGAGATTCCCCAGCCTGCATCAGATAACCACTGTCTGTACCCTGACACCCCAGGGGAGTTGTCCCCAGAGGTGCTAGTGAAGAACAGAGCCCAGGAGGGTTGTTTAAGAGACTGTGGGGAGGGAAAGGAATTGGTTTCTGGCTACAGGGAACCTGACCTCACACAGCAAGAGAGTGCCAGGGGCACAAAGAGCCAGGCTGGGGCAGCAAGCATGCCAGCTTTGGCAAAAGCATTATGGGTGCAGAGTGGCACCATGATAGAGGGTGTACCAAGTGGGGAGATACCCTGGATAACCATTGTCCAGGGGCCCACTGGAACAGACACCACTCCAAAGACCCAGTTCAACAGAAAGGACTGGGATAAAGTTGCTCAACCCCAGGCAATGCAGGAGTCCGGCACTTCAGCTGGATGGGGGCAGCATAGCACCCCAGCCAAGTCAGAGGAGTGTAAGCACAGCTTGGGTGGGAGCAGCATAGCTCCCCAAGCAGCAACGGAAACAGCTGGACCAGAGGAAGAAAGCCAAGATGAGCTGTCCCTTTGCGATCCCATAGGCCCAGAGACTGTTTTTAGAGATGCCAGCCCAGCTGTGGGGACTGGCTGGGGGGAACAGAGTTGCTATGGGACAGAAACTGTGGCCCACCTGTTGTACTTTGGGATACCAGATTATTGGGGAGGTACCCTGGACTATTTGGGTGGGTGTGAATGGGAAGAGCAATTTGCTCTATACAGTGGGTGCAAGGCCAAGGGCTGGGGGAGGTTTTTACTCTGCACTTTGGGACCGTTTTCTAAAGGACTTGAACGTGGAGAGAGTGCAGAGGGCCTAGCCAATCCAGAAGATCCATGACTATCAGCGTAGCTGAGAAAATCCTAGGGGCATGGATGTTTCCTGCCACGCTTGGGGAGGTGTTGTCATGAATCACCCAGGGGCCATATTGGATTTGGTGTGAACTATGCTGGGGCCATTTTGTGACTGGCAGCAGTGGCCATTTTGGGCTGGGTTATCTTCCACATGCTGTTGCCATGTGGAAGAACAAAAGGTTTGGGTGTGGTGATTATATGTTAGTATTATGTTGTATATTGTATTAGGGATTGATTGTATTTAGTTAACCATTCCCCATTGTATAAACTCTCAGTCAGGAGTTGGCCATATGGTCCTTAGTATAAACAAAGAGATTTGCCAGACAGCCAGGCACCTAGATAACAATGGGGGGGGGGGGCTAGGAGTTCAAACAGGAAGTTTCCACGGGGAGAGTCTGGGTCAGAATGAGCTTGGTGGCCACGCCTGGGGGTGGCCCATGGGAGGGGTCTGGTGGTTCCCATAGCCTACAACCGTTACATTGGACAGAGGTAATTAGGTTACCCTGGAGGTTACCCTATTGGCCAGAGAAAGGGGAAAGGTTGATCCACTCCCTCCACTGTGTGTGTGTGAAATGTTTTAAATATGTTGTTCCAAAATAAAAAGTTGTTCATAATTTTCATCAAGACGTGGTGTGTAGATGTATTATTTACCCGGGGACATATGCTTGCAGTAAGATTCGTCAGACTTACTGTCAATATTGCTCAGTCTAAACCAAGGGCTGAGACATGATGTTCCTGTACTCAAAGCTACTCCAAGGTCCAGAGTAACCCAAATCCGGTCAGCAGACCCCAGCCAGAGAGTGGGTCGTGACACCCACCATTAATGCAGGGGTAACCAATAGAGGAGGATATTGCTCAGGGGTAAGGTAAAGAATAATTTTTTTTGGGTGTTGAAGAACTGGCAGGACCATCAGTCACAATGTTCTCATTTGACCCCTCAGTCCCCTCCTCCCACATATTTGGCCTTCCTGTTGTAGGATGTCCATGGGAGTACAGACCTAAGCATCTATTACCAGCACCTACTCCGGCTATTAGACTTGCTTAAAAAGGCACCGCAGTGAGCAGCTTCGAGCCCAACAGCATCCCATCCCTCAGCCACTTTTGCCCATATAATAAGTGAATTTGAACAGGCATTTCTTGGAGGTGAATGGCATAGAGAGAAAGAGTCCTCCATGAGTTTAGATGGATCAGACACGACAACTGGTGGCACCATCGATGGAACTTGAACTAGAATGTCATTACCTCTAGCACCAGAACTTCTGGTCCATGGAGGGGCAGCTTTCCAGGCTGAATATGAATTTGTCCAGGGTGGGGACCTCATGGCTGCCATGCTGGAACACTGTCAAAGACATGCTGCCTCCCAATCAACATAAACCGAGGAGAGTTCACCACAACATGCCTCTTAACCACACCTGCATGTTTCCCTTCTGCTGTAGTGCTTCCACTTCCACCAGTGGCCCCTGCTAGATGTCACACTGTGTCCACATGTTGGTCCAGGAGACAGGCCCTCTGTGTCCAAAAGACAAAGGAGATAGGGGCTTTATCAAGTCTCTTTTATTTTTAGGTAAATGTTTTCTTTTCAGGTAGCTCTGAAGAAGAACATTTCAGGATGTAAATCTCCAAGCAGTGCTACCTGATATTGTAAGTGGACCATATAAAGTGCAAACCAACAACATACATGTACATAACCACATTTGATCTGTGAACACATCTCACATAAGTTTAGATTTTAACAATCAGTGGATGACACAAGCAACACATATTTGCGGGTTTCATCTTTCAACTAAATATAGCCTAAAGAAAGGAGGGACAGTAATACTACTAGAGAGAACTCATAGCTCCAGTAATCAATGAACCAAAAATGTGGACCAGGTGCACTCTAGGTTAATATCTGTCAAATTAGAGCCTTTTTTTGGTCTCTTTGTTTCACAAGCATAACATTATTCACTAAGAGGCAGATTCAATTGCAAGCCAGCATCTCACGGGATACAGGCCATATGTCTGCGGGCTTGCTGCGTGCTCCCGTTCGTCTCCGATTTCCGGTGCTATACAATTGAACAAGTCTGCAAGTTACAGGCTGAAAGCCGAAGCCGTAAACCATGCACTCGTGCATAGCAGTTCAGGGTGGGAACATGATCAATTAAGCAAGGCCGTAACCACCCATTTCGAAACAGCCAATAGAAAATGAGACCGCCATTATTATGGCAGTAAAACATGGAGGTTACATGTCAATCAATTAGGTTCAGGGTTCCAATATGCAATTGGACTCGCAAACCATCCAAATAGAAAATTATACAAATGAATGCTAATACTGTTGTAGTCCATATGGGTGGCCTGGTATGTATTAACTCCTGAGATCGATATAACGCTGAAATGACACATAAAAAAATATGATTTTTTTTCGCTGATTTGCAAACGTGAGACTGTTGTGCATTTAATTCTAATGTCTTTCATTGCTTTCCGTGTCATTTACAGTGCAGTATTGATTTTTTATTTGATTTACAGTGCTGCAGACAGGGGTTTCACCTCTTGCAGATCCTCTCTAGCACTTGTAGGATTTTCTCCTACATTTGCCGTTTACGGCTGTGAAAACATTTGCAGGCTTGGCGAATTGAAGCAATTGAATAGAGATTTGCCGACGGGAAAGATTAAAGGAATTGGGAGGCTGTAAGTTCCGGGTTAAACAACCACAAGGTTTTCAAAGCCGTAACGCGTAAAACGTTTGGAGCCCGCAAAAAGACACCAGTTCAATAGCAAATGAACTTACGGCCTCACTTACGGGCTCCAGTAACTTACGATTGCTCAATTGAATCGGGCTCATGGATTTCCAAATTATAATGAGCTCCCAGATGTGGCAGTACTTAATACTACTTTGAATATATAGTTTTATTTAACGTATTGTATTTATCATGTATTTAAAAAGATCTAACATGTTTCATAGAGCAGGGTTAGTACAAGGAATATAGTGAATACATGACAGAAATATGACAAAGATTTACATTATGGTACTGACATATACAGTTACACACTTTTAGTAAGGCTAGATAAAATAGGAATAAAATAATACTTTGGGGAAACTTTTTATGCACATAATTTCAATTTATTGTAGCATTTCCTTATTTGCTTTATAAGTGATAGTTACTTATTCTTTTATCTAAAAGAAACATTTCACTAATTATTTTTCTTTATAATTCCTATTCGCCAACATTCGCAGTGTATATGAGGCTATGTGAGCCATGGAACTACACTTAGGGCCTCATTCTATTATCGGCTGTTGGTGATGCGGGGCCGCAAGGACCGGCCGCACGCTATTCGGCTATTCTATTCCCCTCCGGCCGGGGATTCCGGCAGGCTTGCGGCCGGCGCCTTGCTATCCCTTGCGGCCGCTCGCGCCGGAGGAAAGCCTTTGGTCTAAAACAGCCGCAAGAGTTTCGGCCGCAAAAAAATCCTGGTTGCTATTCAATTGCTCCGGGAACCCTCTCTGCAAGGCTAAAACCGAGCCGCAGCTTACTTGCAGCAAAAAGGTCCCGCTAGCACCAATTAAGCACATTATAAAGCCGAAATAAAGCCATCCTGCACTCTGAGGAGACTATAAAGTGATTGTAGGTGTTAGCAAAAATAGCACAACATTCCCCTATACTCAAATCCGTAAATATTTTTTTTTAAATATATGTCAAATATCCATGTAAAAAGTCCAGAGGGCTTGGAGCACCTCAGACCCGCCCACGCTGCGGCCGGAAAATAAACAGTTAATGTAATCTCGGATTTGGGCTGATGTGCAAGTTTGAGAGGGGGTTGCTATTAATCCTCATGCCCCCCATTATGATCCCTAACATTTACAGAGCTGTACAGTGCAGGCTTGAATTTATTTTTGCGTTTAAAGATTTCTGAGCTTACGGCCAGTTGCAAGATTTACGGCCGGCCGTAAGAGGAGATCCTTGCGGGGCCGCATAATTGAATTGCAAGATAACGGAACCCCCGCAAGGAATCGCAGCCTTGCGGCCGTTTTACGGCCAATAATAGAATGAGGCCCTTAGAGGTTACAGCTTTTCAACAAGAATCCTCATTTTAATATTCAGTGGCAATGTGGGACCATCTACTTACAATCCCCACTATCTTGCAATCCTTCCCCCCACAGCATAATGAGTCACCAACATAATTGTGTTAAATAGACAATATGATATAACATTTAAACAAAATGCATTTATTTGTATAATTGTTATTAGGTTGCTCATAAAATAAAACTAGGCGCTTACTTGAAGATTTAAGCCTTGTAGCTGATTGTACAAGCACTTTTCACAATATTTGATAAGAATGCTCTAGACTGCCTTATCACAGAGAGGGTAATTGTAAATGCACAAGCACAATGTGTAATATATTTAGCTGGTGACAATATAACTGTATAGTAATCCTATATTAAAATACAAATAATCCACAAATACACATTGCCTTATTATATGTGCCCTGTAATATATCCTATAATAGAAACAGAAAATACAAATATTTGTACCTCTCCACTTTTATTACAACATAGTACAAGCAAAATACATGACACAGATACATGCCAACTGCTAGAAATAATTATGGAAATAGGTACTCCACTGCCATTATGAAGTGAAAGTTAAACAGCATGTTTAAGGTAAGTTTCAATAAGAAAATAAGTTTAGAGTTAACTGGCTCTAATGAATATGATATTAAATATGACCAAAAAGGTGATGAAAACTCGCAATGGCTTTCAGAAATTGTGGAGAAATAGCTTAGTGAATACAGTGAAGAGTACAAAAAACTGCAATTTCTATTCTCAGTCCTTAAGAATCTTGTGAAACTAGCCCTATGTGTTGTTGATCTTTCACTAATATTGTAAAATATTACTAGATCTCATTGAAATTAAAGTAGCTTAATATTTTGTTTGAAATTGTCTCAAAGGACACTGTAAGACAAACTTTGTTTACAATTGTTGATTCAGAAGGATTTTTTTGACTGAATAATTAAAATTGCAATTAAGCACCTAATATAAACTCATGAATGTCACCTTACATAGGGTTTCCAGTCATCATTTTGAAAAAATACTTATAAAATTAAAAAAGTGTACTGACCCAATCAGGATTATTGTAGCTCAAGAAATATAAAATATGTAAATTGTCCATTCATTGCAAAAAAAAAAAAAAAAATAACTTTATCTATTAGTATGCATTTTTGGAAGGGTGATGAATCCCACTAAACTATTGCATTAAAAATTAAGATTAATTTTAAATTTCCCAAAAAAATGTATTTGAATACACTTAATACATTTCACCAAACAACTGCAAACTTGGTATTATCTTATTGTTGAGATATTTACAACGTTTTTGCGTGTTTTCAACCAAAATAATTTTTTCTCTAAAAATGTTTGAATTATATATTTTGAGAAACAGCTTTGTCAGAAAATAAGCAAATTAAGAATTGTAGACTATGCACAATAATCTTAAAAACAAAAAAAGTAAGTTTATGAAATATTTCACTTTTTCTACATAATTTCTATGGCTATAATATGAATATTTAATCATTATTTTTTATTAAATGTTCATGATTTTTACACTGAATATTATATTCTTGCCACCACATAGCTTATATTATAAATGTAGTAATGACAAATATGTTTTTATATACAAAAATGTATATATTTTTACATTTTTCACATAATACTATCATGCAAGATCTAATATGATAACTGTAACTAGAGAATTATATACAGTTAGTTTATTTTTAAATTGTTAACAGAATATTTTTATAACTTTTATTTACTTTACAAGTTAGATTACATTTTACTTGTACATGTGAAGCTATTTAAAATAGAAAATTATAATCCTATACCAGCGCTTGTTTATCACTTAAAATAGTAAATGTTACTTTTCTGTATTATATTAGCAGTAACTCCCTAACTAATCTTCTAATGCAATAATACATTTTTATACAGTGCATGCAATTTTTCTTTTTCTTCTGTAAATTGTTTTCATCATGCGGCTTTGTCACTATAAATCTCAGTGTTCACCAACCTCTTGTCTGCAAGTGATTTCCAGCACTATTATAAAAGTGAAACAGACAGACCTAATTTGAGTCCCAGACTCGAGGAAACTCATCTTAAATATTAGCATAATTTCACAGAAGACAGAGGAAATTGCTAAAATATGTGCATTAAAGAGAGTCTGCAGTTGGTTCTTTCTTACTTAGCTCTTGGATGCCACCCAGTGATTGATTTAACATCATGTTGCTCCCTGTGTTTTCACTGTACTATTGGCAACATTCTCAAACTCTACTAATCTCGAGAGTCCAGGAAACAAGGATGTATAACATTGTTAACCAAAGACATATATACCAATAAATCTGCATCTGGGAAAGTAGATACCTCAGGTCTAGCTATAGCACCTGGAAACATTTGTTATTGGACAATAATGATGTTTTTATGGATTTTCTACTGAACTCATGAGATATTACTTCAGGAAAACAGTTTGAATTCTAATATAACTAAAATTTTCCTGCCAGGTATTGTGTGATTTTTTAAAATAGTTTCCACTGTGTTTAAATTTGTTCACCAAATTACCAGTTCTGTTAATAACATGTGCCACACAAATCTTGGCTAGATCAACAATAACCAAACAATAAATCTGCAGTATATGACTTTCACAATTAAGTAACACACAAGCTAGTTGAGCGACATGCATTACGCTTCACCATGAAGGCAACAGAAGAACTGCACAAATGGAAATGTGACTTTCACTTTATTCATAAACCTTTAATCTCCATAAGGGTAGTAAGACATGGACTTCTTGTTTACTGTGCCTTAGAGAGTTCAGCTACAGACTAATGATGAGGCCCAAGTAAGGCCAAAACATATGTCTGGGGATTTCTGTTATGATAGAATTTCCTGGTATTTTGGTGCTGGATCACTCTATTAGGTGAGACAAGACTGATATATTACAGAATATTTCTCCCTGTGAAAGGCACAAGTGATCTAAAGAGGTTGCTCTCAGAGTAGATTTGCATGTCCATAGAACTATCCTATTAAGGTTAATTTGTTCGCTGCTTGAGTGCCGCTATTGCTGTTGTTGCTTATTCGTAAAACTTTTTAAACTTAAATGGGTAGGGCTAATGTTACTCCTCTTAAAGTGTACACTTGGTTTCCCAATTTTTTTTCTAAAGACATGGAATGAGATGCCATACCACTGAATAATTTATAAGCTGCTCATTTGTTATTACTCACATATTTTAATCTCTGTTATTTTTGGTCAAGTTGAACTTGTAGTCTCTTTACTACAACGTCAACTTGACCTTTACCTTTTGGTTAAAAATAAGCAAAATTAAATTAAAGTCAAGCAAATGGTTGTTTGTTTAAGAGAATACAACAACTAATAAAGGTTGTCAAAATCAAGTCAATTATCAAAATACATGATATAGCCTTTAAATGGGGAAAAACAGGTGCAAAAATAAATTAATATAACAAAGGAGAAAACAATATATATGTGCATAATTTGAACTTATGCACATAAATATTGTTTGCATATACAGTATCTCACAAAAGTGAGTACACCCCTCAAAAAATTTTAAAATATTTTATTATATCTTTTCATGTGACAACACTGAAGAAATGACACTCTGCTACAATGTAAAGTAGTAAGTGTACAGCCTGTATAACAGTGTACATTTGCTGTCCCCTCAAAATAACTCAACACACAGCCATTAATGTCTTAACCGTTGGCAACAAAAGTGAGTACACCCCTAAGTAGAAATGTCCAAATTGGGCCCAAAGTGGCAATATTTTGTGTGGCCACCATTATTTCCCAGCACTGCCTTAACCCTCATGGGCATAGAGTTCACCCGAGTTTCACAGGTTGCCACTGGAGTCCTCTTCCACTCATCTATGACGACATCACAGAGCTGGTGGATGTTAGAGACCTTGCGCTCCCCCACCTTCCATTTGAGTATGCTCCACAGATGCTCAATAGGTTTTAGCTCTGGAGACATGCTTGGCCAGTCCATCACCTTTACTTTCAGCTTCTTTAGCAAAGCAGTGGTCATCTTGGAGGTGTGTTTGGTGTCGTTATCATGTTGCAATACTGCCCTGCAGCCCTGTCTCCGACAGGAGGGATCATGCTCTGCTGCAGTATGTCACAGTACATGTTGGCATTCATGGTTCCCTCAATGAATGTTCTTACTTAGCAAGTACTTGTAAATTAGCATGAAAGAGCAAACGACAGCTCAGGGTAATTGTAAATGTGCCAATGAACATGTATAACAATAGAGCCTTATATTTGCCAAATATTATAAATAAGCCCAAATGTCTATTACTACTTAATTATATTTGCAATACATTAATCATTTCTAATATAATAAAAGTTCTAAAGTAAAAATATTTTTTCTTCCTAGCATCCAACATACAAGGGCCTGCAGAAAATGTAATTGTGTATTATTTGCATTATAATATGTGATGCATATACAGTTGTACTGTTAGTTATTACACAATAGAAACTCCCACATCACAATGATTAAGTTCTATAGTAGTATCTTCAAGGTGAGTTCTATTATTAAAAATCCTTATTGAATACCTGAAATGGCATTGTGACTACTCCCAAGGCACCTCCAATAATGATAATTGGGAACATAGCTTAGTCCCAATCTAGCCTTTTTTTTCAGTTGTTTCAAATACGTTTTCTGGAGCCATAGGTAATTGTTTTATCTTCCACAAGTCCCCTTGTTAGATATGTGGGTCTCTGAAGACTTTATGACCTAGGTGGGGGCAAGACTTGTTCAGAAAATGCTACCCATCAATAGGTTTTCACTTATGCATTTAAGATGACTGCAATTATTTCATATGTATAATTTTGTTTATATATACAGTCAGTTTTCACTGCAGTTAGACCTTGTACACCAGATAAACCACACATGACAATAATGTTGATGTTCCTTCATTCAGGCACGTCTGACTCTCCATGACCCTATGGACTGCAGCACACCAGATACATCTGTCAGTCACTGCCCCGCTGAGCTCCATTAAGTTCATGTTCATTGCTTTAGTGACCTCATCTATCCATCTCCGCCTCAGTTGTCCCCTTCTTCAAGTGCCTTTAATCCCACTATCAGAGTCTTCTCAGCGCTACGAAATATGTTGGCGCATTATAAATAAACGATTATAGGGAGTCCTGCCTTCTCCTGATATTGCCAAAGCATTTGAGCTTAAGCCTCATGATTATACCTTCCAATGAACAGTTTGTCTTGATTTCCTGTAGTTCTGATTTATTGGATCTTCTTGCAGTCCTAGGGGCCATAAGTAGTTTTCACCAACACCATAATTCAAAGGCATCAATTCTACAGCGCTCACACTTCTTTATGGTCGAGCTCTCACATCCGTATGTTACTACTGGGAATATCATAGTTCTAACTATGCATACCTTTGTTGATAGTGTAATATATTTACTTTTTACTAGCTTGCCCAAGCTTGCCATAGCTTTCCTACTCAGAAGAAAACATATTGTTACCATCTGAAAAGATCTTGGATCAAACGAAAATAAAAACTATCATGGTCTCCACTTCTCCTCCATCTATTTGCTAGGAACTAAGCATGCCATTTGCCATGATCTTAATCTTTTAACATTGAGCAGAGAGACCTGAACAGGGATAGAAATTGGAGATTTGAAATGGCCAGAAAAAGTGAAAGATGGCACTGAGAAGATAGAAGAAAAGACATTTCTGTTGCAGTCTGACAGGTGTAAAGTTTGCCTGGGTAGAAAATGTGTGAAGTTTGGGGGATGTTTCCATATAGTAATAAAGAGAAGGAAGATATCCATACTTCAGTGCTGGAGTCATGTGTGAGATTGAATTCTGAGAGTGAAGTTACAGAGAGCAAGGGAGGATGAGATGATTGAGTAGAGTTAATGAATGAATGCATGTCTGTAGCAGCTATGAGAAATGCAGGTGATAGTGCAGAGACCTAAGCTATGAAAAAAACAAGAATTATAGATGGAGGGCAAGTGAGTTCAGATTGTAAGTCTGCAATTTTTCAATCTTAGGAGGTGCTTTGGGAAAAAGCACCATGTACCCAAGATTGTAAGCTCAAAGACAGGGCCCTTCATTTTGCCAGAATGTTAACATTGTGTTTCTTTTACTCAACCCTTGCATAGTGCTACGGATATGTTGGCACATTACAAATCACATATATAGTTGTGAGCGTACGGGCCGTTGCCCTTGCGAAGCGAGGGCAGCAGGCGAGGGCCTCAGTTGCTGGCATGGAGCGCCAAAGGCGCTCCATGCCAGCAACTGCTACCCTTGCAAACTTTACGTCGCAACGCAAACAACACAACACACCAATTACAACCCTCGCAAACTTTTATTTGCAACGCAAACAACATACGACACACGTTAACACACATTACGACCTCGCAACACTCGGACGCAACTTGCGAACATTACAAAATTCAAAACACAATACATACACACAGCACATACATAAAAAACTTACCTACAGCAACAGGGAGCATCCAGGACCTCAAAAAACCAACTTACACCTTGATTTCACTCAAAATAAAAGAGTTTTCACACTAAAAAATTTCAGAAGCAACATAAAAAATGTCCGCTGAGCAAAACGCAAACGGGGCTACACACGCAAACACTATACGAGACACGTTAGCACACATTACGAGCAAGCAAAAATTGGACGCAACACGCCAACATACAAACATTTAAAACACAATAAATACACACAACACACACATAAAAAGCTTACCTACAGCAAGAGGAACCATCCAGCACCTCAAAAAAGCAAGTTACACCTTCATTTAAATAAAAATAAAACACTTTAGACACTAATAAAATCGCTAAGCGAGAGAAAAATGGCCGACGAACAAAACGAAAACGAGGCTACAGCACTCTCAACACAGAAAACACCACAACACACTCGCAAAACACCACAAGAAACTTGCAAAACACCACGAAGCACCTACGTATAATCCGCGAAGACGCATACCACAGATAACCCGCCATTTTACGCCAATGCAGAAGTACACCACTACGCTAACGGTTTTGTCTTGCGCACGCACAGTATTACACTGCACACATTCACCACGCTTACACAGCAGCTCCACACCACTAATGCTGCAGCAACCTCAAAACACATTGACAGCTCTTGAACACAATGCTTCAAAATAGCTAAAGTATATTCATTTATTAATGTATTATATATTTCATTATTACACACCAAACAGCATTAGCTCACTTACAATTTCATTGCCGTCATTTTTTGACGGGCAATTCGCTAGTAATATAATAAATAAGAATTGTAATAATAAGAATGTTACATGGCTTGCCTGGAATTTGAATTGAAATAATTTTGTCATTTATTGGGTTGTAACCAAGCACTGCCTTGGCCAACCTTTGATTGACTATGAGAACTACTCCATTTCTTCTACAGGATTCTTGACCACAGCAGAAAATTTGGTAGTTGCCAGATGCAAAATGTCATATTCCAGTCCATTTAAGTTCATTAACTGCCAGGATAGTAATGTTCAACCTTGTCATCTCATGTTTGACCCCATCCAGTTTGATTTAGATCATAGTTCTAGCATTCCAGGTTCATATGCTGAATTGTTCTTTTGTAGCATTGGCCTTTCCTTTCCCCTCCAGATACATCTGCAGCTGGGTGTGCTTTTGGCTTTGGCCCAACCACTTCATTAGATCTGGTGCTACTCGTACTTGCCCTATGCTCTTCCTCATTAATGGGGTAGGCACCTTCTGTCCTTAGAGCGAATCTTCCGGTGCCATATCACTATGTCTCTGGTTGTGCTTGTTCATAACGTTATCTTAGCAAAATTACTGGAGTAAGTTTCAGGTTCCTTCTCTTGTGGACCGTAATTTGTCTGACCTCTCTGCAATGACTGCCCATGACCCTACATGGTATAGTGCATAGCCCTACCTGGTATAGCTCACAAGCCCCTTCACCACAACAAGGTAGCGAACCAGAAGGGATATACATAATTGGTTCACTTCAAATTACTTTATTCAAAGTGGTTCCCATTAATAACAAAGGCCCTCATTCAATTGCAATTTGGCCAATTGAATAGGGCTCTAAATAAGCACATAACATATTTTTTTAAATAAGTTTTTAGTTAGTAAACATCTATCCAAAATCAAGGTTTTCACTAACTAAAAACTTCATAA
Organism: Discoglossus pictus; assembly: GCA_027410445.1. Lineage (NCBI taxonomy): Eukaryota > Metazoa > Chordata > Amphibia > Anura > Alytidae > Discoglossus > Discoglossus pictus. The sequence continues at coordinate 83,824,832 of CM050166.1, read as the reverse complement.
AAAAAATATGCTGTGTGCTTATTTAGAGCCCTATTCAATAGGCCAAATTGCAATTGAATGAGGGCAAAAGATAGTAGTTAAATTTCAAAGTATTCTGATTTCAAATAAAATTAGATACTTAATCCATCTTAAAGTGCTAGTAAAGATTAATGATATATTGGATTTAACATATAAAAAAATTATCACATATTATAATTGTCAAACTGCGATTCGTCGTCACGTTTGCGAGCCTTGCGTAGCAAGGTGAACCGTTGAAGCACATAAGTCTTCCGAGCTCGGAGCACTTAGCCGATGAGCGCCGAAGGGGCTCATCGGCTGCGAGCCTCGCGTAGCGAGCAGTTCAGGCATTGAAACTCTGAGCACTTAGGCGATGAGCACAGAAGGAACTCATCACCTGCGAGCCTTGCAAGCAGTTGAGGCATTAAAACACGGGGCTTAGGCAGTAATGCGAGGTGAGCAGTTCAGGCATTGAAGTACGCGGGACTTCGCCTCCAAACAGTTAGGAAATGCGGCATTGCCTTAGGCTGCAAACAGTTGAGGAACGCGGGACTTAGGAAAAAAATGCATAGGCTGCAAGCCTCGCGTAGCAAGGCAAGCAGTTGAGGCATTGAAACTCTGACCACTTAAGCGATGAGCAGTTAGGAAATGCGGGATTACCTTAGGCTGCAAGCAGTTGAGGAATGCGGGACTTAGGAAAAAAAAATTGCGAGGCGCGGAACTTACAAAAAAAATTGCGTAGTCGGAAAAATACGAAGGTAATGGCAGAACCGTGCAAATCAAATCATGGAAGTGAGGTTGCACGCGAATTTAGGCCAAATTTGCCAAGTTTCGGCATTCGAGAATCAGCTAAGCAGAAAAAAAAATGGCAGCAGAAAAAATTAAAACGAGGCTACACGACCCCGAACCACGCAAAAGTTATTTCACAGCACTAGTGATGTCCCGAACAGTTCGCCCGCGGACTATTCGGGGAGAATTTGGCATGTTCGCGTTCGCAGCGAACGTCGCACACATGCGCTTTCGGTCCGCCCCCTATTCTTTATCATTGAGGAAACTTTGACCCTGCACCTTACAGTCAGCAGACACATTCCAGCCAATCAGCAGCATACACTCCCTTCCAGAGCCTTCCATCTGAAGGACAGCCTCCATTTTAGAATCATTCTGAAGCTACATTCGTTGAGAGAGGACATATATTCTAGCTGCTGCTGATTTAATAGGGAAATAGATAGCCAGGCTGTGTATTTAGCTTCCACTACAAACCTGAAGGACTCATCTGATATCTGCTGCAAGGACAGCAACCCCTTTTTAGGGCTAGAACATCATTTAAAAAAAAAAAAAAAAAATTCTGTGTAATCTAATTGCACATGCCTGCCTGCCAGCGTGTGTTTGTGTGACAGGCTAACACCCAACAGCTTCTATTGTGCTCAGTGAAATAAAACAACACTTTTTTGACTGTAATAGAATGAATAGCAATTTCCTGCCTACAGGCGTGTGTGTGTGAGGCCTATTGCATCTACTCTGCCAACTTTTGCCAGTGCACAGTGACACTCATATCTGGTGCAACCTAGTGTACAGTGACATTTAAGAACCCTTTTTTGACTGTAATCGATTGAATATCAGTTGCCTGCCTACAGGCGTGTTTGTGAAGCCTATTGCATCTACTCTGCCAACTTTTGCCAGTGCACAGTGACACTCATATCTGGTGCAACCTAGTGTACAGTGACATTTAAGAACCCTTTTTTGACTGTAATCGATTGAATATCAGTTGCCTGCCTACAGGCGTGTGTGTGAAGCCTATTGCATCTACTCTGCCAACTTTTGCCATTGCACAGTGACACTCATATCTGGTGCAACCTAGTGTACAGTGACATTTAGGAACCCTTTTTTGACTGTAATCGATTGAATATCAGTTGCCTGCCTACAGGCGTGTGGGTGAAGCCTATTGCATCTACTCTGCCAACTTTTGCCAGTGCACAGTGACACTCATATCTGGTGCAACCTAGTGTACAGTGACATTTAAGAACCCTATTTTGACAGTAATCGATTGAATATCAGTTGCCTGCCTACAGGCGTGTGTGTGAAACCTATTGCATCTACTCTGCCAACTTTTGCCAGTGCACAGTGACACTCATATCTGGTGCAACCTAGTGTACAGTGACATTTAAGAACCCTTTTTTGACTGTAATCGATTGAATATCAGTTGCCTGCCTACAGGCGTGTGTGTGAGGCCTATGGCATCTACTCTGCCAACTTTTGCCAGTGCACAGTGACACTCATATCTGGTGCAACCTAGTGTACAGTGACATTTAAGAACCTTTTTTTGACTGTAATCGATTGAATATCAGTTGCCTGCCTACAGGCGTGTGTGTGAGGCCTACAGCGCCTACTCTGCCAACTTTGGCCAGTGCACAGTGACACTCATATCTGGTGGCACCTTAGATTGCACGCGCAGTGCCCCAAATTTGAAGTGGGAGGACCGACCAAGCATCTTTTTCCATCTCCCGCTTCCAAAAATCCATGCCATATACACGTCCCCTGATAGGTGACGTAACAGGTATCAAAATGATAGGAATAAATAGTGCAACTTAATACACCACTCCTATCTGGTGGCACATTACATTGCACGTGCAGTGCCCCAAATTCGAAGTAGGAGGTCCGACCAAGCATCTTTTTCCATCTCCCTGTTCCAAAAATCAATGCCATATACACGTCCCCTAATAGTGGACGTAACAGGGATTAAACCGATAGGAATAGTACTACTTAACAGTACACACCTTATACTAACGCAGACAGAGGCAACACAGAGAGAGGAGTCTGAAGAAGAGGAGTCAGAAGAGGAAGGTGGCTTTGAGGAGGTGGAAGACCAAACACAGCAGGCGTCCCAGGAGGCTTGTTGTCACCTTTCGGGGACCCTTGGTGGCTGGGTGGAGGAAGAGACCTTCAATGACATCAGTGAGGACAAGGAACGGGACATGGCTAGCTTGGTATCCAACCTTGTGCAAATGGGGAGTTTGCGGTTGTGCAAAGGGATTTTTTTAGGTTGTTTGCGCTGCATTAAACGGGGAGATTGGTCTGTTACTGTGAAGCGGGTGTAACCCTTACACTACTGGATTGATACATCATACCTAATGTTTTAAAGCATGTTATTCCAAACAATTTAGGAATGGAATTTAGGAATGCTAGGTGGTTTATGCCCTTTATGGCTTAAAACCAGACTCTGCATCAACTATGTAATTTTCCGTTGGAGTTTTCCCATGGATCTCCCTCTCGGGCATGCCACAGTCCAGGTGTTAGTCCCCTTGAAACAACTTTCCCATCACTATTGTGGCCAGAAAGAGTCCCTGTGGGTTTTGAAATTCGCCTGCCCATTGAAGTCTATGGCGGTTCGCCGATGTTCGCCCGTACGTGAACATTTGATGAAATTCGCGTCCGCTGTTCGCGAACCGAAAATTGGACGTTTGCGACATCACTACACAGCACTGGTAATGGACAGTAACTTATCTGACACCTATTATCAGACCACTAAATTTGATCTTAGAACAGTCGTATTGAGGCTTTTTTTCTCTCTACAACCAGCACAAATATACTAAAATGTATACTCTAATCGACCCTCTTAAAAGGCTAATTCTGCTCTATTTTCTCAAAGTAAAGGACCACAGTGTCATCTTTTAAAGAGCTACAATTAATAATAAAAAAATAGTTGAAAAGTACGATACAATTAGACCTTTTATTGATATTAATGATTATTGTAGAGAGAGGCTCCTTTTTTGTTATTCTTTATCTGCTTGTACAGTTGGATGGAGTCACTGCATCCCAAGGATGTTTTACCCTATTTTGTAAATTATCTAATAAATGAAAGGCTTTTTTTTTTTTTACATTCAAAAAACAATTTGCCTATTATCTTGTTTAGCTATTCAAAAAGCATATTACAAAATATTAGACTACATTTTCTCTTTATATGAACATTTGTACATTTATACACTACTATTACATAATGTTTTGCAAGCCGGCCCACAAGTTTTCAAATATTTCATCTCCTAGGTATCTGCTTCATCATGGTTTATTTTGCTGTCCAAAGGCAGGATTGAATATAGGTGAATAAGGAAACTGTAGTACCCCCTCAAATATGTGTTACCAACAGTTCTCCTATGTCAACCTCCAGCTACCCCCACCAATTTCATCATAGATCACTAAAAGTACATTATTATAAACAAGCCTTCCTCTCAACATGTCACAAATACCTGCCATTATTGACCTCATCCACACAGAATTCCTTTGGCTCCATTACTGAGTAGTCGGCACTTCTAATATCCTCCTCTTCATTTTTGCTACATTTCAGTTTACAAATATCTTTAAACTCTCTCTAAAAGTGTCCATATTCCATCTTCCCTTAAATATGCCCTAACTGAACCTAAAGAAACTTACTTTCCATGAAGCCAACTATAAGCATCACTTCTTTGACATCTGGGACATTAGTCTCTAATGGTTCACAGCATGGTGGACAAGGAGGGCGGCCCAGGCTCCCTGGGTAGCCAGAAGTGTTCTATGACCCGGCAGAGCCTGGGCATGCTTCCTCCTCTGCACTGGGGGGCCGGCGCAGTGACATAGGAGACGGGCGCGTCACGTTCGCACCATTTCGGCTCACTGGGCGGCCCTCCAGCGTGGTGATCAGACGCAGTTGTGGGGGCTCCTCCATTTGGTCCCGTTTTCTTCTTGTTTGCTCTATTTGTCTTGTGTCTTGGTGTGTGATGTGTTTGTGAGTGTGCATGTGTTGTTGGGGTTAAGTAATTTATCACTCTTGGCACCCGTTCGTATGGCCCTATTATAAAGGGTTAATACATTTGTGGCCTACTATAAAGGGTTAACGCCCTGGGCCTAATTATCCCTCCTGCAGTTATAGTTACCTACTGTGTTTCCTCCAGTCCTCCCTCCCCCTTTTTGTTGTCTCTTTCTCTGTGTTTGTGTTGTTTGTTCTTCCCCTCTTGTGTCCTTAGGGGGCTAGCACATAGAAGGTTGGGCCAGTTAAGATGGAGGCAAGTGACACCAGTGAGCTGGAACACCTCCTTGATTTGGTAAGCTCCAAGTCCTTATGCCACGGAGTAAAATGGCTGGAGGACAGCCTAGGCGCACCAACGGGCGAGTCAACCCCCTCCCCTGCAGTCCCTCTGGCGCAGCCTTCAGTGGCAAGTGGCCTGGGGTCCAAGTACCAAGGGCGGCACGCCCAGCAAGGACCAGGAAAGCCACTTCCAGGTACAGTCCGCTCTCTTTTAAGGTGCCTGATAAAAGGCAAAAAGTGCACACACGCTCCGCCTTGCCCAGGGTGATTGAACGCGTGGTTGACATGGCTCAAAGACAGGCACGGACAGTAGCGCCCCCAGTTGACAGTCCACCCTTATACAGACTTAAATTTGAAGGTCCTGGGGCCCCAGGGGCTTGGTAGACGAGAGTGACTCCTCTCAGGATAATGACCCCCCCCCCGGCCCACCATATGCAGGCACAGACTGGCTAGTGACAGTTCTTTTTGTCTTCCTAGGAGATTTAGGGATCGGTCCAGATCCCGTAGCCGGAGGTCGTGCACTTGCAGTTGTGTTCCGGTTCTGAGCGCGAGGCAAGGAGACAGAGCTTGCAGCTGCTGCCTACACAGGGATCCAGTCAACCTCAGCAATTGATGGCAGCCCCCCGTGACGCAGGTGAGATGGCGTTTGGCCAGCAGTTAAACACATCTTACACCGACACAAGGTTGGGGGGTCAGGACACATTGCTAGCAAGTCTTAAGGGTGTTCTAGGTGAGCACAAGGTAACGCTCTCTGACAGGGAGTTTGCAGATTGGGTCGCAGGGTTGGCGGCCAAAGGTTGGGCGGTGGGATCTGTTTCATCGGGGACAGAAGAACATACACCTGTTTCTGTGGTTAATCGGGTTACGGGTAATAGTCACACTGACAGGGTTGCAGTGTCTCCAGAAACGGTTAGGGTATCGGATGTGTCCAGGAGAGCAACAGCAGTATGCTCATTGCATAATTTGCGGGCCCATCTAACTCAGGATATGCAGGAGCATATTTGGCGCAGGGAGTTTGTTGAAATATTTTCCCTACTCCCACTGTCGCGTTTTGTCGACCCTGCTGATTCTTCTATTCGTGGGGATATAATCCATAGGCGTCGATTTTCCAGGATCCGCGCACATTTGACAACTGGCTTCAGGTCTTTTCTATAATGGCGTGTGTCATAGGGGAAAAATTCCCTGACCAGTGCTCCTCCCTCTTCGTCTATTTGGAGGAGATTCTAAGTGCTTATCGTACCTACCGTGGTATGGCATGGTGGAAATATGATGAGGATTTCTGCCAACGCATGGCGTCCAAGCCGAACATGGCTTGGAATGAAAAAGCCATTGCGTATTGGCTGAATGTAATGACGCCCATGAGGGCCAGGCCTCCCTTTCAGGCAGGGGCAAGCGGGGGACGGCCACCCGCACCCAGGGCAAGTGGCAGGCAGATTTGCTACTCATTTAATGAAGGTGTATGCAGGTGGGCGCCCAACTGTCGCTTTCGACATGTCTGCTACAACTGTGGGGAGGAGCATGCATTGGCAAAATTCTTCAGGCCGAAGGACCCAGGAAAGCACAGTGAACAGGCTTCAAAAGGGCTGGACGCCAGTTTTGCTAACTCTGATGCTCCCTTGGCTAGAACGTTACGGTGAGCAGAAGGGGAAGACCTCGGCAGCACAGATGCTGAGGGTTGGGTTCCAGGATGGCTTTGTGATCCCATGTAACACAGGTTTCGCCGGCGGTCATCCACCGAATCTTAAATCTGTACGGGATTACCCAGGGGTAGCTAGGGAGAAGGTAGGCAAGGAAATAGGTTTGGACAGGGTGGCAGGCCCGTTTGGGTCACCCCCATGGCCTTACCTGAGGATCTCTCCGTTGGCGGTGGTGCCAAAGAAGGAGCCGGGGAAATGTCGGCTCATACACCACCTTTCCTACCCTTGCGGTGCTTCGGTTAACAACGGGATAGACAGGGAGCTGTCGTCTGTATCATATGCCTCCTTCAACGCGGCTACGGAAATCGTCAGACAGTCCGGTGGCGGAGCGTGGATGGCAAAGGCCGACATTGAGTCGGCTTTTCGCCTTCTTCCTGTCCATCCGGATAGCCACCACTTGCTAGGTTTTCGCTTTGAGAATGGGTATTATGTGGACCTCTGCTTACCAATGGGGTGTTCCATATCTTGCGCATTCTTCGAGGCGTTTAGCTCATTTTTGCAGTGGGTCACGTGCGAGAGATCTGGTTTTAAAGTATGGTGCATTACCTGGATGATTTCTTGTTTGTGGGTCCGGCGGGTCATGACACTTGTCAGTTACTGCTTAGAACGTTTCAAGCTATGGCGGCGGAGTTTGGCGTTCCATTGGCCCACGAAAAAACAGAGTGCCTAGTCTGCCGCTAAGATGTCTCGGCATTTAGATTGACTCAGTGAAAATGGAATGTAGCCTGCCAAATGATAAGGTGGATTTGGTAGCTTTGGCGCAAGCTTGGAGGTTAACGCTGCAGTCCCTACTGGGGAAACTGAACTTTGCGTGCCTTATCATGCCCATGGGCAGGGCATTTGGCCGGCGCATGGCCATGGCGACGGCAGGCATAAAGCAACCACACCATTTTGTCGTGGTGTCGGCAGCAATGAGGGAGGACGTTCGTATTTGGCTGGCGTTTCTAAACGGGTTTAACGGAAAGACACTCATTCAACTTAGGGAATTGTCTAACGACAATTTACATCTCTATACAGATGCATAAGGGAGCGGCGGTTTTGGTGCGTATTTTAATAGCAGCTGGTGTGCGGGCAGGTGGCCTGCTGAGTGGGTGGAAGCTGGTTTGTTAAAGGACCTGGTATTCCTAGAGATGTTGTTGCACTGCACATTTGGGGCAGTAGGCTAAAAGACCAGAAAGTCTTCTTTTTCTCTGACAATATGTCAGTAGTGCATGCCATTACTAGGAATACAGTGAAATCGACCCCAGTGGTGCGGCTAATTAGGCACCTGGTCTTGGCTTGTCTTCACGTGGGTTAGGGCTAGGCATGTCCCCGGCTGTAAGAATGGGATAGCTGACGCCCTTTCTTGTTTTCAGTGCGAGCGCTTCAAGCGCCTGGTGCCGCATGAGGAACAGGAGGGCTGCAGCGTCACGCCGCAACTTTGTGAGCTTGGAGCGCAGAAATAACGGCGCTTGTACGGCAGTCATTAGCTCCAGCCACATGGGCCGCTTACAAAAAGGTCTGGGAAAAGTGGCAAGACTTGGTGGAGCTGGCAGGTGGTATGGGCTCGGAGGACAAGATGACAGGCATCTTACTATGGTACTTACTCCGCAGTAAGAGCGAGGGCTGCTCAAGAGCCGCGGTGGGGCGGCAGGTGGCGGCATTAGCCTTCATGTTTAAGTTGGCTGGCATGGCAGACCTGACAAAGGTGTTTCTGGTTAAGCAAGTGATTGGTGGTATGTTTAAAGTAAGTAAGGTAAAGTAGTGCAGGACAGGAGGCGCCCCATCACGTTTGCTCTGTTACTTCGGATCAGTTCTACGCTGTGTGACGTGTGTAGCTCTCCCTTTCCAAACCCTGCTTTTCCGTACTGCCTTTTCTCTGGCCTTTTTCGGTGCATTCCGAGTAGGGGAACTGGTATAGGCTAGCAAGCGGGGTGCCGGGGGCTTACAGCTATACCAGAACAGTGTGGCGATTTGGCTCCGGCGGTCGAAAACAGACAAGGAAGGCAGAGGGAAGGAAATTATGTTGCACAGGGTGGGTTCGGAATGTTGCCCCGTGGAATGTATTAGTAAATACCTTAGGCACAGGCCACATAACCTGGGCATTCTGCTAATACACGAAGATGGGCTTGCCCTCTCCCGCTTCTAAGTCCCTCAGGTCCTAAAGGGCTGTCTACAGCGCCTTGGGTTTGATAGGGCTGAGTTCGGCACGCACTCATTCCGAATCGTCGTGGCCACGGTAGCAGCAGGTTTGGGCCTCCCTGAGGGAGTGGTGAGGAGAATTGGGAGGTGGGAATCCAGATGCTATCAGAGGTATGTGAGACCCACGGTCGCTGCATACTAAGAGTTTTATATCTGTTGCAGGCGCCAAACAACAGCTCTGGGTTGTCGGTCACTCCTATATTTATTGGGCTCAGAGGTTCACAGCAGTTTGGTCGGGCGGCCTGCAACTGGGCGTTCCTGAAGACGTCATGGTGCAATGTGCGGGTAGACGTGGCCTGTGGTGGGCAGAATTGCATGGGCTGATTAATCATTTGTGTCAGTGTTGTGGTAAACCCGGCAATTATATTAGTGCATGCAGGGGGCAGCGATTTAGGGGTGGTTCCTATGAAGCGGTTGGTCAGGAACCTTAAGAGGGATATGGTTAGCTGTAGGGATAGATTCCCGTGAGTAATTATTATTTGGTCGGAGATCATTTGGAGAAGGGTTTGGTGCTCCGCCAGGGATCCCATCAGCCTTGATAGGGCACGGGTTAAGGTAAATAAGTTGGTGACTACTTTTGTCTGGAGATTGGGATTTCTGGCACTGCGCTATGTGGAGTTTGAGGAAAAATCCGAGGATGATTGGTTCGGGCCCGATGGTGTTCACTTAACTGAAATCGGGCTAGAGTTAAAGATGCTTGAATTTAGGGAGGGGATCAAGTGGGCCAGAGCTTTGTTGGGGGGGGGTCGCAGCCCCATGAGGGGTCCCGTGGCTGCTCGGTGGCGGATGGGGGAGTTACCCGGCTCAGTAAGTAACAAAAGGGATCGTGCCCCCTACCTCAGGTGCATGGTACAGGGACGAATAAGTGGGCCCCATGGACGCGGGTCCAGGGGCAGGAGGTTACTTCCGCTGGCCGGGCTCCTCCCTCTTTCATTGTGTAATTTGGAAATGTGTTAGTCAATAAAGCTGTGGCCCGTGTTTTTCCCCATATTGTTGTCTGCCTGGTTATTTTAGTGGGTTACCCTGTTAAGGTTATGCTGTTCTGAGTGCCAATGGATCCTGCTGGGGTCATGATGGACACAGAGGGTGGCCCAGGCTCCCTGGGTAGCCGGAAGTGTCCTATGACCCGGCAGAGCCTGGGCGCGCTTCCTCCTGTGTGCTGGGGGGTTGGCGCAGTGACGTAGGAGACAAGCGCGTCACTTTCGCACCATTTTGCCTCACTCTGCGGCCCTCCAGCTTGGTGATCCCCACCCACCCTCCTAGGATGTTAGGGTTTGGAAGTTTATGGCTTTGTTGTCATTTGTTCTGTTAAAAAATAAATACATAAATAAACAAACATAAAAAAAAATATATGGAAAAGAAAGTAAGGAAATAATAAATGATTATTGTAATGTTCTAGGACTGGGTTTGATATTGTATATATTGTTCTGTATTCGCTCTGTGGGTTGGTAACCTTGTTTCTGTCTGTATTTGGTAATAAAGTTTGATAACATGTGTTTGTTGTTGGAGCAGCGGCGGATGGGGGAGTTGCCCGGCTCAGTAGGTAACAAAAGGGATGCGGGTCCAGGTGCAGGAGGTTACTTCCGCTGGCCAGGCTCCTCCTTCTTTCATTGTGTAATTTGGAAATGTGTTAGTCAATAAAGCTGTGGCCCATGCTTTTCACCACTGGGGTCATAACCTTCAAATCTATCTTCCTTTTCTCATACCCTAAAAATGCATTTTTCAGAGAAGCCTGTCATCTGCATTATTAGTATATACAACCCACACACTCTAAGGGAACCAACTGTACTGTTGACGTATGCTCAAAGTAATTTTCTCCAGTGAATAAAGCCTTTGATCGTTTACCTATATTCACCTTACATCTCTCCCACCCCCATTGTCTTATTTGCTCAGCAATCTCCTGAGCTGGGATCTCAAAACTGTATGGAGTGGTAAATTTCATTTTTACAACTGGTGCTTTATAAATAAATTATCATGATTATAAAACATTATTTCATGTTTTCTACCAATTAGAAACTATAGCATTTTGTAAAAACACCTTCTACTCAAGAGTTTTTTTTTAAGTTTCCAGACTGTTAGGTTCAAAACTCTGTGTGAGAGAAACACAATAATTAAAGGCATATACTTGATCAAGGAGAGAGGACAATAAGACACCTAACACATCCTTTAGATCATCGCCTCTATTTTATTAAAATTTGCATGGACTTTTATGCAATTATACTTGCAGGATCATCATAAAACATAAAGCAATCATTGGCAGTTAAAACATTTCTGATACGAATTGTAACAGCCTGCATTTATATTCAGCAGAACATTTTATGTTACTTTTACTAAAAATACTTGCATCTGTAATGTCCTTGATAACTTTTCTTAGTAGCAAGCAAGAAGAATGCACCCTTTGCATAATTTTTCTATCATTTCCCCTCTGTTTATAATTATTATCATCTTTATTATAATGAAAATACACAGAATATGCGAAGTCAAAAACAAGATATCAGTTGAGAACAAGTGTCCAAGGACTTACGTCCTTCAGAGTTGTACAGCTTCTTTGGATTTTTTGTACACCCTTCATATAAGGCTCTCTTGTTACACAATGTCTTCTTGTTTTTCATCAGTTTGTTGATTTTTCTCAGTCCCTTGAGCTGTGGCTATGAGAATATCAGGATCCTTTCTTGGCTTTGGATCTGAAACTCGTATCCAAATGTATCCAGTGGGATCCTTTCCACTAATATCAGCTCCCCAAACATAGACTCCGGTATCGCAGCCTTTTGGAGTTTTGAGAGTCAGGCGGACAGGGTTGCAGTCTTGGCCCTTTTTACATCCATTTTCACTTTTTCCCTTAGTTATGCTCATTCTTGTTTTTACATCTGGACAATGCCCACGTGGCTTCTGGTGGTAGTCATAATCCACATGGTGGGTAGTCCACAGGGCCAAGTCACAACTTAGACACCTATTATCATCTCTAGAGTACACCATGCACATGTATTTGTCCGACAGTCTACATTTTTTATTGTGTCCTCCTCTGTAAGGACTGCAGTTTACAACTTGGCAGAAGTCAATTTGGGCTGTTTTTGTCTCACCTTTTGTGAATATCAGTTCAACAGCTCCAGCTACTCGATAAAGTTGATCCCATACAAATGTCTGCTTCACTGTCCTTTTAGTTAGGAGTTGATGGTATCCTGGATATTTAATCTGGTAAATTTCTGCACCTCCATTTCTTGTAGTATTAAACTTTTTCAGTGTGTTTTCTAAAATCAAGAGGCGTAATATGGAGCCTATTAGTCCACAACAACCAGTTTCTCTGAAGGGATGCCAAGGCCTCTGTACAGACATGCTAACAAGAGTTCCTCTTTACCCTTCTGAGTCCCCTCTAAACTGTCTGAACACGACTGTGTCTTCACTGTGTTTGAGACAAGTGGCCCTATTGGTTGCACCCACCATTGTAGCCAGACTTTATGTAACAGACAGGTGCAGGGTTTCTCAGTTTAGCAGTTAGGTTCCCAGGAAGGCATTGACAGAGGGACCCTTTTGCAGTGGGTCAGATGTATCCAGGTAGCTCGTTCTGCAATCTTCAAGGCAGTGGGTGTTGACAGCAGCACTTGGTATGGCAGATGCCCAAGTTTTTCTCTTGATTACTTTTACTAGAACCCATTCTCCTGGTTTCACCATACAGGGTCCTCGCTGTTGCTGAGGGTGAGAGAGGGAGAGAGGTAATATCTTTCTTATTTAACATTTTCCTCATATAATCTGTTAAATTCTTACTCATGTTCTCATCTTCTGTGATAAATGAACTAAATTCTGGAAATAAGAATAGTCTCCCATACAAAATTTCAAATGGAGTTAGTTTCTTCCTGCCTGGAAGCATATACATGTTTAGCATGACTAGCGGTAATCAGTAAAGCCAATTATTTCCTGTCTCTGCTATTGTTTTCTGTAATTTATTTTTAATAGTGCCATTAGTTATTTTTAGTTCTATATGTAATGCTTTGCCTAAATGGTCAATTACTTTATTTACAAAGTGTGGGCCATTGTCACTCTCTATCTTCCCTGGTATACCAAATCTAGGAAATATTCTAGCCAAAACTTCACATCCCTCTTCATATCTTTCAACATTTTCCTTATAGGTATCACTCACAAATCATTGCCCCCAGCGTGTATAATTAAAATGTGTGGGCTACCATGATGTGGAGCGTTGCTCTCCAACGGGCCATTCACCTGTGTCCATCTCAAGGTTTTAGCTACTGTAATTGCATCAGGATGTGCACAGTGTTGCTTCCACCCATCTAGAGTATACATCAAATATCACTAGGCAATATTGTTTCCCTTCACACTTTTTTAATTCAATGAAATCCATACATATTGTTGTATGTTGGCTCTGGAAACTGGTCTCTCTTAGCCTTGTATTACCTTGTGGGTTGATTTTTGCACAGACAATGCAACCCGTACAACATTTTTTTTTGTAGTTTGTGAATCCATATGCTATGAGCACTTTAGATATAACCTATATCTACCATCCCTCCTGTTGAGACATGGATTACCCCATGGCTCAATATTGCTGCATCTCTGTGTACCTGACTTTTCTTTTTATGAGGGATAAATATTGAGAAGGAGTTGTCACAGTTTGACAATTTTTACTCAGAGGGCAAAAACAGAAACACAGTACATAAAACATAAGACCTACTAATATCACAAAAGACGCTTTCATAAGGTTCTAACCAGGTAGTACATCTTGCACTGATTTTGTTTTAATATAATATAATACCTGATTATCTTATTTATAATAGTACCAAATTATTGACTCCACTTTGCAGTGTTTCAACAAAAAGCATACCTCTTATCTGTCATAGTGTACTGCAGGCCAACGGAGTACTGAGATGATATAACATAAAATCCCATAAACTTTTAAAATTATAATTGCACATTAGGGTAATAATACTTGCTTAAAATAGCAACCCCCTTCTGGATCGTTTCTGGGGTTTGTGTACACCAATGAAGCTGTGAGTCCAAGGTGGCAGGTCATAGTAGAGAGGTCAGATAAATTGTAGTCCACTGGAGAAGTAATTGGCAATCCACTCCAGTATCCAGTATCCACTCCTGGATAAGCACAGGCAGACACAAGTTGTGCCTGGTGTGATGCCTTTCATAGGGTCACAGAGAGTTGGACACAACTGAAATACTAAACACACAAAATATCAACGTAGAAATACATTCTTGGCCATTGTTACTTTAAATAAAATCTCTCTGTTTCAGTACACTTCAGCATATGACCTTGGAACTGAAACAAACAACTTCTTTCATATCACAGAACAAAGACTACCCACGAAAATGATTTCATGGGTAGGACCTTCGGTCATTATCCAGTATATATATATATATATATATATATATATATATATATATATATATATATATATTTATATATATATATATATATATATATATTATTTTTTTTAACCCTACCATAATCTACACATTCCATTTTGTCTTTTACCCCACTGTGTTCAGAGGTAACCAAATTCTCTGAGATGCTAACTTAAATAATATACATCTATTTAAAACATTCATTAATACATTTTCAAAATGTCTGACAGCACATAAACTATAAACACAATATATAACATTTATCCAAATGTGATCAGATTCTGGACTTGCCCATCAAAAAATGACGGTCAATAAAATGTGAAGCCATGCAATGCTGTTTGGCACACAATGTTAAGCTTTTTATATTCTAAGGACCTTTGGCGCTCATTGCAAGACTCCTTTGGCTCCTCTCTCTATTTTTTTAAATACTAATTAATTAATTAATTGAATAATAAATGTATATAGTTTACCTTTTTCTAATTAATATATGTAACAATCAATAGCCTGAAGAGGTAACCATCTATTTTTCTTGTCCTGCAGCATATAATGTCCAGTTGGACTGTTGCTGGCCTGAGGAGATAGTGTTATGATTGTCCCAACTGTGCATTAGAAATAGACTGTGTGCGCGAGGGCAAACCGTTGGTTTATTTGTGTAAAGCGCTACTCCCAGTCGTCCTGGCTGTTCCCCCATGCTGTGTGTGATGTTTTTGTTTTATTTTGTGTGTTTTTCGTGTTGTTTGCTTTGCGCGATTCGTCCGTTAACTTTGTGTATTTCCTATCTCGTAAGTCCTGCGTCTCATATTTTTTTTCTATGTCTTTGAGGCTAATTCCTGCGTGTTTCAATGTGTGATCGGCTCACCTCGCTTTGTGAGGAGGAGCCCGGCCTGGTCAGTAACCTCACTCCCTGCGCCTGGGCCAAGAGCCTTCCAGTGCTTTACTAAGCAAGCCCGTGGGCCGGGTGACTCACCTCCTGCCACAGAGCAGGCGATGAATGCATCCTGAGGCTGTGATCCCCCCTCTTGCTCTCTCAATAAAGCTAAGGCCCGCCTAGCCCCATCCTTTAGCTCCAGAGTAAACAGTTCTAATCCTATCTCTGTTAGATGAACCTTATTGGGGCGAAATAATTCATTGGCGTCTGCGCCATCGAATTCTTGATACCTAATGGTAATGAAGCCCAAGTTCCTTACAAAACTAGCCATCTGCTTGTTTATCTTTTGCCTTGCTCTTTCCACCGAAACCGGATCCCTTGTATTCCTCCATGATCTCCTTTTGAGCATTTTGGACCACACTATGAACAAGCCTGGGAATTGTTCTAGCCAAAACTTCACATCCCTCTTCATATCTTTCAACATTTTCCTTATAGGTATCACTCCCAAATCATTGCCCCCAGCGTGTATAATTAAAATGTGTGGGCTACCATGATGCTAAGCATTTCTCTCCAACAGGCCATTCACCTGTGTCCATCTCAAGCAGCGGAACCCAAGCCATTGTACTTGCTCATCTCCGGGAAGCCCAGTTGGACATTGTCTCCAGTGACTGCGGCTAACCGGTGAGCCCAATACATGTAGGATTGGCCGACGATCCACAGCTGTTTAGTTTCTGCAACACACAAAACAAAATCCAATTAGATGACCCTTTCTGGCCATATGTAGGACCTAAAACATCGCAACTCCCATCTCCCAATCTTTTTAACCATGCTCTCACGCAGACCTAGCCTTGCCGCCTCCGTAGCGGCCCCGATCAGAAACGAATGTGTGCCGAAGTCTGCTGGGTCCAGGCCTAACTGCCGTAAGGACTTCTTCAATATCCTTTCGAATTGAAACCATGACAAGGCCGGGCCGTTGGCATGCAATAGCAGTGGGCCTGGCCCTGGCGGCCTTTTCTCCATGTACAACCTTACACTTGCCTGGGGGCAACAATAATTTTTGACCTCCTTAGCCATACCAACAATCTGTCACCTTCCCAACAGATGTCCTCTGCCAGCAGCCCCCCCGAACCGTGCCTATTTTCCGAGACCAGTTCCCCAATCCTGAAAGCCCAGAAGAACGCTAGTGAAAAGGCCGTCCGGAAAAGCAGAGAGAAAGTGATCGGGCGCCTCCTGTCCATCTGGTGCTCCCATTTGAACATGCCTTTGACCACCCGGCAAACCACAAACTCCTTTGTTAAGTCCTTCTGCCCTGCCAACCTGAACATAAATGTCAGGGCCTGCCAACTGCCGGGCCACGGTTGCCCTGGAATCACCTCTCTCTGCGCTCCGCAGCAAGAACCACAGCAGAATTCCTATGGCCTTCTCTACCGAACCTTCGCCACCGGCTTCTTCAACCATGTCGCTCCACCTGTTCCATACCTTGCTGTAGGCCACCCACGTCTTCGGCGCTACGGACTGTCTGACGTAAACAGCTACCTTACCACTACAAGCTCCCAGAGTTCTGAAGGTATGTCCTCTCCGTGATCCTTCGCCGCCGGCACCAGTGTTCGGAACCGGGTTCACTGCAACCGAGAAAGGTCGTCAACCACCCCAATGTTAAGGCGAGGAAAACTCTCAGCCCTCACCCAGATGTTCGCCCGTAAGCAACAAAGAACCAAATGCCGTATGAGCCGTATCAACGGCCCAGATGCCGCCGTCAAGCTATTGACTACCCAGACCGTGTTCGGGTTGCCTGATTGAAAAAGGACATGACGGTTCCCGAAGCCCCTGCCCCACATATGAACCGCCGAGGTGATGGCAAACAGCTCCAGAACCGTAGCATCGTCTGCAAGCCCTCCCCGAATCCATGATGCGGGCCATGGTGCTGCGCACCAGGCTCCTCTAAAATAGGCTCCCACTCTGACCGCACTTGATCAAGGTCAAGCTGCCCGTTCATCACCCTGCTCTGTTGAATCAGGGTACTCCCGCTGAAGTTCCGTAGAAATGCCGTCCACACTCGTGCATCCTCCTTCATAGCCCCAGACCCTTTTATAAAATGATGTGGCTGTGATATTGCGGCCAAAGCCAACGACATTCTTCTGCTGAATATTCGGCCCATTGGAATGATCCTACACTCAAAATTCAGTTTACCCAAAATGGATTGCAGCCACCGCAGCGACACTCTTCTAGCACCTACTAGGGCTGCCAGTTCTGCAGACAGATCCAGCACCTTCTCCATCGGCAAGCTGCAGCCAAGGAACCGATGACTCTGAGGATGCCTTGGTAGAAAACGAAACGCAGATTCAATATCCACTTTCGCCATCTTAGCCCCAACACCCGCCCGATTGACCAGGTCCGTAGCCCGATCGAAAGGGGCATGAGACACTGACGAATACTGTTTGTCGATCACGTCGTTGACAGAGTCGCCCAGAGAATAGGATAAATGCCGGATGAGGCAGAATTTTCCTGTTTCCTTCTTCGACACTATGCCTAGAGGGGAAATGACTAAACCCTGGAAAGGAATGGAGGGAAAGAGCCCCGCCATCCTACACAGTTCTACCTCAGTCCGGATTTTATTGGACGCCATCCCCGGGAAACTCCCTCAACGACTTCCAGTTCCGGAGACGCGACTCAGGCGGTGCAAGAATGCACACAATCTTGAACCCTTCCTAGAAACCCTCGCGTAGTAGGGCAGCCGCCCTTGCTTTAGTCGGCAACCTGCCATAGCGTTCGAGCCACGGCAGCATTGCGCCCAACCGTATGGGGGTCCGTCCCTTTTTGAGCAGGCTCTCCGGCCCTGAACCCTTCCTTTTGTCTGCTGCATTTTGAAGCCGCGTGATCCACTCCGCAACTTGCACAGACGTGCTTGAAATGGCAGTTTGGTGCCCACCTGCAGCTGCCCTCATTGAATGATTGGCAGACCCCTCGACCAGATGTACCCACAGCAACGGGGCCTCTAGCCCCGCCTGAATTGGTGTCATTATGTTCAGCCAATAGGCCACCGCCTTATCGCTCTCCAGCATCTCCGGTCGGGAGGACATGTACTGACGGAATTCCTCATCATAACGCCACCAAGACATTCCACCATACGTCCAGTATGTGTTCCTGATTTCCTCCAGATACAAACAGCCCAGAGCATTGTTCTGGGTGTCTTTCTCCCATGACACAGGCCATGATGGCAAAAGCCTGTAACCAGTTGTCAAATGTCCTCGGTATGCGCCTGAAAGTGGGTCTCCGGTCATCTCCTTCCCTGAACCTCTCTGGATTGTCGGCCAGCAGTGACATTGGCAACAAGATTTTTTCTTTGATGTCCAAGGCCGAATGCGCCCCCAAATTGTCTTGCGCGCAGACGATGGATGGCTTCGCAGCCGAGTCCTGTACGCCTCCTCTGGTCCTCTCCTGTTCTGCTCCTCTGGCGTGTACTGCTACACTCGTTGGGGGTGTTGCGGGGTTGGTGAGCCCCACACGCGGCGACCTCACAGGAGGAGATGGTTCCGACCACGCCTTCCCAGCCAAACCCCCCACCCATGCCCCGACTTCCGCGTCAGAGACGGCAATGTTATGAGCTTCTATAAGGGATCTCAGTGACGTTAGAAATTGAGATGCCCTGGGGGAGCCTTCATGCACCGCTACCCCCACCTCCCTGAATTTTCCAAGATTCTCCCCTGACTCTCCTTGCCCCGGGGCAGCTGCCAGCCTGGGGGCAACCTGCTGATCTGGACGTGTGGGCGTCCCTGCTTGTCTCGACTGCCGAGGACTACTTTTGCCCCCTCTTGCGCAAGCACAGCTGCAGCCGCAAGACCTTCTGCTCCGATACCTGGATCTGCCTCGGCCTCTGGGAAAGCGAGGAACAATCACTAGGCCTCCTGCGTCTATCCCCCGTTAGTGACCGCACGGTCTGTTCCCCCCCAGAGGAGTACTCTGACTCTGCGGCTATGCTAGGGCGTAGGGATTCCCTCCGGCTTGGCGGCCAATGCTATCCGTACCCCTGTCCTGCCCCTTAGTCACTAGCTCTCTTGTCAGGGGATTTCTGTCTCTTGGCTGGTTTCGAGGTGAAAATCAAGGGTGTGTACCTGTTCGTTGACTTCCGGAGCCTGGTGGGGCGCGTCTGCCGTGCGACATTGGCCGCCACTGGAACTTCGTCAATGACCACCTGCGGCCATCTCGCCGATCACCTGATTTCTTCTTCCTCTGGTGGTCTCTTTTTTCTTCTTGGCCTCTCCGTCAGCATTGCGTCGTCCCTGCGAAACACCTGCAGCGCTGGCAGTGGGTGCGGCAGTGGCCGACCTGTGAGAACCTGTAGGAGCTTTTTTAGAGCTCCTTTTGCTTTTGCTGCTACCCCTGGAGCCTTGAGGCTGATTCAGGGTGTTGCCAGATCCTGGGTTCTGCTGTGGGCCATGGGACAAGTCGCTGGGTGGTGGCCGGATGGCTAGGCCCTCGCCCACGCTTCCTGCTGGCTCCACGCTCTCTGCGGTGGGGGGGATAAGCTCCTGGCTCTCAAGAACCCTATCCGTGCACTCCACGCTGCTCCTCGCCCTATTGCTCCAATCAGAGCTAGCACGCTGCTCCGCCAGCCTATCTAGGCTATGAGGCCTGTCCACCTGGCCTAGGCTACCGGTCACAGCAGGCTGGGCCTGTGCCTCAGTGGCAACAACCTCCCCCCTTAATTGACATTAATTGAGTCCATTCTGTCTTGGACCCATCTAAACCCATGGCTTAATGTTTTAGTTCTGACCATGGCCAGTAAGGCCTCTAACTCCCCAGGGTCCATTTTATGCTGCCCCCACACTTTAGACACATGGGTCACACACACACAGGGACCCACAATGCAGGGGATGGAATGTGTTTAATTAGTAGGTGCTTGATTGGGCACTTATGGGTTAAACCTGCCAACCTGCTTATATCGCAGAGGAGCGCAGCGTGCAGCTTCTGATCAGCTCAATGGCCGGCATGGATTGAAGAGGAAGCCCGCGAAACGGGCGGAAGTCCCTCCTCCTCCTCCAGCCAATCAGAAGCGCCCAGGCTCCGCCGTGTCACGCAGCTCTGCTTCAGACCCGGCTTGCCTGGGGCTGCCTCAGTGCCGGCCACTCACACTTTTTCTTAGACTTTCCCTCCAGACTCACATTCTTCAGGTTCATACCTCTATGATTAATGCTGTCTCACACTGTAAAATAACTTGTCACCTTCCTGTACTCCGACGGATGCTGGCCTCTCTTGGGTCAAACTGATTTAAAGAATCAGGCCAGAGATCTTTCAAATGGGAGTCCTAGACCCTCCCACGTGCACGATTTCAGAACCCAAAACCTGGAGAACAGGACGGCTTATAGAGTTTCCGGCAATCGTAGGACCAATTTATGTTAGGTTCAAAACTCTGTGTTAAAGACACAAATTCATTAAAGGCACATAGCGTACTTGATCAAGGAGAGAGGATAATAAGACACGCAACACGACTGTCTTTTAGATTATCGTAACAGCCTGCATTTACAGTCAGCAGAACATGTTATGTTACTTTTACTAAAAATACTTGCATCTGTAATGTCCTTGATAATTTTTATTAGTAGCGAGCAAGAAGAAAGCACCCTTTGCATGATCTTCTATCAGTAGCAAGCAAGAAAAGTTAACCTTTTGCATAATTTTTCTATCACAGACCATCTCTTTCAATACAATAATTTAAAATAATGCATGGGCAGTAGTAGTTGCTGAGGCAATTGATCATATGAGTGGCCTCCAAGGAAGTATGTTCTTCTAACTTTCTAACAGTTTCAGCCATGAAGTTTATGTAAAAGTACTCATGTAGGAGCACACAGGAGCAAAACACTATGAAAGAGAATTTTCATTATACTTAATTGACATAATATACATACTGTATATATACCAGATATTCACAGCTACCTCACTCTTTATATATATATATATATATATATATATATATATATATATATATATATATTTTTTTTTTTCTGTATTGACATTTATTTTTCTTTTAAGTATTTGGGTCCCCTGTTGCCTGCTGACTATAATCAACCCTGCACTTGTCATCCCTGTCATGGCGAATGAGCATGTGCACAAGTACAACAACTTTGCTGCTGGCCCACATTAGAGCCTCCTCAAGGGCTGGACTTGCATGTGACTGAGGTAGGAACAAAATCTTTACTTTGGTGTGTTTTTAGGAAACAGAAACACAACTGAAATTCTTCAGCAATTGATAACATTGGGACAGTAATCTGTTTAATCTGTTGTAAAATTGCAAACATTTCTGCAAAGTAGGCCTATATATTGCATGAATGTTTTATGTTTTGCCCACAGTAAAAAGGTGACTTTTCATTGAAAGAACTGTCTCATTATAAAGCCATTCAGTATTTAATAGGAGGATGCATTATACTGTGTGCTCGGGTATATACATCTCAGTCCACCCACTCAAGTCTTATAGGGCTCTCAGTTTTCCTGCAGCTATATTGGGGGGTGCACGTTAGCACTTGTGGTGCTGACAGCAATACACCCCATCTGTATTTCAGGGCTACCAGCATTGCTTTTTCCTCTTGGTGCTGGGCAGGAAAGGGTGCACTTAAAATGCCAGTTTATTTCTTTTTTAGTTTACAATAAATTTAACTTTAAAAATGATTGTGCAAAAAGCAGCAAAAGACATGTTTTGCCAGAAAATATAATTTATAAACACAGTTTAGCCCCTTATGGCATTGCTTTACCCCTGAGATTATGCTACATTGGTAAGTCTTTAATAATGTTATCAAAGGTGAAATCTTCCAGAGAAGACAAGAAGTAAACTGTTTTGAAATTATATTTTCTGACTAAAGCTTTGATTTGCTGCTGTTAAAGTAGGTTAAGCTAACAGCAATATATGATAACGTCATAGCATACACTACATTATGCAAAATAATTGTAAATAAATGTATATCAAATTAAAGCACAACTCACGTAGTGACATTTACAATATACTCTTTTAAAGAACGTTACTTCACAATGTACAAGCTATTTAATAATACAGCCTTTAATTTATCAAAAACAGAAGACTTTAATTTGGTATATAATATATATCCTTACACTGTAATGGGAGCCATATTTTTTGTCTGCTGCCCTGCATACAACTTTTACTTTGCTACATCTGAAATACAGTGTAGCATGAAATATATTCTCAGTGCTCCAAATAGGACTAATCATAAAATCTTTATTTTACAGTGAAATCCCATATGAGAAAATAACAGACCATTTAATATGTAATTATATATTTACTATGGGACATATTAAACAAAATGAATATGCATTTGTGAGCACTTTTGCACGTCCCTGGACAGATGTACTATTTATTTACTATATATATATATATATATATATATATATATATATATATATATATATACAGTGAATATAAAAAGTCTACACACCCCTGTTAAAATGTCAGGTTTCTGTGCTGTAAAAAAAATGAGACAAAGATAAATCATTTCCAAACTTTTTCCACCTTTAATGTGACCAATAAACTGTACAACTCAATTGAAAAACAAACTGAAATCTTTTAGGTGGAGGGAAGAAAAAAAAATAGAAAAATAATGTGGTTGCATAAGTCTGCACACCCTCGTATAACTTGGGATGTAGCTGTGTTCAGAATTAAGCAATCACATTCCAATCATGTTAAATAGGAGTCAGCATACACCTGCCATCACTTAAAGTGCCTCTGATTAACCCCAAATAAAGTTCAGCTGCTCTAGTTGGTCTTTCCTGAAATGTTCTTAGTCGCATCCCACAGCAAAAGCCATGGTCCACAGAGAGCTTCCAAAGCATCACAGGGATCTCATTGTTAAAAGGTATCAGTCAGGAGAAACTGGTCTGGGAGGCTACCAAGAGGCCTACAGCAACATTAAAGGAGCTGCAGAAATATCGGGCAAGTACTGGCTGTGTGGTACATGTGACAACAATCTCCCGTATTCTTCATATGTCTGGGCTATGGGGTAGAGTGGCAAGACGAAAGC